>VWZI01021471.1:1692840-1771626 GCA_013396835.1 Psilopogon haemacephalus
GTGGGCGGGGGGGGGGGGGTTCAGATCTCACATTCTCCATTACTTCAACACAGAACATACAGAGATGATTTTCAGAGGGAATCCAATCATTCCAAAGGTAACTCAGGCTCCACAGCAGCAGACAGACCAGCCGCTTACTTCATGGGATTGGATTAAGAGTAGAAATAGATCCCATCAGGCATAAACAAAAGAATCATTTTTCATAGCCACACCGAGTTTGTAGCTCCTTTCCTAAGGACACTGCTTACACAGTCTTCCTATGTCAGGGGCTGTGCACAAATCTATAAATCCCCTTCACCACCAAGTTCTGAACACACTGCCTGATTTTCTACCAGTGGGATCGAAGGGTAGGAGGTCTCAGCATGAGAGATGGCTGAGAAGAGAGCTTGTCTAACTGCCCCTAACAGAATACTAAGGAAGAGCTGTGGTATGAGCACATACATTATTCATGTGCCTGGGGCTCCATGAAAGCTGGAAGAGCTTTCACATGGCACAAATCTGAGGGAAACTAAGCCTTGTTAGCCTGCTGCTCAGAGACTATTTGCTCATTCCAACCTAATTACCAGTGGAGACACTGCAGACTTATCTATATTCTCCAATTCCGCATGTGTGATTCTAAGATTTTGGCATTTGGCCTACAGCTGACAGGGGCTGAACAAGCTTGACACAATTGTGGGAGTATTCTCCGTGCTGTCAATGCTGTGACCAATTAGTTCATTTGCTATGATTACCAGAAAAGAGGGGGGAAAAAAAGAAAAAATAAAAAAAAAAAAAAGACTAAAAAGTGGCAAGCTTCTGGGAAGCTTCGTTTAGTATCAGTGAACTACCCTGGGCCAAGTGTTCACCACTATACCAGATCATCCCCAAGTTGTTCTTTGGTCAGGAGCACAAGTCCCTATCTTAGTGGCCTGAAGAATGCTCTTTGCCTCAAGATGTGTACCTACTGGACACCTCAATCCTGACCCTCTCCAAAGCACTAAGCACAGGGACACAGGCTCCACACACCAAGCTGTGGAACAGTCTGCCACATCATCCTACCTTCTGCCCTGAAGTGTGTGGGTCACAGCACTCCTGCACTAACAATGCCACATCAGGGCACACTCTTGGCATTTGCTTAGTGTTCTTCTTCCTTTAAAATATGACCATGTTCTCCTACGGAGGGTTGAGATTTATGGCTTCTCCTGGCCACTACCTTTGCTTTGATCAATTTTGAATTATGTAGCAAGAAAGCTCCAAGAAACCAACTTAAGAGTGAGAGAGTCAGAGAGGAGCTGCAGCCATGGATTTTAGCCCCTTCCTCAGCTAGAATCATAGAATGTCAGGGGCTGGAAGTGACCTCGAAAGATCATCTGGTCCAGCCCCTCTGTCAGACCAGGATCACCTAAAGCAGATACACAGGAATGCATCCTGATGGTTCTTGAATATCTCCATAGTGGGAGACTCCACAACCTCCCTGCACAGCCTGTTCCAGTGCTCTGTCACCCTCACAGGGAAAAAATTCTTCCTCAGGCTCACATGGAACCTTCTATGCCTCAACTTCCGCTCATTGCTCCTTGTCCTGTCACTGGGCATCACTGAGCAGAGCCTGGCTCTGTTCTCAACATATTGACATTGATTAGGTCACCCTTCACCCTCCTCTCCAAGCTAAAAAGCCCCAGCTCCCTCAGGCTCTCCTCCTAAGGAAGATGTTCAACACAGCACAGGAAAGAAAGTTTCATGCTCTTCCTGGAGTCTCCAGAACTCAGACACTTCTATAGAGAACTTTATCCAGCTCTGCTGCCAGAGTTCCTTTTAAAGAGCTTTAAAGTTAACTGTACATTTGAAATAGTTAACATAATAATGACCTTTAATCCTGCAGAACAGATTTTTCCCCCCATCAGGAATTACACCTGGGGACCTCAGGCCCTCTTTGCTGCTCTGATTTCAGCAGGACTTGACTCAAATCCTCAGAATTTGCCCCCCGTATTTTTCCTTCACTAAGATCTTACTATGAGAAATTATTTTGCAGCCCAAAGACCAATCCTTTTGGCTTTAAGTCCACTTCTATTGACGAACCGCTTTTCTCCCTGAAAATAAAGCTCAGTCCCATCTATGACTTTGTTTAAATTAACTGAGATTTCACCTGAATGATCTATCGCCCTCAAACAGAAGGCAACAGCAATCTTATCAGCATAGTTGGGGTGCCAAGAGTTCAATTAGAACAGTTGGTAGTAGGCTGTCTTATTGGAGCTGGGCGACCCAAGGTCAGCATTGATTGTTTGTCTATTGCTGTGAATCCTTCCTTGACAGTTGCTTAGAGAAGCACCGAAATAAACAGATAAAACTACACGCACAAAACACAGCTTCAGAGAGAGACACTTGGAGCAGCACTGCACAGTGAGCAGGTATTCATCAGGCTTCAACCCCTCTCCTGAACTGTCTTGCTATTGGGGGTTGTGATCTGTGAGAGAGATTCTATTTGCTAACCAGATTTTACCTTTCTCCCAGATTAGATGCAGGGATTGGTACACCCCTTGTTACCTCCAAGCCTTCAAAGCATCACAAGTGACAAACTTTAGTCAGTAGGAAGGATTGCCTTAGCACTGTGCTGCTTTCACCCCACAGCACTGCAAAATCAGAATAGAATAAGCCAGGTTGGAAGAGACCTCCAAGATCATCCAGTCCAACCTAGCATCCAGCCCTCCCCAACAGCACTAAGTGCCCCGTCCAGGCTTTGCTTGAACACCTCCAGGGATGAGAACTCCACCACCTCCCTGGGCAGCCTGTTCCAATGCCAGTCACTCTCTCTGGGAAGAACTTCTTCCCAACATCCAGCCTATACCTCCCCCCCGGCACAACTTGAGACTGTGTCCTCCTGTTCTGTTGCTGGTTGCCTGGAAAAAAAGACCAACCCCACCTAGCTAATTAATGACCTTAATGAAGCTCATTCAATAGTTTCCTTGATCTCATCAGATGTGTTTCTTACACAGGCTGTCCTCAGAGCAGAGCTGCTGCAGCCCTCTCAGCATCTTGATGGCCTCCTTTACACTGGCTCCAACACTTCCCTGTCCTTCTTGTACTGGGGGCTCCAGAACTACACACAGTGCTCCAGATGGGGTCTGATGAGAGCGAAGCAAAGGGGCAGAATCCCCTCCCTTGCCCTGCTGCCCACAGCTGCTCTTGCTGCAGCCCAGCACACAGTTGCTGTCTGGGCTGCACTCACACTGCAGCCTCATCTTGAGCTTTTCATCACCCCAGACCCCCAGGTCCTTTTCCTCAGGGTTGCTCTCAGCCATTCCCCACCCAGCCCATCTTGCCTGACTCAACCACACTTTGAACACAGACAGTTGTTTTCCATCTTCTGCACACTGGGTAAGCTACAGCAAACATGTAACAGGCTATCAATGCACGCTGGAAGTGCATGAGCATTCCAGCTCAAGCTATGTTACAGATATAACAAGACAATTTCTCCTTTTATAAGAAAGAAGCTACTCCTGCAATTATTAGATACATCCCCCCCAAGTTTGCCTGGAGACTCAAAGAGTAACACATTCCAAACTCAAGTGACTTTACTCGAGTGAAACCCTTAGCCCCAGTGCTGGAGTTTTTCCTGATGAATTATTACGTTGTTTTCCTTACTTTTATAGATACTTGGATGCTAAAACATCTTTAGCTTTAAAAAAAAGATTGGGGTAGGCAATTAATTGTTTGTTGCTCCCACAGCGTGAGGATGCACCAGCATATAATATCAATGCTTCGTGAAGGACAAGGGAGCAGATAACGTTTAAATCTTTCTTAAAAGCAAATAACTCTGACTTAGCTAATTGTTAAGGCTGGTGGTTTCGATATAATTGAAGGGAAATAATGCAGTTAAGCATTTAAGACCTCAATATCCTTCCTAAAAAAAATCAATGTTTCTTTTAAACTGGCCTCTCGGACTTCCTAGCTCTAAAGAAACAGAAAAAAAATCACCACACTGTGTATTTGTCCTCTTAGCAGAAAATCCCTGCAGAATGCCTGTGCTGTGAAAAGTTGTTTTGAATTATTATCTTTGGAAAACTCTCTAAGGAAAGTGGGGGAAAAAAAAAAAAACCAACCACCAAACAAAAACCCCCAACCCACACACACAAAAAAAAAAAAAAAATCAATATTTGGCTAGGGAAGAGAATGCCCAATCTGATCACTGCTTAGATGCATATGTGTGGCTGTCAAAGAATGAGTGATTGTCTAGATGTCTGATGGTGAAGATCAATAGTTTCTTTAAATGGAGACAGATTCATGGAAGCTCTTGGATCCAAATAGTTTATTGGTCTGTGCTCATCCTTTTGTTTAATGGCAGCTCTCAGAGTCACCCAGGCAATTATTCTTTAAGCTGACTTTCAAGTAACTTACTTGCTCATCGTGTGGCCTTGTAAAAAAGAAGTGTTCAAAAGCACCATCTCCCTCTCCCAAAGTGCTCAAACACTTCAGCAGCAGAAGATGCTACTTAACAGGAGTTATGCTACAAGGAGATATTACAATTTACTTTTACCCTCTGGAGCAATTCTTTATCTCTAGGCTTAACTACTTGCTGGAAATGCCTTACATTTGTGTTGTTGACTTCTGAATGTCAAAAGAGGGAATGACATCCAAGTGTCTTTGGGTTTGCCTCAAGGTACCTGAGCTCACTCTGAGTTTACCACAGTGCTCTAAACCCATTCTTTTAGTATTATTTGACCATAATCTAATCATGAGATGTAGCAGGCAGCTCTCATTGCTCTGTAGTTACTCTAGCACGGAAATACAGGTTTGCTTATTTTGTAATTGTGTCCAAGATGCTTTTCCTAGCTTCTGGCCTTTCTAGCTTCTCATTTCTGTAGTTACTCTCTTTATTCCACGTTCAGTGTCTGCTCATTCCCACACCTCCCTCTAGTTTTGTAAGTGGGAAAAACCTATTTTTGAAGAAAACATTAAATTATGTGAGACTTTCAGGAAAAAAAACCCAAACAAACAAAAAACCCAAAACAAAACAAAAAACCAACCAAGCAAACAACTTTGCTCCAAAAATCTAACAAAAGCAGCCCCAAAGGCTGGTAGCTGAGGCTGCTGAAAGGCAGCTTCCTCCCCTCCCCTCCTGATGCAGTACCTTGGTGACATGCTGTAGCTATGTCAGCCAGTTTGGCTTTAGCAGACTGGACTGAATTTTGGTCTCAGTTGTCTTGGTGTCATATCAAAGTGCAGAGTGCAGCCTCCTGTGCCTATCATATCAACACACACCTGAAGGAAGCTGTCAGCTCCTATTCAAGGGTCCCCTGCAGCAACACCAGTACGGGGCTCCGGCAATGCCAGAGCCTTAGGTACAGCATGCTGCACCCTCTGCTGCAAAGGGATTTCTTTCTGCAGCAGTTGCCAAAACCTCCAAAGCCTTGAAGTGAGTTCTTGACAAGCTTAACATTTATAATCACGTCTCAAAAATACAGAATATACACAACCGCAATTGAAACAAAGCCAGGATTAAATATAGTGTCAGAGGCTTGTCAAGGAATTTTAGCTGGGAGGATTCAGCTATCGTGAGTTGAAACCATGGCGACTGCATGATAGGCAGGTTTGTATTCTCTGGGTGGGAGAGAAATGGGTAGATACACGACACACAGCACCTTAGTTTATGTTTATTCATCAGCTGTGCAAACTGCAGGAAGAAAAGAAGCCAGTATCTTGCAACTCAGAAAAAAAAAAACCAACAAACCACAAACAAACAACAAAAAAACCCTGAGAAGCTGCAGCAGCAATTCTCAAACAGACTTACTTTCTTCTTATCTGCTCAGGAACCATGAGTACATCCTGTTGGCACCACCTTACATGCTTTGTGTCAATCACTGCTCTGAAACTGGCACCTTTCCCACGCGGTTATTTGTCTGACGCACCACTAAGAGCTACCTCAAAGGTGAAGCCGCATCACTAAGACAGGAAAGCAAAACTCCCACTTTCCTCATCACTTTTTACCAGACAGGAAGTAAAATACTGCTGTGGAAGCTGCAATGAGCACTGTTGTGGGAGAGGAGGACACAGGACACACCAAATTTGATATCTGATATTGAAACAGTAATCCAAGGTTCCCACGTTCTCTGCAGAGACACCCAAAGTAACCACACCATGTCGTGGTGGAGAAGCTGCTTATCAAAGCCACAACTTTCAGTCAAAATCTCTTTGTGCTCTACATATCCCAGTGAGCTCCTTTCCCCATCAATTCCTCTTTTCACTGACATACTCCAGTGCTGCTCTCTGCAACATTCCAGTTCCCATCACTTAGTTATTTTTTCCCAATGGAAAGTTATTTTTTAACTGTGGGTCTCCAAGTTCTCCAGAATAAGCCTAGCATGGTAGATGCCAGATAAAACATCGTGTCTGTTTGCACTTGAGAAGGTTTAGAATCTGACTCTATACTAAATCCCAAGTAAAGCCACCAGATTTCATGCTCTGTCTTATTACACAGGTAGAACAGAGAGCAGAATGTTGCCTTTGCCCTGCTTATGTGCCAAATAAATACCACAGATTAGGCTAAACTCCTTGGCTCAAGCTATATTATTTAGGCACTTTAATTTGACATGAAACTCAGTGGCCACAGAAATAGAAACCTGGGACTTTTATATCTGTATCAGACAAAAAACTCATCTCTATTTCAGCGAGTCTTAGCCTCAGACAGTTCCTGGATCTGACTTTCTACACTGCCACACAACAGCTGGAGAGGCACAGGGCTGGAAAGAATCCTTTCAGCACCCAGGAGAGATTTTTATTAGAATAAACCCATCAGATAAGCATGGCCACAGTTCCACTGGCAGGAATTACAAGCCATTAGCACCCAAGCAGAAAAAGCATTCCCAGCACAGGCAAGCTCTAACAATGGGCAGCAAAGGAGTTAGCACTTCTTAAGGCAGGTATCACCTTTGGATGAATAATGGAGAACTTGGCTACTTGAGGATTCCTGCTGTACGCCCAAAAGCAAAGTAGGATTCATCTGTCTGGCTTCTGTTGGCAGAGCTGGCCAGAGGTGGGGCTGGGGCAGACTCTCTGCATTGAAACCAGACATATCTTATTGTGCCATAGCTTGTGTTTCTGTAACCACAGCACATTAGCAGCACTGGTAGCAAGAAGTCAAATAAATTATCATCCCTGCAAATAATTTACATAGCAATGGCGTTTTCCTGCTGTGATTTGCACAAGGTTTTATTGATAGAGAAGCAAGGGCAGGAGCACCTCAGCTATGAGGACAGGCTGAGAGAGTTGGGGCTTTTCAGCCTGGAGAAGAGAAGGCTGCCAGGAGACCTTATAAAAGCCTTCCAATATCTGAAGGGGGACTACAGGAGGGCTAGGGAGGGACTTGTAATGACAGAATGAGGGGGAATGGGTTTAAACTGGCGGAGGGGAGATTTAAACAGTATGTTAGGAGGAAGTTCTTCACAGTGAGGGTGGTGAGACACTGGCACAGGTTGCCCAGGGAGGTTGTGGCTGCTCCCTCCCTGGAGGTGTTCAAGGCCAGGCTGGATGAGGCCTTGAGCAACCTCTTCTAGTGGGAGGTGTCCCTGCCTATGGCACAGGAGTTTGGAACTGGATGATCTTTCAGGTCTCTTCCAACCTAAACCGTTCTACGATTCTATGATTCGGGCTCATTTTAAACAGCCCTAATAAGTCCTAGTATAAGTAATGCACAAAATAAAGGACATGCCATTTTTGGAGGTCAGGTCTAAAGCTGAGAATTTGGGTTTTGTGTCAGTCATCTTTTTGTGCTACCATTCCACATGGCAAGAATGCCATGCTAACTACCAAAGATTTTTTTTTTTTTCCCTTTTGCCAAAATGCTTTCGAAATCCCACAAGAAATTCCAGAAAAATGCCAAAAGTGTGCTAATTTCTGCACTTCTTATTGCATTTTCATGTTGTTTATACCTCATCAGGATGAAAAAGCAGCCAGTCCTTGGAGAAATAAGTGTTTTGGCGTCTTCAAAGAGAGTCAGAGTAGCTTGGTAGTTCATCACCGTTATTATTCTAAGTGGCATATTGGCACCACTGTCAGGTGCCCCTCCTGTGTCTGGAACAAATACCTCTTCCATCAGATAAAAGCAGCCCACATCAACAGGGGGGAAATATGCAGTGTTCATTAAAATGGTGTCAAGTGTGCTTGATCAACTGCCAGCAAACAGCTTTATCATCCCAGTGACAAATGCTGCTAACAGCTGCAAGGGAAAACTTGCTCAGCTACTCCCTGAGGAACACATCCCCTATCAGCCTGTCCACTCTTGTTATAGGAGCTGCTCAGATATTTATATACACGACCTGGCTTCTTCTAAAGGAAAAGCTGAGGCAAATCATTTAAACTGTATTTAATTTAAATAATGGGAATAGCGGGGGAGAAATACGCTAAATATATATATTTTATCTAAGTTCTTTCCGTTGCTTTTTACAGTCTCCAAGTGCTTTGCTGCCTGTTCTGTCCTCTCAGGTTTTTGCCCCTGATTTCCTTCCTACTTTGCCCTTCCTCTCCTCAAAAGGACAAACACGGGTAGGAGAAATGAAAGCTACCTTTTCTCCTAGTCTTATTCATTCTGGAGTAGGATTTTGTGATAATTATATAAACTCAGTGAACTTCTGCCAGGGGAAGAACCAAGAACAGTGCAGAAGATCAAACACAGCTGTTGAGGACATTTCCTGAACATACAACTGAGTCCCTCTCATCCAGGCACATTCACTACTAGAACAAGAATCAGTCTCAACTAGGAGACACAAGAATTTGGTTCGGTATATAAGAAGAAAACAGGTGAAGAAACCGTTGTGATAACTTCTGCTCCACATCCTTGAACATTTAAGAATCAAATAATGCAAAAAGCAGTAGTTTCCAGAAAGAAGCAGAAGCACTTGCAAGACAGAGAAGAAATCTATTCTATGGCAGAGAAATTGGGAGCTGATTCACATGTACCAAAGCACCCCTGCACCTGGGTCTTTGCTCTTAATCCAGGCATCTGGATAAAGGCTCTGGGATACCCCTGCATCTTTCTGTATGGGAAAAATACAGAAATTGGGAGGGAAAAAAATCCTTATAACTTCAGGTAAGAGACAGTCTTAACAGGTTTTTTTTTCAGGAAAAAAAAAAAAAGAAAAGGGAGGAGAAAATGGCTTTCAGTAAAAATGAGATTTTAAAATCTTCAGCCCTCAGTGATTAAGATTGATGAGTTCTAAAATAGATAAAGAACTAAGTAATCTGGTATCATAATATCAGTTCTAGCTCCTCTCATTTTTGTCTCATTTCAATACAGTGACAGGTAACAGCTGAAATCAGTGCAGGCCATCAATCATTTCACGTCTGCATAACACCCTGTAACAGCAAAAAGCCTTCCTATTTCACATTTAATAGAAACAGATATGCTGACTATTTTGTTTGTCAAATGTTTGTTTCCAAACTCCTAAAACACAGAACTCTTGCATCAGAAAACTGGGTCATAGCTTTCAAACTAAAATTTAGAAGCTAAGAGATGAAAATAATTTGACAGAGTCGCTATGGCTGGAAAAGACCTTTAGGATCATTAAGTCCAACCACTTCATTTAGTGCCATTCAACATCAGAGCATCACTGCCAGATCTTCATCAGCATCTTAAATACAATTGAAGCCAGGAAGTTGAGTTAATAAATGGGAAGAAAGTGAAGACAGATGGGAGCATTTTGAAATACAAGGCAAGTTTTGCAATCCTGATAGGTGTTTGTCTGTGCATTTTGGCTCCAAAGTGTCAGTTCTTGCACCTCTGCTAAAAATAAGCAGTGGCTGTTCTCTAGACAATTTGTAAATTAGGACACATCTAGCATCGTTTGTTTTCAAACAGAATCATCTGCAGATACTTTCTCCTTACCAACAACTGCCAGGCACAAAAAATGTTAATGGTGGACAGCAAATTGGGAACCCAGTGCAGCTCAGTGGAGCACAGCTGCACAGTACAATGGATTCCAACCCTGCATAGGAACCAAAGGGCAAATGAAGCTACACAGAGAAGGAAATTGAGGAACAAATGTTGAGAGAGGTTCTCCTGCTCCTCTACTCTGCTCTGGTGAGGCTGTGGACCGTGCCCCCAGTTCTGGGTCCCCCAGTTCTAGAGTGATATAGAACTGCTTGAGAGAGTCCAGCACAGAGCCATGGATATGATGAAAGGAATGGAACAGCTCTGTTAGGAGGAGAGCCTGAGGGAGCTGGGGCTGTGCTGCTTGGAGAGGAGGAGACTGAGAGGTGACCTCAGCAGTGTTTATAAAGATGTGCAGGGTGAGTGGCAGGAGGCTGGAGCCAGGCTCTGCTGGGTGATGCCCAGTGAAGGACAAGGGGCAATGGTGGAAGCTGAGGCATAGGTAGTTTCATGGAAAAATGAGGAAGATTTTTTTTCCCTGTGAAGGTGACAGAGCACTGGAACAGGCTGCCCAGGGGGGTAGTGGAGTCTCCCTCTCTGGGAGAGGAGATCTGCTTGGCTGCATTCCTGTGTGATCTGGTCTAGGTGATCCTGCTCTGGCAGGGAGCTTGGACTGGATGAGGCTTGGAGGTCCCTTCCAGCCCCTTGACATTCTGTGATTCACAAGGTCACCCAGCAGGCCAGCTACACAGCTGAGAAAACAACCCACATATCCTAGCCCTGTTCCCTCATTAGGCTGTCTGCCCAGACTATGCACCTCACATGAAAGCATTTTCCTACGCTCTCTTCTTCCTATAATTTTGTTTAACAACCTGTGAAAGTTACAGCTGATGTAATTCTCTTGAATATTTACAAGCCCTGGTTAAAACAATTGCAACCTATTAAAGTGTGTTATAACCTCATGAAAAAAATAACCTACCAAAATCTTCTACAGCTTAGCATTCCTACATCTTAACCAGAAAGGGTAATTGTTAGCTGTAGTCTTCCATCTCGTCAAAGTGTAAAAGAACCAGAGAGCAGACAACTTAATTTCAGAATGTAGGCACATTGAGGTAGAGTGAGGCTCCTGTAGGCCAGCACAGCATGAATCAGATGAGGGTCAATACCCCAGACAGGTACATAGCTGGAACAAAGAGAATAGAGAACATGCAGTACATAATGAGCTGCATCAGCCTAGCACGCATCCAATTAACATAAGTAGAGGTATCACTGCACAGCACAGGCTCAGTATGAAACACTCAACATTGTGCATAGGCTTCCTGCTCAAAGCCCTGAGAAGAAAGCTAAAATATGAAGGAGCTTTAACATTACCAAATCCAGCTTCTTGCAAATTACACTTATGTAAGAACTGCAGAAATAAGGTAAATAGTGTGCCAGTAAGCCCTACTTTCTCTGTGTGTGTTTGGGGTTTTTTTATTTGGTTGGTTGTTTGCTTTCTTTAACTGAACAAAGCTATTTCTATCATGCAATCATAGAATCACCTGGGTTGGAAGGGACCTCCAAAGGTCATCCAGTCCAACACCCTCTGCATTCACCAGGGACATCCTCAACTACATCAGGTTGTCCAGAGCCCTGTCAAGCCTCACCTTGAATGTAGAATCATAGAATGGTTTAGTTTGGAAAGGACCTCAAAGCTCATCCAGTTCCAACCCCCCTGTGCCATAGGCAGGGACACCTCGCACTAGAACAGGTTGCTCAAGGCATCATCCAATATGGCCTTGAACACCTCCAGCGAGGTTGTGGACCACAGATGCACCCAATGTGATCAAAGAGCATGTGATCAAAGGTCACATTGGGTGCTTCTGAGCTCCAAAACCTCCCTGGGCAACCCATGCCAGTATCTCACCACTCTCACTGGAAAGAACTTCCTCCTAACACCTAGTTTAAATCTCCTCTCTGCCACTTTAAACCCATTACTCCTCATCCTGTCATTACCTCCAGTGACAGAGGCCAAACTACCTCCCTGGTCAACTTGTTCCAGTGCAGCACAGATAAAGCAAGGCAGGTATTCAAAGAGCTGTGTTCCAAGACAGCTAAATCTTCACTAATTAAAACCACAGGACCCCTGAACACTGAAGAACAGCCAAGGCAGAGGTGCTGGGAATGCTGTGCCATGCTGCTTGGACAATCCATCGCTGAAGAAAGAGGCAGCTACAGTCACAACCTGCAGAGGACAGCACTGGGTTGTATGGGCTACGAAAGTGTAAGAATGGCCAGAACATCCTATCTTGAGGGAAAATGGAGTTGGGAATACAGCATGTGCACAGGAAAGGGAAAAGCACTAGCAGAAAAAAGAACACCTCTTGTCCTCACAAAGTCAGGTGGTAACACAGCCCAGCAGCATCTGCCTCTTCACTCTGTCAGAGACTTGTCATCATCAGTTTCTAGTCACAAGGATTTGATTTTGATGACTTTGAAAGTCCTGAAGGACAATGCACCGCGTGGTTCAGTGCACACAATTCAAGGAAGGACCATTCCATATGCCCTTAGATAGGAAAATGTTTAAGCAGCAGAACTTAACTCACTACAGGAGATGAGCAAACCAGAAACCAGAGGAGTCAAAGCAACCCCGTGTACACTGCAGTTATGGAGATACAGCTAACCTTGACGTTCTAAAGCTCTTATTCTGGATCACTTCCACTTCACTTGCTCCCCACTACCACTGCTGTGTCTATCTAATCATCTGGCTGTATATTTTTTTTGTAGTTTTTTTTCCATCTGTATTGGTTGGATGTATCACAGAGGCTCTCCATTCTTCAATTCTAACGTGGTTTTTACCTTGGCCAATGCCATTTTGGGGTGTATTAGAAGGGGTTTTAACCTATTTGTTGATCCTCTATGAAAATGTCCCATTCCATTCTCTGAAGCTCACCGCATCACCTTCTCCGTCCAACCTTTGAGAAACCTGCTTTTTTTCCCAGCTTAATTCAACAGATTTTTCTGGCAAAATCCTGAACAAAATACTTCAATTAAATGAGTATCTTTGCTAGATGACGACTTCCTAATGCATTTATCACATCATATCTAGGCTGCTGTTACAAAGATAAGAAGAAACAACTTCACTGACAATTTAGTGCTCTGTCCTGGTCACAAGTTGCACATACATAAAGCTAGCCTCAGAGGTTTGATTACAGCAGGAAAGAAACTCTGCTCTGCTATGTTATAACCTCTCTACTAGCAGGAAGGTCAGTGTATGAAGATGAGCCTCCCACTGTGCTCTTAGCTTAATTACAGAGAGTGAGGAAGAAGTTGATGGATGACCCTCTCATGAGATCACTCATCCCTTGGCCAGCATGAGCTTCAGAAAGGCTCTGGAAAAAAAATGTAACCATTGAAAAGAGGAGGGATTTGAGACTTCTGTGAAAAGCTAAACCAGTTCAAAACTGTAAAGCCTTATGGCAGCACTTAGGAAATTTCAAAGCTGTTTTTAATTCTTAAAGCTCCAAAGCTGACCTCATTCTTTCATCACTGTGATTTTCTTCCTTTTGCACTTATAGTTAATAACTAAATTGGTTTTATTTCCCCAAGTGTCACCCATTAAACAGTACTTTAGCAAAGTACCGTGAAGGTGGTGAGACATTGGCACAGGTTGCCCAGGGAGGTTGTGGCTTCTCCCTTCCTGGAGGTGTTGAAGGCCAGGTTGGATGAGGCCTTGAGTGACCTGTTCTAGTGGGAGGTGTCCCTGCCTGTGGTAAGGTGCTGGAACTTGATGATCTTTGAGGTCTCTTCCAACCTAGACCATTCTATGATTTAAAAAAAACCCGAAACAACCAACCCACCCCAAAGTGAAAAATGTCTTTATAAAGAAGATGTCTGCATTTACATTAAAATTCACATTGCTATAAAAAGAATTAATTTTGACACTGATGAGAAGTCATCAATTAATCTTTGATATCCACCATCCCTTGAGAAGCTCAGAAACAAACAGGATCAAGGTTATGAAGCAGAAATAATTCTGTCTGTTGACCCACATGAAACAGAATCCTTTTCTCCACCCAGCATTTACAATCCCTAATAAACCATTTTTCACGTAACAGTCTCGTACGTGCCACAGATCTAAATTCAGTCTGTACCCTAACGGGTGGAACTTGTACAAAACTATCTTGTACAAAGTGTGCTCTTCAGGTGACAGCAATTTTTTTTTTCCCCCCTTAATAATCCTTCAGCTCCTGAACACAAACTCCCTTTCCTCCCCCCCCACCCTACAATATATATTTTTATGTTGCAGCTAAATTTATCTACAAGTGATGAAAAGGGTTTTCCTTCCATTTGCTTTCTGTATACACCCACCAACCAGAATGTGATATAAGCTCTTGGAGATCTTTGCAAGAAGCTTTGCTGGGGTAGATTAAGCACTTAAAAGCAGATTTCTCTCGTATCTCCTGCCTCATATCTAGCAGCCTTGAACTCCAATTGAACAGTCGCTTGTTGATACCACAGCAAGAACTAAATGACCACAAAACCCATACTACAGGAAGATACAGGACTGCTTTTGCTGACATCATTTCTGGCACTGAATTCTGAAAGAATTTTCTCACAAGCCAGTTCACAGAATCACAGAATCGCTCATGCTGGAAATGGGATGGGATGGGATGGGATGGGATGGGATGGGATGGGATGGGATGGGATGGGATGGGATGGGATAGGATGGGATAGGATGGGATAGGATGGGATAGGATAGGATGGGATAGGATAGGATAGGATGGGATAGGATAGGATAGGATAGGATAGGATAGGCTGGAAGAGACATCCAAGATCATCCAGTCCAACCTATCACCCAGCCCAATGGACAGGAGACCTTACAGTAGCCTTCCAATATCTGAAGGAGGCCTACAGGAGGGCTGGGGAGGGACTATTCACAAGGTCTTACAATGACAGGATGAGGGGGAATGGGTTTAAGCTGACGGAGGGAAGATTTAAACCGGATGTTAGGAGGAAGCTCTTTACAGTGAGGGTGGTGAGACACTGGCACAGGTTGCCCAGGGAGGTTGTGGCTGCTCCCTGCCTGAAGGTATTCAAGGCCAGGTTGGATGAGGCTTTGAGTGACCTGTTCTAGTGGGAGGTGTCTCTGCCTATGGCAGGGGGTTGGAACTGGATGATCTCTGAGGTGCCTTCCAATCTAAACCATTCTATGATTCTATGAATGGCACTAAGTGCCCCATTCAGCCTTTTCTGGAACACCTCCAGGGATGGCAACTCCACCACCTCCCCAGGCAGCCCTTTCCAATGCCAATCACTCTCTGTCAAGAGTTTCTTCCTAATATCCAGCCTATACTTCCTCTGGCACAACTTGACACTGTGTCCCCTTGTTCTGTTGCTAGGTGCCTGGGAGAAGAGACCAACCTTATCTGGCTACAACCTCCCTTTAGGTAGTTGCAGACAGCAACGAGGTCACCCCTGAGCTTCCTCCAAGTCACCAAGTCCAGCTGAGAACCCTACTCTATAAGGTTCAGCCCTAAACCATATCCCTAAGCAACACATGCAAACAACCTTTAAACACATCCAGGGCTGCTCTCAAAGGGATGCTACAGAAAGAATAAGTTCTGTATGATAAACACTCTGGGAGAGCTGTTTAAAATGAGCACTTTTATCATTAGAAGAGCCTGCCACTCTCTAGGCAAATGGCACACTGGGGCCCTTCAGAAAGATGCCCTTTGTATACCTTTTTTACTTCAGCCTTGTCAGCACTTGGGTTGCAAAGGAATATCCACGAGGCCACATGCCCTGGAACTCCTCAAAAACATTGGGGGAGTAGGAGAAAAGCAAGGAGAATTAAATAGCCCCAAATAAGTGCAGGTAGGTGGATTACATTAACACTTCTTGACATATCAATAGCTTCTTTTTTTTTTTTTTTAAGGGTGGTAGTGCTTCTTTTTATTCTATAAAAGCCCTCAGCAGTAGGACTGTCTTGCAGGTCTGATAGTTTCAAACAGCTGGAACAGGATTTGCAAAGCAAGTAGGGTTTTTGTGGGGAGCTGGGGGCTACAATTTTGTTGAAAGTGCCCTCATCCTCTTCTCACAGTTTTCAACCTGAGGCTGTGCTTCCACAAGAAGAGATTTTCCCAAGGGAGACATCACATCTGAACTTATACTGAGATGTTAATCTGAAAAACAAATCACATGCAAAACCTCTTCCCCCTCTTCTCTGCCCTGGTGAGACCTCATCTTCGGTATTGCCTTCAGTTTTGGGCTCCCCAGTTGAAGAGGGACAGGAATCTGCTGGAGAGGGTCCAGAGGAGGACTATGAAGATTATGAGGGGACTGCAGCACTGCCTGGGGAGAAGAAGCTGAGGGACCTGGGGCTGCTTAATCTGCAGAAGACTGTGAGGGGATTTAATCAATGTTTATAAATATCTGAGGGCTGGGGGTCAGGATTGGGGGGCACAGGCTCTGCTCATTTGCTCCCTGGGATAGGACAAAGAATAATGGATGGAAGCTGCAGCACAGGAGGTTCCACCTCAACACAAAAGGAAACTTCTTTACTGTAAGGGTCCCAGAGCACTGGAAGAGGCTGCCCAGAGAGGTTGTGGAGTCTCCTTCTCTGGAGCCTGTCATTCCTATGTGACCTGAGATAGGTTATATGGTCCTGCTGTGGCAGGGGAGTTGGACTGGATGATCTCCTGGAGTGCTTTCCAACTCCTAACACCCTGTGATCCTGTGAACCCCTCAAAGACCTGCTTGCTCTTTCATGAAGGCAAATGATACATGACTGTAAGCAGCACCCTAACACATGACAGTCTCTCTAGTTAGTTGTCTATGATGCTTCATAAAGTTTATTACTTTGAAAATGCAACTTCACCTCCCATCCCTCAAGAAAAAAAAAAAAAAAAAGATAAAGCAAATAGCATCTGCCATTTTATCATTGATTCTCTTCAGGAAACTCTGCACTTTATTAATCTCTGTCAAGCATTTGGAAGCAGACATTCATACATCCTAACAATTGAATCCTACTCTACAGGCAGTGCCAATTCTTCTCCAAGGCAAGGGTGACATGCTGCACTGCTCATAGGTCATCTCATCAGCAGTGAAATAAAGAACTGCCAGACCTAATACAATTCCAGCTCTCCACCTGAATGAAGTGTGCTGCACGTACCACTGGGAATTGCTGCACTAAACCTGCACTGCAACACTTAGAAGCTTGGCTTGAAACTCATTCCAACCTCAAGGTTTCCATTTTAATGAACCTGTTTCTGTTTACACAGAAGCATCTTCTTTTGCCATCGTATCACAGCCTGGGAAAATACAGCAGGCTAAGCAAATAAACAATTGTGGTTGTGCAATTTTACGTAGGTAGGAATAGAGAAAATGTAGATGCAGAGCTGTATCTTGCCCGTGGACATGCACATACAACTTCCACTTGGGTTTTGTTGGTTATTTTTCAAGTCACTGGATATTTTGAATTCCAGTAAAGGGCAGAAAGTGGGTCAGAGCCATAACTGAATAAATGTAAACAACCAGAAATTAACTCGGATGTCCTCCTTCTTCATAGAGCATCCAGGCGAGATACAGTTCTGCTACCAGAGGACAGAAGAAGCCTTTAGCAAGAGAACCTGGCACCTGAGGAACTGCTGACACTATCTGAAAGTTATGTTTGATCTTGAAAAGCCCAAGAGACACCTGAATGGCTCTGAGAAACCAGTTGGCAGCTCTGGCTCACAGTGAGGAAGGACACAGGTCTAAAAAAGGAGCTGAACTGACTTCCAATCTTCATGTTTCTATGCAGCCCTCTTGCTGCAGCACAACCAAAGGTCACTCCCTTCAGCAGGCAATGATTAAAAGCAGAAGCTTTTGTCTTTTCAATAGCCTTAGTGAATGATTTTCCTTGAGAGCAATCCATGATGCAAGGAGAGGATTTACCCGCAGCTGTGCTAGCAGCTACAGATTCTCTTTAACCTGATTCTTCTTTTTTTTTTTTTTTTTTTTTTTTTTTTTTTTTTTTTNTATTGGCCCAGAGAGTATAAAGTTGGAATTGAATGAGAAACCCAAGGGAGTTTCACTCTCAGTCAATGCAATTTTCCTCTCTTTAGAGGCTAAGCACAAAGCCAATTGCTCTCCAGAGTTCCTTAAGATCTCATCCACCTACAAAACCACATTGTTCATCTTCAGCATTCTTCTCACCCAACACACACTGCTCCTTCAAGTCCTACAGCCTCTGCTTTTTCTCCAAAACTTAATGAGACTCAAGAAACTTCTGCAGAGTCTTTTGTAAAATGTACCAAAACATACAGAAACAGCTTTCATATACATAAATTTTGCATTTAATATTCATATCAAAAGGACACGGAGAATATAATTAACAGCCAATTAAGCTGTTGCAAGTAGAAGGAAGCTTAAGTGAACCAGAAATCATATTAACTTCTTCATGGACACTGAATTCTTCAATAGGCCTTTGGAACTGTTCCAGGAGTGAAAGCTGGCAAATGGAACAAGATCATGAGAACAGGCAGTAAATGAACAGCAGTGAAGGAAGCTCACACTGACTTGGGAAATGGAGAGAAAAGGATGCTGAGCCCTCTCGAGTAACCCATAGCACACACAGTCTGCAGGGAAGATAAGGAACAGTTCCCAAGAGATTAACAAGAGGAGAAATGTCTCTTCTTCAAATACACTCACCGAGGCTGTCCCCACATAGTATTTGTCAGGAGAGGCACAGGCACTGGAGCAAGAGGATGAGCCAAATAACTCTGAGCCCTTGCCAGCCCTGCTCTACTGTAACTCAGTCACCACATGCTGGTTGGCAGCCAGCTAAAAAGCCTGAAGAGCCTGCACCATAACAAAGCAGTGTGTGTGCAGGTGCATCTTCAAGAAGACACTCACATTTAAATTGCATCAATGGATTTCACTGACCCATGAAAAATCACCACAGGAAGCCTCACCAGGATACTGGAGAGGTGTTTTCAGAATCTCACCTGTGCAAACAGGGCAGGAGTCAGCAGACAATGTTACAGCATGTGAAGAAAGGCTTTGCAGGATTCCTAACAGCACCTGTTAGCTCTGGCTGCTTACACCTCAGACTTTTTCCCATTTTTTAATCAAATCTGCTACAAAGTTTACTGAGTTCCCAAGAATCCCTTTAGCAATTCTTACTCCAGGCATGCTGATCTACTACACTGAGTCACAAGTGAGTAGAGCAGGTGGAGTTTTGCTAGAACCAATGCTGCTTCTCCACTCACTTTTCCCATATGTATTCTGACTCCAACTGTCCATGTTTGTATTCTCACCTGACATTTAGCTGACCTAAGGCTATGAAATAAAGGATTCTGCACATGTGCTCTTTCCTTCACTGACACTGCAAAAGCTGCAGGGGATAAGGGCACGTTGCCTATCACTATCTCACTGATGGAGAGACCTTTCCATGAAATGCTTTTACCTAAGCATCCCCTACACAGTCCTTGCACAAACCCTACCCATCCTGGCCTCTGGCAGCTCACGTTAGAATGCCTACAGAGGCTCAGCTGATCAAGCTCAGACTCCAGGACCACACTAGACAAGCTTTAGGCCTCAGGACAATCAAGTGTCCCACGTTAGCCACTCTACACAAGCATGAACACCCTAACATCACTTTGAGATTAGAGTCCAGCTAATAGTATTATCACCTGTTCTTGTACATGACAGCTTTTAGTTGGCCAGAGGGGTTTTTTCCCCTCACACTTCAACCTCATGCACAATTCTGGACGTAGCTTTACATCATTTGCAGATTTGTCATGAGGTCTCCAAGTCTGCTCCTGCCTGGGACATGTGCTAACAACATTGGATTTGGTTCTGTGACATCTGTAACTGCCTTTCCTTCAGCAGCTGGATATTCCCTCCTTATACTCTTCAAATGCCTGCTTAATCAGAACACTTAGTCAAAATATATGAGATTTAAAGTTTATTAATGTAAAAATGTCTCTAGAGCTCAATTTATACCACATTATAATTTACTGCATTTTAAGCATGTGCAACAACTATTATTCATGCAATCAGAAATGTTTTCCTGATTGCATTTATGCAGTTTTCAAACATGTATTATGACTGACCTTATTAAATATGCTGAAGCACCACTTACACAAAATCATACAAAAGCAGAGTTCCTCAACTGAACATTCAAGCAGCACTTACAAGCATGAATCAGTGCTAATTGCTTCACATTTATCATCTCTGAAATCACAGTATGGGCAAGAGTTCTCAGCAAACAGCTGTGTGGGTCACAGCTTGGCAACACTTGCTAAGCAACTTATTTGCTCCCTCACCCACCTCCAGTTCTTTTGGCTTAAAACCCATCTTCAGCAAAATAATCTGAGGGTACAGAGAATGTGTTCTTCACCTGCAAGTCTACTCTGAATTGACAGATACTCCATCAAAGCAGCCAATTAAACTAATAGCTTTATGATCAGGAACTTTGAAGACCAAGTTCTAAACTGTGCCATGTCCTTCATGTGCAGCAATTCTGAGACTGATGGATTCCTGGCAATTTGTGTGCTAAGCAGTCTGATGGGGTGTGTGTGTGTGTGTGTGTGTGCTTGCTCTAAGACAAAATGATGCACTCGAAGGTAGTACTTAAGAAGAATCCAAAAGAGAACAAGCCAACCAGTTCTTTGGAAACTTGTGCCCTTCCTCTTCAGTAGGCAGAAACTACTTGATTTCTGACAGCTTGATTGCTGACAACTTCCATCCTAGTACAGTCAATTCCCCTTTAAAAGGGAGCATCATCTACCTTCAACTGGAAGAAGCTCCCTTCTTTTGCTTGCTGCCAGACCCAGCAGATCTAGCTCATGTCCCAGGGCCACAAGAACACTGCAGCCTGCTGTTCAGATGGTACAAGAAAGCCTCCCTTGCTTCTACCAAGACTGAGGTTATTCATCTCCTTAAAGACAACAGCTTTCTTCTCAGAAACTTGGACAATTCAGGAGCAAAGCCAGAAAAGCTTTGGAAACTATTTCAGACTGGAGTTGCTGTCAGAGTGGAGCAAGAGCCTCTCTATGAAGTTAAAAGAGCTGTGACTAATTTGTAGTAGTGAAGAAAAAAAGCAACTTATCCTTCTTTGCTGTCAAAAAGCACAGAATGAGAAAGGCTGCCCAGGGCTGTGGAGCCCTAGAGAAGATGTTTTTCTTAATAAAGAAAAATAAAGTGCTCTAATCCAAAGTGAAGTATAATGCAGTGACAGGGAATGGGACTCAGAAAGCTAATCTTACTTTTGCTTCCCTTTTTGCTTCAGTTTTTCCCTGATTTATAAAATGAGAATAATATGGTGAAAGGCACTTGGGAAAGGACTGGTGACCAAGTAACATTTTAGACCCGAGGATTACAATTCTCCTTTAAGATTAGAGGTAAAGAATGGCTTAAAATGAAGAAACATTAACTTGATTGACAGAACTATTAATATTCTCACACTTCTTTGACTTACATAATGTGATATGTAGCCCTTTTTGCAAACCAGGAGAATGAGGCACGTCTGATTTATCTTCATAAATCATCCTATTTTTAGCTAGAACAGCCAAGCAAACTCCCTAGGACTAATAAACCCAGGTCTGACTGGTACCAAATTCTCACTTCCAAAACAATTTGATAATCAGATGCGAGCCTTAATTTTTCCCTAAAGTTGTTTAACTGGGAACTAATGCTAACAAGGCTATAAAAGGGATGGGAAAGCAAAAGGTGAGGAATAAGAAGAGCAAATTCCAAGCGAGGGGGAGTTGAAGAGGAATGAACAAAATGGTAAGAAGATGTTAAGTTGAGAGAATTCTCCTCTGAAAAGCTGGCTCTGCACAAAGCCACTTACTCAATAAAGAGTGTGCCAGGATAACAGGCTGCAGTAATAAAGACACCAGGCCTCCTAACACATCATTTTTCTTTTTTGGCAATTTGCTGCAATGGTGAAGTCACCAGTGCATTAAGGGAGGCTTCAAATGAGTGATGCCATCTTCCTCTGTCATGTTCAAACCCATTATGTTCTTTTCAGCAATAATGAAATTCCTCATATAATGATTTTTTTTCCCCCCTCATTCTTGAGAACACAGTTTCTGGTTATGAAATGTTTCCCTGAAGAAGCAAAGACAAAGCAGATTTTTACCTTAGCTACCTTTGTCACTGCATCTGCCTTGCTAATGTTTTCCTAGGAAAGGCCATTGTAGATTAAGGTCATTGCCATAATCAATTGTCAAATGAATTAAGTCCTCAAGTAATATAGACAGAACGTAATAAGCTCCTTAAATGTTTGGGGATGTTTTTTTCCACTCTTGAATTCAAACTGCAATCAGTAGAGTGCTTGAAGTGATGCACAGTGAGGCTGGTTAAAAATTCTGTTAAAAAATCCACTTTGGTTAAAAGTAACATTTCTGATAACATGACCTTTCTTAAAGAGACATCTGCTGTCCTTGAGAAATGGGAATGCTCTGGGTTGTCAGAACACTGGGAAGGAATCTTTCTATGCACAGTTAGGGAAGACTTCAATAAGAACAAAAAAAAAAAAAACAACCCACAAAAACAAACAAAACCCCACACTTTTAGCCTTTCAGAAAGAAGAATATATTCCACTTGGTGCTAATAATGAATGATGAGAAGATGCTGTGAAAGGATGATGTGATGGTTTGGGAGTTACCCACCCCCTGCACAATGAATCCACACAGACTACACTCATCCAGCTGGAAGTTAAGGAATGAAGCTTTCTATTCACAGCTCAGCACAACATACAAGCAGAGATTAACAACATATTAGAAATATTTACAGCTAGATACAGAAATACAATGCTCCTCCCAGAAATCAGAGTGCCCAGGAGGGGCTCCCAACCACTCTCCCACCTTCTCTCCACCCTTCAGCATTATCCCAGAAATCTGCCTTACATGCAAGGTAAATTGGAAGGATGGGCCAGAGGGGTCAGAAGCAGAATGATTAGTTGGGTTACACAGATCCAAGTAGAAGCCAGTGAGAGAGGCAGACACCAATGGACTCTGACAGACAGACTCAGGCTGTCTTATCTATGTTTAAGTCATTGTTTTCATACATCTTAGCAAACCTATGAGTGAAGCAGACATCAGCAGTGTTCTCTTTTCATAGCCTATCATCTATTTTTTCCTCATTAAAATATTCCAATTAGCCTCAAACAAGCACAGATGAGTAGAAGGAATTCTGCTGAGACTTTACTGAACTCAGAGGTCCTTATCACCTAAGGAAACTATTTCCAGCTTCAAAAAGATTCTGACATACTTTGTTTTAATTCTTAAGGACAGGAAAGTGTTCAGTGACAAACATGAGCAAGGCAATGGCATCACAAAGAGAAAGTGTGCTTAGACTAAGCTCTTCTGAGCAGAAACTCTGTTACTCCATACTTAGGAAGCTTCTTGGACAGTGCAGACCTTCTGCCTGTTAGCCCTAACCTTTTCTGTAACATAGAGTGATAATTAATAGGAGGTAAAAGAACTCCAAGCCTTTTAAGAAGTATTTCTGTATCAATCATAAGTGATCACTGCTTAAAAAGTTTTTATAGAAGATTTGTTTTCAGATACTTTCCTCTGCATTGTGTTGGGCCCTATCCAGAAGGAGCTGGGGTTGTGCAGCCTGGAGAAGAGGAGGCTCAGAGCAGACCTCATTGCTGTCTACAACTACTTGAAGGGAGGTTGTAGCCAGGTGGGCTTGGGCTCTTCTTCCAGGCAACCAGCAACAGAACAAGGGGATACAGTCTCAGGCTGGATGAGGTCTTGAGCATCCTGATCTAGTGGGAAGTGTCCCTGCCTATGGCGGGGGTTGGAACTGCATGATCTTTGTGGTCTTTTCCAACCTAAACCATTCTATGATTCTATAAGTTGTGCCAGGGGAGGTCTAGGCTGGATATTAGGAGGAAGTTCTTCACAGAGAGAGTGATTAGCACTGGAATGGGCTGCCCAGGGAGTCACTGTCCCTGGAGGTGTTGAAGAAAATCCTGGGCAGGACACTTAGTGCCATGGTCTGGTTGATTGGATAGGGCTGGGTGATAGNATATATATATATATATGCCTGAGCTGCTCAAGGATTCTGCATAAAGTCAGTGACCAGAAATGTCAGAACGTCATAAATACTATAATCCCCTTTTAAAGGAGGGGAAAAGGATGATTTAGATACATGGCATCAGTTCACAAGCACGGTGCAAGGCACTGAAAAGGGACACAAAGCAGCTGCCCACTTACTTCGATTTCATCAAAACAGAAGTTGGCTTGCTGCTGATGGCAGGCTCAAATTTAGCTCTGGACTAGGCATGTAGACAAATGCTTTTGATGGAAGAGATGAACTAATAATGAATGAAACCAACTACAGTAATCACAGCCCAGTCTGAAATGCAGCTTGATGAGCCTGGCACTACAAGGTCATGTTGCTTTCTCCTGAGTATCAGAGCCGAGAACTGTTGAAGGGGAACAGTCCTGCTTCTTCCTCCTGCGTCGGTGCTTTGAAGTTCTATAATTGCCTGTAGGAAAATGTTTCACACACACGGTAATGAAATATGTTGGTTTATATAGTTACCAGAAATTGAACAGATCTAATTTTCTGCTCTATTAAGTAGTGCCATGATTGTTCAGGAATCAAGGTATTCCATGACTCTGCATTTTCCAGATTTGCATGAAATCATACTGCTAGAGCTTCTGAAAGAGAAGGGATGCTAGGGAAGGCACTTTTGGTTGTGGAAAGGCTGCAGGCCTCCACATGTCAATAATTTTTGTAAGTCTGCTCATAAATTGCAGATAATATAACTAATTTCTCTAGCACAACAACAGTGGCACACATTATGCTGGCTGCATACTAACAATTCACAAACCATCTAAACCAAAATAATTTAAGCTATTTTAGTGAAGAACTTTCACCATTTCCAGCTGTGCTGATTTCAAGGTTTTCGGTAAAGAGCTGAGCAGAGTAAGGCACAGTGTTGTTAATTAACCTGTAAGCCTAACCAATAAAAGACAGAAGCAGAAAAAGCTCTAACAATTCAATCATGCCTCCAGTGCAGTTTATGTCACTGACTGATTTTCAGTCTAGTGACAGTCTTGATGGTCTTCCCCAAAACACACATTCTTGTTCCCACAAATCCCTCACCTGTGGCCAGCTCAGTTCCCACTTCTCTCGGCCTATGCAAGCTATGTACTGCCCTGGCACAGCTGGTCCTCAGCATGGTGCTGAGTGAAAAAAGGCTGGCATCTAACACTAGCCAGGGCTGAGTGTATACTCAAACCAAGCCAGCTCTGTCTGCTCCACAACATGCTGGAACTCTCAGATGACTTTGGTACTTTCTAAAGAAGCCTTCCAAGTGCCCCCCTGCACTTTCAGAGATGCTCAGTAACCAAACGAGCATCCTAAATGAGCTACTTAAATTCAGTTTTTCGGGCGAAATTGATGATTGAGACAATGTTTAATAGGCCTCAAACCAAACCAATCTAAAAACTAACCAAAAAAAAAAAAAAAAGCTTCAACTCAACATGGCAAGGAAAGAACTTGAGAAGACACAAGGTTAGTCCCAACGCGCGTCTCGGCGTTCTGGTTTTGCAGACCTCAGCAGGAAGCTAATATCAGCCTTTCATCACAACAAAGATGCACTGTGCATTTGAAATGGTTTTCATTACCCTGAACGTATGTTAATCTCCTTAAACATAAAACACATCAAACAAACACAGATTCTTCCTGGCCTCAAAGACAGAATTCCCAGACTATAGGGGGGAAAAGTGTTTCTGAGGCTTTCACGTACCAGGCGAGAGACTTGATGTTCAAAAGCTGCTGCTAAACTGGCAGTGTCTTTTTATGCTTACTTTTCATGAAGCTGTTTGCAGGGCAAAAAAAAAAGCTTTCTTTGCAATGCTTTCTAACAGCTGTGGGATGTCTGAGAATTTTTCAACCCTGTAATAACACAAGGGAAGGAAATTATTTTGTGATTATTTTTTTTTTTTTCCGGCTCCTCATTTTCCCCTCATTCTATTAATCATCTCTTCTGTATGATACTAACACACACACACAAAAAAAAAAAAAAATCCATTTAGAAAGCCAAATGAAGCCAAATCATTTCGGCAGACAGAGACATCAGTCATTTGTGCTTGACGTGTTTCAAGTGGTGTGGTTCCTTTCAAGTTTTGCTCCCTCAGAGGATTCAGCAAATGAGCACGTTCTCAAAAACTATTCAGATCTTAACAGTGCTTTAATAAGCAGAAATAATAATGCTACTGAAGAGGACAATTCCTTTCTGTCAAATGAACTAAAATGAACCAAGTCACCTCACCACTCGGTGCTGTGCATTGTTTGAGCTTGTTCTTTCATAAATTGTACACATCTTTGCTATTGATAGTAGGTTTCAAGTCACCTTAAATCACTTTTAACTGCCATTACTGCTAAAAAAAAAAAAAAAAGGCAATTATCCATCATATGGTAGAGTCACTCCTGCCTCCAAGACTCCCACAGAAGGCCAAGATAACTTTGCAAAGATCAAGGCCTGGCACCTATACACATACGGAATTTACTTCTGTTTCTGCCAAAAGGAAGTGAGAAGGTTCCGCTGCTGGCCCCAAGAGAACAAGGCAGTGCCCAGATTTTCCAGGGAAAGCCTGTGTGAGGTTATGGATCAGAGAAACAAAGTCTGCCTTGTAAGTACAAAAAGCTAAATGATGTATTTTCATTGGGAAAAAGTTCTGCTGCTGATTCAAGGAGATCCTTTCCCTCTACCATTGAGTGTCATGATCAAAGTTGCATCTCTCCAGAATGCAGATGGCAAATCCTGGTAGGAAAGCTTCTTTGAGAAGTTACTTCTCAGAGCTACTACTTCATTGGGAGCTGAAGTTCTAAGTGCAGCACCAGAGTGTCTTGAAGTTGCATATGGCAGACAGGGAGCCTGCTTTCCTCTGCTGATGGGTCAGTAAAGGCGCACACAAAGGAGAAATCTCTTTTGTTAGTCTTGTGTCAGCTTCCTGAGTCAAATAGCTACAAGCTAAGGAAAATCTTCAACTACTGTAGGAGCAAGGGAAAGGTCAAAGACCTTTAGGAGTATGAGAGTAGAAACACCAACACTGGAGCTAGTACTTTTTGATGACCAGAGGCTGTAGCCTGCTCAGTACTTCTGCAGCATCCTCAGCTTTACTCTTCTAGCCTGTCATGGGAATATTCTCCTCGCCGTGGAGTTGCAGCAATGTGCTTACACTCAAGCAGCAGGTTTCTAAATCACTCTCTGAACACACAGCAAAGGTTGGTTTATACTTTGAATGTAGCACAGGCTGCCAACACAGCAACACTTCAGGTGTAATTACAAGCAAGACAGCCACACTTTCAGGCTCAAGGCGTAACAGGGGAGGTATAGGCTGGATATGAGGAGGAAGTTCTTTGCAGAGAGAGTGGTTGGCATTGGAACAGGCTGCCAAGTAGGTGGTAGAGTCACCATCCCTGGAGATGTTCAAGAAAAGCCTGGATGGGGCACTTCGTGCCATTGGATAGGGCTGGGTGATAGGTTGGACTGGATGGTCTTGAAGGTCTCTTCCAGCCTGGTTGATTCTATGATTCTATGAAATGTTGTGTAGAAGTTGTGTGACATTCTGCTGGAAAGTCATGCAAATGATTTCAGCTTTCTAGCTGGGATCTAAAAACTACTACCTAAAAGCTACACACACATATATATACAAATACACATCCCCTTAGGACTTTTTTAGAAGGACTTAATCATTCAGCTGCACCTTTTATTCTCGGTTCCATCAGAGGAAGATTTAAGAGGGACTGTAATGATGATCTATAGCACTGAGTTTAGGCCAGTAAGTCACTTTTCAAGAGCTGCCACTGAACTCAGGAAAGCAGTTGAAAATGGATCTCTGAATTGCCTCCAGCCCAGCCAAAATACAGACAGTGAGACTGCACAGCTTGTCTATGTTACTGCATCAGCTAAATTCTGCACTCCACATACTCACTGCAGAAAAACCCAAACCAGATTTGACTTAGAAATGGCTACAGATCGTTTACAAACACAGCACAAGTGCAGCTAAGTAGATGATGCTATAATTCCATGTTAATATACCTCATCTGTTATCAGTGATATTTGCCTGGACAGAAATGATGCAACATTCTTTCCCCAGGAACCATTCTAATGGCTTTGGTACAGATCTATTCATCTGCAGTCAGCAGTCAGCTTATCAAGAGTCTTACATGCTGAATTTGCTACCTACCTCATGTGTTTTTCCTTAACACATGTAACTGTTTCTATAGGTTACTTTAACATACATTTTGCCTCACACAGCTTCAACATCAGACAAAGCAGCCCCTTTCAATTCCATTTCAACCAAACCACCAATTCACACACATTTTCACTCCCAGCAAGACTGTATTCCAGTTGTTCCAGGCAGAATTCCTGCTCAGGCAAGATTACTTTCTAAAAACCATATCCTCAATTTTTTATTTTTTTTTGCACTTGTGTGATATAATCTGATCAGAATACAACAAAGAACAAATTTAAATTGTTAGCTTTTTATATCTACCAGCCAAATGCAGGCCACAAGCAGTGCATGAGGGAAAAAAAATAAGAAGAAGAAAGATTGAACTGCAATAGTTGGAGGTTTATTTCTCAGTTTCAGAGGCAGCATCATTTAGCAGCCTGGTTGCAAACTGGTGAATAATATCAACAGGTTCCCCTTCTACCAAATTTAGCCACTAGAAAACATGGAAGTTCATAGGATGTCAAGGATTGGAAGGGACCCAAGGAGATCGAGTCCAACCTCCCTGTCACAGCAGGACCATCCAATCTAGCTTACGTCACACAGGAACACAGGCCTGGAAAGTCTCCAGAGAAGGAGACTCCACAACCTCTCTAGGGAGCCTGTGCCAGTGCTCTGGGACCTTTACAGTCAAGAAGTTGCCCCTTGTGTTGAGGTGGAACCTCCTGTGCTGCAGCTTCCATCCATTGCTGCTTGTCCTATCCCAGGGAACAAGCGATCAGAGCCTGTCCCCCCTACACCTTCAAGTTTTCCTATTCAGAAACTAAACTACAAAATTCAGCTATGCTTAAGGTCAGCTTAAGATGACTCTGAGAAGTGTTCTGCTTCTTTCATTGCAAAATGTAACCAGATTTACAATGATTCTGCTTGCCTAGATTAAATTTATTGAAATCTAGTGCAACAGCAGCAAATGATCCATGGAGAAGTCATTATGGAAAATGTAAGGACAATAATACAGTGCTCATGAAGAAAGTGGACTCAATGGCTGGTTCAGTCTCCTCTTCTGAACAATCCCTGAATTAATCTATGTGCTATCTAGTGGCTAAACCCCCAGCTCTGAACTAGGATTAACGATTCTGTAACTCAAAAAATTCTTGCAACAATGAAATCCATTACCTAAAGTCATTCAGATAATGTAACAGAATAAAAGAATTAAGCCTTGTAAAATCTTCAACCCAATGCCATCAACCACCATAGAACAGATCATTCCCTTCTCACTTACTTTATACCTGTACCTGTATCTGGTCACCAGAGAATGGATCATTCCCTTCTCACTTACATTACACCTGAATCTGGTGACTAAGCTGTTTCTTCTGTTCAGCTCCCCAGAAAATTTGGGATTTCCACCTTGAAAGAGTTAGCTTCTGGCTGTAATATCCTTGGAATTTGATGGTCCCAGAAACTCTCCCAAAATCTGTGCTGTCAAAACATCTTTCTTGTCCTGCTTACCTTGGTGCTAAGCAACTACAACCATGGGTAGCAGTGGTGATGCTGAGAGCTGACTAAGCACAGAGCACTGAACTCTTGATGTACCTGACCTGTTGTAAAGCCTCTTTTTGATCTTCACATTGCTTTAAAGTAAACTATTGAGCTATTGATTCTCTTTGCCATGATTTAATTTCATTTAAATGCAGAATTTAAGAACTCTTTCTATTAACTGTGCAAATGCCTACATCTGTCATGCTGGGAAAAAGCAGGGTCATGGTGGACAGCCCTCAGTCACCGGTAATATTTCACTTGGCATTCCACACATTCGCTTCCAAACAATTTAAATGGATCTAATTGCGGTAGGCAAGGAAACAGGAAACTGCAGACTGCTTTTAGAGACATTCAAAGGCTATTCAAGATGTTGAAGAGCTGCACAGGAAGCATTTTGGATGATTTTTACAAGCACTTTCTATTTTTTCCCAGCCATTACACTGAGCAGTAAGTAACCATCAGCTTTTGTGAGTCTGTTTACAGAGGTAGGGATGCTACTTCTATGACTTAAAGAGTCTGTTGAGGCACATCTCCTGAATATAGAGAGGAGAAAATAATCCAAAGGAATATTTCAGTCTGTTACAACGAGGAAAAAAAAACAAAAAACCAAGATGCAGAATAAATGTTTTGATTAATGTTTCCTAACACAGTTTTAAAGTTGTGCTTTTGTGCTCGTTTGAGGTTAATTGGAATATTTTAATAAGACAAATTAGATTATAGGCTGAGAAAGGAAAACATTGGTGATGTCTCCTTCACTCATCAGTTTGCTGACCAATACAAAAGTAAGAACACAAAGAGGCATGACAGAGCTGCTCGGGTCTGAGCTCTGGGCTGTGGTCTCTCTCCCTCTCCTTGGCTTCCAGCTGGATCTGTGTAACCCAACTAATCAATCCCTGCTTCTAGAGCCCCTGGCTGATCTTCTCTGTTTACCTGGCATGTAAGACAGATACTGGAATAAGATTGGGTAGTGGGGGGAAGTTGAGAGGGTGGTTGGGAACCCCTCTTGAGGACACTGATCTCTGGGAGGGGCATTGTGTTTCTGTATTACCTTTTTACTGTATATACCTGTAAATATCTGCAATATATTGTAAATATCTGCTTGGATATTGTTCAATGCTGTAAACAGAAAGCTTCATTCATTAGCTTCCATCTGGCTGACTGTAGTCTGGGTGATTTGAAAAGTGGAGGGGGAGGATAACTCCCAAACTACCACAGCTTTAGAAATACATGCATTAAAAAAAAAAAATCTGAGATCAAGTTCCATAAATTTTCTGTTTAATTTACAGTAACTGTCACATGTACTAGGATCCAAATGTTGTACAATCATTGCAACTAAAGACAACCTAAAGAGCAGAGCAGGAAACTTGAAACCAGATGGCTCCTTCAAAGGAGATAACCTCCCCCTCAAGCTCTCTTCCAAGTTATTCTGTCCATTTAGAAGGAGATTTCCCTGTCAGAGTTTGGAAACATGTATTGTAGATGAAGACAAAACTAGAGCTCCAACAAACTGTCCTTTGTCTCCAGGGAATTCCTTCCCACAAGCACAGCAGCCTGAGTTTGGTGAGCCTTACTGCAGCCTTTCTTCCAGATGATGACTCATGACTCTTCAATGGTTTGGTGCTGGGTTTAGATGTTACACAACACAAGGAGCATATGGACCTCTTGGAGTGAGTCCAGAGGAGGGCAATGAAGATGGATCAGAGGGCTGGAACCTCTCCTGTGAACATGGGCTGAGAACTAGGATTGTCCAGGCTGGAATAGAGAAGGCTCCAGGAAGACCTTACAGCAGCCCTCCAATATTTGAAGTGGGCCTAGAGGAGAGCTGAAAAGGGACTTTTTATGAAGACTTGTAGTGACAGGACAATAGGTAACAATATCAAACTGGAAGAAGCTCCATTTAGATTAGAAAGTTTTTCCCTATGAGGGTGGTGAGGCACTGGAACAGGTTGCCCAGAGCAGCTATGGAGGTCAGGCTGGACGGGCCTTTGAGCAACATGATCTAGTAAGAGGCATCCCTGCATACAGCAGGGACCTGGAACTAGATGATATTTACCCAACCCATTTTGTGATGTTACTTCACACCTAGCTCTCTCTACATTTGATTATGCAAAAAGGAGAAGTAATAAACTTTTTCAAAATACTCTTGCCCCAGACTCACTCTGAGTATCACTACCAGCGTGGTAGTTCAGGAGTAATGCACCCCCCACACACTTCTGAAATTACCCAGACCAGACCCAGCCAGCTGGAAATTAAGGAATGAAGCTTTATATTTACAACTTTGAACAATATACAAGGAGGTATTTACAATATATTACAGACATATACAGTAAAAAAGTAATATGGAAACACCACAGCCCTCCTAGAGATCAGAGTCCCCAAGAGAGGCTCCCAAACATCCTACCACCTTGCCCCCACCACCCAATCTTATCCTACTATCTGTCTTATGGGCCAGGTAAGCAGGGAAGATCAGCCAGGGGGTTAGAAGCAGGCATTGATTAGTTGGGTTACACAGATTCAGCTGGAAGCCAGAGAAAGAGATCAGCAGCCAGAGCCACCTGAGCAGCTCTGCCTTATCTGCTTGGGTTTTTGCTTTTGTACATCTCAGTAAAGGTATGAGTGAAGGAGACATCACCAATGTTTTCATTTTTCAGCCTATAAACTAATTTCTCATTAAAATCCTCCAATTAGCCTCAAACCGGCACAACAAGGACCATCCACTAAGGCTTTTGCAAAAGGCTTGCAAACTGCTTTGCTTACAGATACTAAAGCAGTACAACAGATACAGCAATCCCCTCATCTGATGGGCAATACTGTATGTTTCAGCACTACTAACTCCAGACATTCAAACAGGAAAAGAGATGCTACTAAAAAAAACAACCATACAAGAACAGTGATTCAAAAGGAATCAAATAAAAACCCTAAGATTAGAGTGTTAAGAAGAAGAAATGTGTGAGCCTAGCAGCTTCTCATTCGTGGCTTCCTAACACTCTGTATTGTCTTGATAAACATAAAAGCTGAGACTCAGATATAACCTAATGACTCAAGGAATAGGACATTAAAAAGAAATTACCTTTTGCAAGTGTCTAGTGCTCTTATGTGCTATATTGTGCCTTTGGGCACTCAAACTGGCTCTGCAAAACTAATTTATCTCTAAAATCACAGAAAATATCTTTAGATCACTACATGCCCTCTGAGCCGGAGCGTACACCTCAAAGGCAAATCGAACTGACCTAACAGGCACTGGTTTGGTTTGCTTTAAAATGCAGGCTGATGGAACGTGTTTAATTGTGCATTTTCATTTCAACACTCTGCTCTGTGCTCATTTTCTGGCCTTCTCTAGAAAAAGGACCATGAGGATGATGAGAGGGCTGCAGCACTTCTCCTATGAGAAGAACTGGAGGAGCTGGGGCTGTTCAGTCTGGAGAGGAGAAGACTCTGAGGTGACCACAAACTATGACTCTAATGGATGTTGCTAAAGGGTTATTTGGTTGTTCTGTATAGAAGAGATACTGCCAATGAATCAAGGATGCTACCATGATGCTAGTCAACGAGAACACCTTTTGCACACAGCTAGCTAGAAATATTCCTTTAAGTACCCATAAGAAAGTCTCTCTTTATGAACAGAAACTTGCGTGTAAAGTAATATTCTCTTCAAAATATTTTTTAAAAATCTCAGATATGTCATAAAAAAGGAAAAACTGTGATGCTCATAGAATATACTGAGCAAAAATATAAGCCTTAATTCACTGCTGTAACTGGATGGGAGCTCTTGCAGGTTGCAGGTTCAGAAAGAGACACTGAGAGATACTTTAAGGAAATTGAAAGTCTACCATGTCTAGTGACACACATGTCTCAAATGTCACATGAAGGCCATCAGCAACACATAGCTGTGGTTTGCTCCTCATCTCCATCATGCCAACCATAATGTGATATCTTCACTGTGTCAGCCAGCAAGCAGCTAGCAAGAACCAGTTGACTTGTCCTGTCTTCACCAATTGTAAGAAACACTGTCCAGAAGTAGTTCCCCTAGACCTTCCAAGTATTTTGATGGACAAAAGTGGCCTTTACAGAAATGACACTAAATTGATTCCCCTACAAAGCTTTGTCAGAGCTGTACTCTGAGCTGTGTCTATCCATCATCAGGTTGTTATATCCTAAATCCTTCATGGTAACAACTCACTTGAGGCTTTTACAGGTGTATTAGGTTTCTTTGCATACATGAAACCAGGCAAAGTTGGGTAAAGTCGATCTCATAACTACCAAAATGAACCTGAGGCAAATCAATACTTGTTACTTCAGCAGATATTATTGAGGGAGGAAGGCTAAATCGTGCAGCATCATCTCAAGATTGCCAGGGAGCAGATCTTGTCCTGTGCAAAGCATATCATTATTAAATTTCTGGAAACTTAAAGATCCACCATTTCCACTTTCAACTTCCAAGTGCCTGCCAGACTTGAAATTACAAATTATGGATTATTCATAAAACAGATCAAATAGAAAAGTTTGCCATTTCTCCCAGGTCATAAGGTTAAAACATCTCATTTCTGAAGGTGCAGACCAGGAGCAATTCTAATCAAGTCAGCAGAGCTGTATGGTGCTAGGGAAATACGATAATCACCTGCTCTCACATCTGAGGTGTCACACAAGCAACCTGCCTTGTTACAACACAATTGCTGCTCAAATGAATACAAGACAATAAGACAATTAAGGTGCAGAAACCATTCACAGTTACAGCAAGGTTTTAGTTGGCTTTGTGCAGCTTGAGCATTCTCCATCCAACTCTACAGCCAAAGAGAATACAAAAAAAAAATGGGACCATGAGGTGGAAATTGTACTTTTTAGCCACAAGCCTGAGGTTAACTTTGTGCTGTTCTTTGGAGTTCAGCATTGTCATCTGTCACTGTAGCTTTTGTTGTGATCACCATGAAACGATCCTCTAAACTTTATCTGCTGAAGTGCTGTTGAGTGTTCCAGCAGGAATTCTGAGGGTCACTCAATTGCTTTTCCAACAGCCTGTTAGTGACACTGCTACGACAAAACAGTGAAAAACTTTCACAAGAACAAGAAGTAAAAAAAAAAAAAAAACAAACCCAGAAATCAAGGCCAGTTCTAAACCCTGGCATGTATTGATCTACAAATGCATAAAGAAAAATACCAGAGCTATCGACAAACACACAGGTATCAGTACTGGTTTCTGTGGAGCAGAAAGAGAGTGGTCTGCAAGAATCTCTTCTCACATTTCATCTTGATATTCATCTATTTTAGAACATTACCATTTAGACATCACAGCACTGAGAGGGGTTTTTCTGCCAGCTATAACTCTAAAGTATTGCAGCATTTAAAGAATTGCTTCTGCAGTCTCACATAGAAAAGTTACAACTCTGCAACCCAGAGACACAGGCTTGATAAACTTGGTGCCATTTTAGTAAGAAAACTCTTGTTCCATTCAGGACTGGATGCTTAAAGTACTGAAAAATTGTGTAGCAGCAGATGCTGAAAAGGAAGAATTCATCTGTGTGCAGTTCTGGAGTGTCCAACAGAAGGATACGGCACTGTTGGGGCAAGTCTACAGGAGGCCACAAAGATGCTAAGAGGGCTGCAGCAGATTTGCTATGAGGACAGGCTACGAGAGTTGGGGCTCTGCAGACTGGAGAAGAGAAGGCTTCCAGGAGACCTTGGAGTGGCCTTCCAGGATCTGAAGAGGGCTACGGGAGGGCTGAGGAGGAACTATTGACAAGGTATTGTAATGACAGGATGAGGAGTAATGGGTTTAAACTGTCAGAGGGGAGATTGAAACTGAATGTTAGGAAGAAGTTCTTTGCAGTGAGGGTGTGGTGAGACATTGGCACAGGTTGCCCGGGTAGGTTGTGGCTGCTCCATCCCTGGAGGCCAGGCTGGATAAGGTCTTGAGTGACCTGCCCTAGTGGGAGGTGACACTGCCTATGGTGAGGGGTTGGAACTTGGTGATCTTTGAGGTCACTCCTAACCTAAACCATTTTCTGATTCTGTGATTCTATGACCTAAGCTCCTGGTCCAGGTTCTCTTTATTCAGTGGAGAGAGGCAGGCACCATTCATAGTCTAGCACAGCTATCCAAATGAGGTCAGATGAACCGCATCCATAAATTAATTGTCTGCTTCACTCCAGTGGCTACAAAACAAGTCTAACCACCTGGCTGGAATACAACTTGCTCAAGTTAGACGAGATTAATCACATTTAAAGTGTGCCTTTTGCTCTGTTAAAGCCTGAAAGATCAGCAGGCTGGCAAAGTTCTATAATGGAAAAAAAAAAATCAAGCCTTAACTGTCTCAGCACTGCTTACCTAGCACTATGGCCATTGAGGCCACCTCAGTTGGAGGGGAACTTCACTAATCCACTTCACACAAGTTGCTCCCTGAAAGTAGGATCTGTCCTTCTCTCAAAAAAAAAAAAAAAAGAAAAGACTAGTTTATAGGTGACTTTGGCCTGCTGAGCCAACATATGGTTCTTCGTTTTAATCACGGCAGGCACTCCTGCAGGAATCCTGATTATTTCAGCTAACTATGGAATGATAAACAGGGAACAGAAGAATAATGAGAAGCAAAGCATGGAAAGGAAAGGTCAAGGAAAAGTTCTAGCACTTCTACTTCTAGCATAGGAGATTTTGGCTTGTGAAAAAGCAGAGTTGGAGTCACTCGTGGCAAGAGGAAGTTACATCCTACAGTTCACCTCAGATAGTTATGAGGTCACAGCTTGGTGATCCTTGCTAGCCTCACCAAAGCTCACAGTAATGTATTATATTGTCTGTATAGTCCTTACAGGACTGGCAAGTAACACTGCTCCCATTCCAAAGATGTTTGGGCAAGAAGCTGGGGTGTACAGCAATCCAGTGACTTTGGTTGCATGGACATGGAATGAAAGGCACTGTCCTAAATCCCAAACTTGCACCTTCCTGATGGAACTTCCTCTGGGTATTTGGCCACAGCCACTGCCCCAAGTGTAACACCTGCATCTTTCCTGTCTGTGAAATTTAGGTTGAAAGAGACCTCAAAGATCATCCAGTTCCAACCCCCCTGTGCCATAGGCAGGGACACCTCCCACTAGAACAGGTCGCTCAAAGACTCATCCAGCCTGGCCTTGAACATTTCCAGGAAGGGAGAAGCCACAACCTCCCTCGGCAACCTGTGCCAGTGTCTCACCACCTCCACTGCAAAGAACTTCTTCCTAATATCCAGTTTAAATCTCCCATCTGCCAGTTTAAACCCATTACTCCTCATCCTGTCATTACAGGACCTTGTGAATAGTCCTCCCCAGCCCCCATAACAGCCCTCCAAAGGCCAAGAAGTGAGGCAGCCACTTGTATCTCTGCAGATGTGATGGGTGGCTTTAGCAGAGCACAAGAGACACTTGATACCTGCAGTCGCTGCTCCAGCCCTTGGATGAAAGCTGTGCCACTCTCACTTGTCTTCAGTGACTGATTCTTCAGTCAAACCCTGCACAAGGATGGCAGATTTTAGTCCCAGTCTGTTTTCAGTTCTGGGTACAGGCTGATTAATCAGGCTGTACGTGGGAGAAGCTGGTTTCACTTAGATGGAAAACTCAGTACCACAGCAGCAGCTGTGTTGTAGATAAAACAGCATGACTAGGCATGCATCTGTGGGGGCAGAGGAGCCAGTAACACCCAGTAGCTTGCACTACAGAAATCCAACCAAGTCACCAGATGATCTGACTAATATTAAAATGAGATATTTATATTTATTTGTTATTTTAAATGCTATAGTAAGGTATTCTGAACTGCACTGCTATACGAGAGACAGGACACAGAACTCAAACCAATTCAGTTTTTTTCCTCATTTAAACTAAAATCTCTGTTGTTTATTTTTAAGGCATTTTCCCTGATCATCAGTGATACAGAAGGTGTGAGGAGAGCCCAGCTGCTGAGTCACTGAGCAGATTCAAGTCCTGCACTGACTCATATATGAGAGCAGCGGAGGCTGTGCATCTCCTTACACCTGAGAAAAGCAGTGTCACAGTAACATGGCAGCTTATTTTCCTACCCTTTTCTGGTCTCTCTGTCCTGCCTATCTGAAATTTTGCAGGTTTGCAATAAGATTTAGCCATTCTCATACTCCCAATTATGGGATTGTGAGGAAGACATCCTCGATTGGGCCACTTACTGCCCAGGGGGGCTGTAGAGTCTGGAGATATTCAAAACCCACCTGGATGTGTTCCTGTGTGATCTGGTCTAGGTGATCCTGCTCTGGCACAAGGGTTGGACTGGATGAGCTTTGGAGGTCCCTTCCATCCCCTGACATTCTGTGATTACTGAACTGCAACTACGCATTACAGAACCTGAGCTCCTTTATGCAGCCCACGATCAGGCTTTAAAGTGATTGGTAGCTTCTCAAGCAGTTTCATTTATCACTAACCAAAACATTCCAGAGGATTATTTCAGAATAATCCAACCGAGTTCATTTAATCTGAGGCTTCTCCTCTACCCAGCAAAGTCACAGGGACAGGTTTAATTTAGAGCCTTTTAGGAAATGCAGTGCTCCTGTGGCTGACTCTCACTAGAGAGCAAAAATGTCCTGGTGCCTGTCAGGGCTCACACCATTACCTCTGCCCAACAAACCGTGCTATAAAGCACCAGTTTTGCCTCACTCACCTTCGGTCCCATCAGTCACCTAAACAGCCACGTGTGAGCTCTTCCGTGAGAACACCCTCACTTGGCATTCTGCAGCCACAGGACTTTTGATCAGGGTACCAGAGCACAGCCTCACCTGCCTCCTCTGACAACCTGGCAAAGCCACCTCAGGACTCCAACACACAAAACATTTCACAGATGAAGTCACCAGGGATGCCCACTGACAGACAATGCCATTTCATCAGAACTGGAGAAGCTGCACACTTGTTCCATTATTTCCTAGTGGAAAAGAATTCCTAAATACTTGGAAACTTGTAAAGTAGAAGTTTTGCTAGGATGTCTGTTCTCCAGCTGGAAAAACAAACAAACTTTTCCAGTGCTCCTCTCCTACCACCTGTGCCAAAAGAGCTCCAGAGATTGGAAAACATCCACACTTGAAAAGGGGACATTTACTATTTGCCCATGAAACATCTGCACACAGACTGCCTTCTGTTTCTGCAGTGTTTGGTGTGCTCAACATGCCTGCTAAGAAAGCAGCTACCTGGACAACATCATCCAACTCCTAAACACCACTGCTCAATCTCCCGTTTAGAATAGAGTTGCAAGAATTGTCCAAATACTCGGTTAGAATCCATTAAAATGCAGACATTTCTAAAATAACAAGAAAAAGGGGAATAAAGAATAAGGGGAATAAGAATAAGGGGAATAAAGAAGTTGCATTTATTTCCCCCCAATCAGAAGAAATAACTGATCCAATGGGATCTGAGGACAACTCCTCAAAGTCAACTTTCTTCTGTTTGCATTTTCACAGCTATGCTTTTGGGTGCAGCTGTGAGGATATGGAGGAGAGTTATTATTTTTAAAGGATGCTGTCATTATTCACCCAAGAAAGTGTTACTAGAAATAGAACCTTGAGGGTTAGGGGTTAAACAGAATCTTCTCTTCTTCCCTTTGTTTGCTGAACCAGCTTGAAATGGTCACATAAAGAGGCTGCACCATCAGGCTCAAAGAGCTGCACTATTACCACAGAAAGAGGACAACAACAAACCAAAAAAGAGAAACCCTAATACTTCAAAGCCAAATTTCCCATCAGCATCAAGCTTAGAAAATGACAGCCACAGCCACTGGAAAAGAACACAGTGTGCCCAGTCCCACAGAGCACAGCTCAGCAGCACTCACAGGCAGCAGAACTGTTTCTGCAACCACTCAGTAAGGACAACACAGTTCAGCCAGAAGGGGCCATCAGTAGTCTGTGATCCCTCTGCCTTTTCTCTCTCCCCTCCCCCAGGCCCACTAGAAATGGGAAGAAATATACTGCTCGAAGGTCCTCTCTGTGTTTTCCAGAGCCACCTTTTGTAACAGAACCCAGAGGTTTTCAGTGGTCATAACTTTCTGAACTCCAAACATTCTCTATGAAAGCTGATCTTGATTTGGCTGTTATAAAACACTCTAAAAGGAGAAAAGTCAAACCACCCACCCCAATTCCTCTTGGCTGAACCTCTCCATATCAGGATGTGAATCACAGAGCCATCAGATCACTCAGGTAGCGACCACAGGTGTGCTGGTTTGAGATTAATTGGAGTATTTTAATAAGAGAAATTAGATTATAGGCTGAGAAAGGAAAATATTGATGATGACTACTCCACTCATAGGTTTGCTGACAGGCACAAAAGTGAGAACCCAAATATAGATAAGGCAGAGCTGCTTGGATCTGAGCTCTGGGCTGTGGATCTCTCCCTCTCCTTGGCTTCCAGCTGGATAAATTCCAGCTTCTCAATTCCTGCTTCTAACCCCTCCCTGGCCAATCTTCCTCGCTTACCTGGCATGTAAGACAGATACTGGGATAAGATTGGGTAGTGGGGGGAAGGTGGAAGGGTGGTTGGGAACCCCTCTTGGGGATTCTGATCTCAGTGAGGGGCATTGCATTTCTGTATTATCTTTTTACTGTATATAGCTGTAAATATCTGTAATATGCTGTCAATATCTGCTTGTATATTGTGCTCAGCTGTAAATATAAAGCTTCATTCACTAACTTCCAACTGGCTGAGTCTCATCTGGGCGATTTCAAAAGTGTGGAGGAGGCAGACAACTCCCAAACCATCACAACAGGGCAAAGCACAAGCACAAGCACTGATTTCATCCTGTGCAACTGAATGCCCAATTATATATAGAAATATGGGTCTGGGGTGTACACCAAATTGTTGGGACTGCCCTCAGCAGTCCACTGCTTTCAGGAACATGCCTTGCAGACACTTGTTCTAAAACTGGTTCTGAACATCTGGGCTCAATCTTCTCAGTGCCTGTCCCTTGCAGAGTCAAAAGTGCCACTTCTTCAAGAGAGCTTTGCCCCACCAGTAATGAACAGGATCCCTTCAAGTGCCTGCAGCTGCAACAGGCATATTTCTGAACTACACACATGACAAATCTGTTCTGAAGTTCACAGCAAGATGGCACCTGACTGCTCAGAAGAGAGGACTGAGTCCATGCAGTGCTCTGGGGAATTCCCTCATCACAAAGCTCTTTTCCACACCAGCCCATCCACAGACCTGACTCTTCTCTGTTTTACTACAGGCAGTAAAAGCATTTTCTGACACCGCAGCCAGGGCCTCTGGGACAACCCTCCTGCCAGCTGGCCCACCAGGCTTTCTCAGGAGCAACAGTGGAAACCAACTCTTCACTCAGGTGCAACACAACCCAAGGAAAGAACATTTGCTTCTAATGCTTTTTATTGATCTTAATTTTTGTTATTTGCCTGGATGCTGCTAAAACCAAGGTATAAGCAAACCAGTCTAGTGCTGAGAACATGCCAACGGCGTTAATGCCCTGCACTACATCAGCCATGCTGATCAATATTTTCCTTTTAGCCACTGCTAGAAAAACATGCGGTTACCTTTCAGGAACTTCTGTAACCACTCATTAGGATTAAGAGATATAGGCTTGGCTACCGTGGATGTTCTTTCCATGCCAGTGAACATCAGTTTGCTGGGTTCTTTCAGAGGCTTTCTGATTATTACTGGAGTGATGCTACTTGCCAGGTGACACACACATGAGTTTTGGTGATGCTCTTTTTCTGTGCCAACACTGAGTCCACATTAATCATGAAAAATCCATGGGATTCCAGGACAGTCACGACTACACAACAGTAATGAAGCATATCAGAGTTCCAGGGAAACAATCCCTGGGGGTTCTGAGCCCCTGCAAAATAATCTGGTTTCCACTAATCCTGCAGTATAATCAAAAGCACAATGTCCACCTGGAGACCAGTGACAAGTGGTGCCACTCAGGGGTCAGTGCTGGCATCAGTGCTGTTTACCATCTTTGTCAGCAACATGGACAGAGGAATCAGTGCAGCCTCAGCAGGTCTGCAGCTGGCAACAAGCTGTGTGGCACAGTCGACTTGCTAGAGGGCAGGGACCCATCCAGAGGGACCTGGGCAGGCTGCAGAGCTGGGCCCAGGCCAACCTCAGGACATTCAACAAGGCCAAGTGAATGGCTGCGAGCTGCTCCGAGGAACAGGACCTGGGGGTCTGGCGTGATGAAAAGCTCAGCATGAGGCTGCAGTGTGAGTGTAGCCCAGACAGCAACTGTGTGTGGGGCTGCAGCAAGAGCAGCTGTGGGCAGCAGGGCAAGGGAGGGGATTCTGCCCCTTGGCTCTGCTCTCCTCACATTCCACCTGCAGCACTGTCTGCAGCTCTGCAGCCCCCAGCACAAGCAGCACATGGAACTGTTTGAGCCAGTACAGAGGAGACCACAAAGATGCTCAGAGGGCTGCAGCGAGGAGAGGCTGAGAGAGTTGGGGCTCTGCAGCCTGGAGAAGGCCTCTGAGCTTCGAGGTCCCTTCCAACCTAAAACATTTTATGATTCTAAATTTTGGCTAGGAGCTAAACCTGATTCACCATAATAGTTTCCTGGACTACATGTTGGGATTCTGTTAATGCCATTATTTCCATGAAGTGAAATATGGCTTCAAAACAATGACAGTCAGCTAGGCTGAAAATATCTGAATTCCTTCTGTAGCCTGTACAGAACTATGTGGGACAAGTAAAGAGAAGTTTAGAATATTTTTTTTTAATATATATGCATAAATCATTAAGTTAACAAAAGAGGAAAGGGAAAAGCCACAGTTCTTAAAAGCTACCCCAAAATATAAGCTTATTTCCAGCAAAGATATGCAGACTCACTCACTGTATACCCAACGATCCAGCCTTTGACAGCTCCATAAATCACATGCAACAAATGTAAAATAAACAAAGAATTAACTGCCCCCTTGAAAGACAAATGATCAGCTGTTTAGAAACATTTTGGAACCTGATAACTTGTATAAATGGAAAATTATGAATCATACCTGAATCCACTCAATTCCCAGTGGTTATAGTAGATTAATGCTCACTTCATTAATCACTGGCAAAGACAGCAGCCTTACAAAGGAAATGTGTTGGGACTCCTGCATTAGTGTTCAGCCTGGTGGGAGCTGAATGTGTGCCTACATGTGCAATAAGCACCCACCCAGTGGTACTGCCACTCTCAAAACCAAACCTTCTCCCTGTCTTCACCTTTTTATTCAACAGCCTGCCCTGGAATTCAAAGCTGTAGGGTCTGCTGTGTCTTCTGATGCCACAGCACCATTGGTTTGCTCTCAAGTGACAGAACTAGAGCCACAATTCTCCTTTGCTATGGTTTCAGCAGCACTTGCCAAGGCACTAGACTAACAGCAGCTTTCACAGAAAGTACCACGCTGGGAGGGACACTCAAAGGTCATCTTGTCCAACCCCCTGCTGTGAGCAGGGACAACTACATCAGGTTGCTCAGGGCCCAATTAAGTTTGACTTTGAATGTCAGGGATGGGACTTCAACCACATCTCTGGGCAACCTGTTTCAGCATTTCACCACTCTCACTGTAAACAATTCCTCCCTTATGGTTAACCTAAATCTGCCCTGCTCTAGTCAAAAACCATTGCCCCTCGTCCTTCCCCCAAGCCTTCTTTTAGGTCCTCTTCAGATATTGAAATGCAGCTATAAGGTCTCCCTGGAGCCTTCTCTCCAGGCTGAACAGCACCAACTCAGGCTGTAGAAGTGCTCCAGCCCTCTGATCCTCTTCATGGCCCTACTTTGATCAGTCAGACACTGAATTGGCTTCTTGAGTTCTCAAAAGTGGCCAGCACCAGTGCTTCCAAATCTACAGCGTTTCTCAGCCTGTTCCAATTCCTTTTTTAATGCCTATTGGGCATGCTTCCCATGCTGCTTATACTTCCATCACAGCAAGGGATTTGTGATAAACACTCGATAAACACAACATTTCCCACAGGGATCACTACAAATCTTCCATCACTTGACAGAGTTACCAGATAAATGGTGAGATGCAAGTGCAGTGACTTTCAGGAACTGAAAGAAAAATCATTAATTGCAGTTGCATGAAGAACAGGAGAAAGTAAAATTTGGCTGTCCCCAAAGTTGTTTGCAGCTGGGTCAACGAAGCCTCAAGTAGGACAGGCTGAAAGAACCAGGCAGGGCAGCCGGAGCAGGATTGTGCTGCAGAGACCTGAATTCTATTCTCAGCTCTGTCCTTCACCCAGCAAAGTGTCAAATCCCAAAGTTACATCATCACCCTGCGTGGAAACACACTTTGTGGCTGCAGAGAGAACAGAAGGCTCAGAGCAATGGTCTCCCACGACTCCAACCTCATTACAGGGGCTGAGTACATTTTCACTTCTGTGGACACGTTAAAACATCTTTTACATCACAGGAACAGTGAGAAGGCCTTGTTGTCCTATCCAAGAATGGCATCACAGTCCCTGATTTTCCACTGACTCATTGGGCTGAGGTCAGAGGGACAACACCTGGAGGTGGGTGTTGATGTAAATGAAAATCTAGTCCCAGTTTTTCAATTTCAAGCAGCAGCTTCATTGAAAAGCTCAGTCTTGAGTTGAAATAATCTTTTGTCTCCGCTGTCAGTGTTTGACCAATTAAATTACATCATCTTCTGATACTTTCCACAGGCTTCTGAGTTTTAATCTTGCTCTTTCCAGTGACAGGAGTTTAAATGTCATAAGCCAGGAAGCCGCAGAAATCTGGAGATCAAATTGTCAGCCAGGGGATTTGGTAGGGCTGAGCAGATTTTCTGTGGAAGGTATTTGTTTGCCTTTTACCTTTAGAACATTTACAGTACATCTTACTCATATTTTCAATATTTCCCAGAATTTTTAAGGTAGAAACACAAAATCTACATGAGCTGCTCTGCCCCTAAGAGCTGTTTTATTACCACGAACAAATATCTCCAGATATTTGCTAAAACATGCAAGACTGATTTTAAATTCAATTTCTCTCCTGTGTTCAGGTGCCAAACACCAGCTAGAGTTCTATTTCATTCAGTACCCAACTCTACCTCAACATGTTCAAGAAGGACATCGATGTCCTCAAGAAGGACATGGAACTATTGGAGCAAGTTCAGAGGAGGCCACCAAGATGCTGAGAGGGCTGCAGCAGATCTGCTATGTGAAAAGGCTATGAAAGTTGGGGCTCTGCAGCCTGGAGAAGAGAAGGCTTCCAGGAGACCTTATAGTAGCCTTCCAGTATCTGAAAGGGGCCTACAGGAAGGCTGGGGAGAGACTATTGACAAGGTCTTGTAATGACAGGATAAAGGGTAATGGGTTTAAACTGTCAGAGGGGAAATTTAAACAGGATGTTAGGAGGAAGTTCTTTGCCATGAGGGTGGTGAGACACTGGCACAGGTTGGCCAGGGAGGTTGTGGCTGCTCCCTCCCTAGAGGTGTTCAGGACCAGGCTGGATGAGGACTTGAGTGACCTGTTCTAGTGGGAGATGTCCCTGCCTATGGCATAAGAGGGTTGGAATTGGATAATCTTTGAGGTCCCTTCCAACCTAAACCATTCTATGATTCTATGCTGTGTAAGAAGAAAACCACAAGAGCCCTATAAGGAGCCATGGCTATAGGATGCTCAGTATTTCTTTCTGCCTCACAAACCAGTGACAATTACCCTTGTATTTTGGAAGTTTTGTATGATGATAATGAACAACCTACTAATTAGTAGTGCTAAATTGTTCTGTGACACAGCCAGCACCGAGCTGCCAGCAGCAGTGGTACCAGCACTGCTGGGCTGATAGCTGTGGTTGGATATGAAGAGTGCACTGCAGGCAGAGTTGAGCTCACTGAGCCAGGAGCTGACAAGAAGCCAGGCAACTGTATTAGTGCAATGACAGAAGCAAGCTGATGAAGCCAACCTTTCCTAGCAGGGTTAACCTACACCTCGTGCCTCTGAGCTGATCCAGAACACAGCCAGAGGCACCTCACATCTGCCCAGAACGTACCATGAGGATGTTCCATTTGCCAGGCACGAGGGCTCAGATGTCTTAGGCAGCAACTGCCATGGACTGAAACCCCCAGAGGACCACATTCGAATCGCTATTCAAAGGATTTACATAAAACCACTGAAAATCCTTGGAAACTATAGAAACAACCCTTGAACCAGGGACTGAAATGCAGGGTGACCTGGTCTAGTGGGGATGTCCCTGCTGACTGCACGGGGCTGGACTGGATGACCTCTAGAGGTCCCTTCTGGCCCAGACCATTCTATGATTCCATGATATTGCCCTTCCAGGTATTGCCTGTGTTGCTGATTGGGTTTTCTTTACTTTACTTTTTTTGCCTTAATGACCAGAGATTGATCTCTAGTGACACACATTTAGAACCTCAAGTCTTGGCTCAAGAACACAATGTTTTGGGATGAATCCAACCCAGCTTACATCTGGGTCACAATAGCTCTGTTTCTGAGCTTCTTCCTCTCCCAGACCACAGCTGCTTTGGTAGAGGAATAAAGAGTTCTTAAGGGAAAAACAAACAAACAAACAAATAAACAATTTATATCTATATCTATATCTATAGATATATATAATAGATATATAAATATAAATATATATTAAAATATAATTAATATATGTTTTGTATATAATATATATTTTTATATTAAAAAATATATAANAGAAAGAGAGATAAAAAAATATGTGAACCTATAGCAAGGAGCATTTTGAACTGAATCAAATGATATAAAATCACTTTCAAAGTTCTAATAGTTATAAATGAGAAAACAATTCACAACAGAAATTACAATTACCAAAAAGGAATTATCTGCTCTGCAGCAACTGGTTTTGTGACATTTATAATACACAAGAAGCCAGAAAGCTTAATTGTTTGAGTTTACCAGTGCTACAGATGCTGCACTGAAATCCAATTAAATAGATCCAGCAAGACTTGCAGATGGTAGTCTACAAAGAGGGAACTTGCTGACTTCTGCATTGTTTTTAGGAGGAATTTATAATGACCTCTAAATAAAATGGGTGTTAACCTTTACTGTATGAACACAGGGAAATCACACTGCAACTCCAGGATATATTTTCACCTTGGTTTAAAATCCTTCAATCTCTCAAGATGAAAACCAAGGCTGTGTTCCTTGGTTTCAGAATCTCTCTGTAGGAGCACTCTCACCTCTGTGTCATGAAGTGATAGTCATTTTTCACATACTCAAGTACAAAAGCCTATCTCTTGCACGGAGATTTTTCCTTGAGAAAGCTTCTACCTTCCCCTTCCTGCCAACTCCACTTCTCAGATCACCCAGTACAAGTGAGGCCACGGATCTGACAGAAGTCAGAATCAAGGACATTTCTGAGCCTTGATGATGTAACTACACTAAGCAATACCTGAATCTTGCTTCTCCTCCATCTATTGCTGTTCCTTTCATTATCTTCATTAAAAGCTGGCTCAAATTAATCTTGGATGTTTCTTCCAACCTGGCCTATTCTGCCCCTGCCTATGGCTGGGCGTTGGAAACAGATGATCTTTGAGGTCACTTCCAACATAATCCATTCTATGATTCTATTCTAGATCAATTATTTGTGACGTGCAAACTAGAAAATACAGAGCACATTATGCAGCATTGCATCAAGATACCTGAGCATCAGAAAGCTTTAGGCAGATGAGCCTGGCTGCTTTGGCACCAACTATCTCTACTGGTTACTGCTGAATCAAAATGAAATTCATTAGGCTGTGGACAGCAGCAGTTGAATTTCACTGTGTATGTCCCGATGCAGGATACTCAGCGAGTACTACAAGGGTGGATATGCAAGGGCATCTCTTCTGAAGCTTGGAAAGCCTTGAGAATGACACAGTCAGCAACCAAACACAGCAGCTTCCATGCACTGTGACAGTCAGCTCAGGCCTCAAAGCCGAAGCAAATAGAGATAAAAAAAATCCCTCTCCAAGGAAAAGGTTTTCAGCCAGAACCTCTGTAAAAGAGAGGATGCTGCTATTTCCTCTGAAGGTCAGCAAGTGCTCCCTTAGTCAAACTAAAAGTGACACACTTTCCAAGTGGACACAGTCTGTTAGACATCCCATCTCCTTTCCACTAAGAAGCCTTCCGTGCCAAGTTCAGCAGCATTTAGTCCCTCGGGTAACCATTCCTGCAGTCAGTCACTTCAGTATGAGTCAGACAGTGGCTTCCACTCTGGCTTCCTAGTCACATCCAACAAAATCCTACCTCCAGTTGCAGTGATAACTGTAACAGGGGAACTTGCTGAGAGAGTTATTGTACCCTGGAAACACCCAGCAAATACTGATTACTTTTGACAGGCATGTCCTTTGGGAAAGCAAATCAGCTCCTTCTGTCTTAGGTAACAGGCAAGTCCTCCTTGCAAACCTCTGTATCTGAGGCTGTAAAATATCAGCTGAAATTTAGAGCAGAGCTTCATCCTGGCAAGAATCTAATTCTATTTCACAAGAATGAGGCATTTCCTTGCCATTCCCTGTTTCTAGAGGAGTCCTCTGTCCAGACTCCTGCCATGAATCACTTCGTGCCATCATCTCCAGGATTCAGAGACATGTCAGCTCGATTGGAGACAGGTTCTGTGCTCTATACTGCTATGGAGAAGCATGCCAAGGACAGAACAACCTTTGAATGACTTTACATAGCAGAACCAATAATACCAGAAACAGACTCCTGCTTTTATATGGCTATGCTCAAGTCAGCAATGGAGCACAGGCTCACAGGATGTCAGGGGTTGGAAGGGACCTAAAGAGATCATCCAGTCCAATCCCCCATAGGAAAATATAATCTAGCTCAGGGCTAGATAGGAAAGCATCCAGACAAGTTCTCTGGGGAGCCTGTGCCAGTGCTCTGGGACCCTTACAACAAAGAATTTCCCCTCGTGTTGAGGTGGAACCTCCTGTGCTGCAGCTTACACCCATTGCTGCTTGTCCTATCCCAGGGAGCAAAGTGAGTAGAGCCTGTCCCGATGATCTTTAGAACAAAGTATGCAAAGAACTTTGAGTAAAGAAGCAGAAGGAGCTGTGGGAAACTCAAGTTCTTGCGAGGTGTGAATTACAAGCCCTAAACCTAATTTCATCTACCTCTGCCCAGTGCCTCTGGGAAAACTTGCCTAACCAGCCCAGGAGATGTTGCTGCCTCTTAGTGTTTTCACTTGGAGAGGGCAATGTTCACTGATGTCCAAAGATGCTCCTGACCTCTCAATCATATGGAATTAATTTCTCAAGCAGAGAGCAAGAGACAGCTTGCATTCATACATCTATAGGAAAAAGGCTAACAAAACATTTAATAGTGACTTAATAAATTCAGCTACTCAATTTTAATGAGTTCTGCTGTTTAACTTCATCAAGGCTTGCTGCTTTTAGCATTCATTCAGCAGGAGACTGTGGTTCAGCTCCAGTTCTTCTGGACTCTCAACAGATGGCTGCTGTTTCCAGCCTGCCTGCAACGGCTTGTCAAGACACAGGACTAAACATGGGATCTCTGAAAAATACAGGGATGATTCCTGAGCTCTGGGGTAAGAAAGCAGTCCAGATCAGGGCAACTTTTGCATCATTTTCTTCTCCTTTACCTGCCAATTCATCTCAGGTGAATTGCGCCTTTGGGATGTACCCACATTCCTAGACAGTTGAGAGAATCCACTCACCAACCTCCTCCTCCTCCTGATGGATTCAGTTGCAGAATTCCAGACTGATTTTATGCTGGCTCGTGAGGTTTTTCCTGTGTGCAGTACCTAAAGCAGCTGTCCCAGCAGATACCTTTATCACAGCACGGAAACACTGGATGTCACTTCAAGCAAATAACATGTGCTAGAGTAAAATAAGAGCTGTAAATGACAACACCTATTATTTTCTTGCTAAATTCTCCAAATACACAGAAGCTTTTCAGCATTAAAGACACCACAGGCAAGCAGAAGGCGAGTTTAAAAGACTCCTCTGTAATAAACTACTCAGTTTTAACCTTCTACTGAAACCACGTATGGGTAGTTAAGTCTGACAGAGGAGTGATTGTTGGCATATAATTAATCATATTTGAGAAAAAAAAAAAAAGTTATTTCCATTATCAGCCAAGATAATACATCAAAAATACCACAAAACAGCCTCACTGACAAAAGAAAATCCATAGGAGGAGCCTTTCAAATGCAGGAAATGTTTCCTGGTAGGTGACACATGGCACCTTATAATGGGAAGTGTCACTCCTGCCCTCTTATCTGATGTTTAATGGTTATCTATTTACACCAGGAAACCACACAGCACAATGACCAAGGACAAGTGGATAACAAATCAATAGCTACCTTAAATCAAAGGGCAATTATATGGAGGGGAAGGAAAAAAAGGAGGAGAAGAAAAAAAGGGGGAAAAAAAAAAAGTGAGGTGTTTAAAAATATTGTAGCATCATTCACTAATGCCAACTTCACTGGAAAACATAATCCTCTTTCCATAAATTACTAAAAACAGCAATATTACTGTGAAACAGGAATCCAGACAAGAGCAAGCATCAAAACAACCTATGGACCTATATCTAATTAAGAACAATAAATTAGGACAAGCCACTTCTGTCTATTCTCTGAATGTGATCTTCCTCCCTCCCCAGGGCTGCCAATCTCTCAACAAAATCCATGCGTTGCTCCTTTGGAGACACCTGGAGCCCATTGATTCCACAGCAGGTAGTGATAGAGTGCTTTGGGACAGAATCAATTCATTTGTTTCTTCTTTTATCATCCTCTTCTCTGCTGAAGTCCAGTAAAGAAAGAAAGAAAGAATGAATCATAACCTTTTCACCACCACATTATTTTGCTTAAATGTTGAACCAATATAGCACCACTGGCCAGATGCAGGCATCTCAGTCCCATTGGTAAGCTCCTACCACGGCCAACATCTTGTTAGTGTGGCTAAGAACACACACAGGGGCACAAGGAGAACGCCTGAGCGAGGGATTTTGTGCTAAGCCAACCAAACACATTAAAGGATTTTCCAGAAGTACAGAAGAATGAAAATGTGGCAGTTCTGCTCAGCTTAGTTTGTACATTACTTCTCAGTCATGCTCCGAAGAGATAAAAACCTAACAGTGTGTTTGAACATTTCTCACAACACAATTTCTGTTAATCACTGTCTCTACGAACTGCTGCCATTACAGAATGGGTTTTGAGGACTATACCTTGCACACCTCAATGTACAGAGTTTTAGTTTCTTAGTTTTAAGAACAGCAGCAGGACACGCTTCTACTGCATATACCTGAGCAGAACACAGCTTAAGAAATCCTGGATGCAAAGTTTCCAGTTTGCCCTTGCCAAACTCCTCCAAGGAAAGCCTGAGAGTTCACAATGAAGAACAGCAACATACCAGTTTCTGGCTTTAATATTTTCATCCAGCTGCTATGCAAACTGAAGCAGTACAAAGTACTACAGTTGGGACACTTTGGATGGGTTGTCAGATGAAATGTTAACAGGAAAAGCTGCTATAGCAAATGTGTTATCACAGGGAATAAAATCAATAGAGAATGTCTGTATCTGAAATTACTGTGAACTACAGCTTCAGAAAAGGCACTCTGATTGATTGGGGAGAAATACCACAGCTCCTTTGCAATAGACCTGCAAATTTCATTAGAGTAAAACTACTAAACTTGATTTCCCCAGCCCTCTTACATAGTTAGCAGACATTATAAACAAAGCAAGACCTCAAGGAAGTTTAAGGTTTGAGCTTTTTTGTTTGGTTGGTTGGTTTTGTTGGGTTTTTTTGTTTTTGTTTTTTAAACTCTCTTACCCCTACCCCACCCTTCTATTTAAAAATCACAGTATCACAGAATGTCAGGGGCTGGAAGGGACCTTGAAAGATCATCCAGTCCAACCCCCCTGCCAGAGCAGGATCACCTAGACCAGATCACACAGCAACATATCCAGGTGGGTTTTGAATATCTCCAGAGAGGGAGGCTCCACGACCCCCTGGGCAGCCTGTTCCAGTGTTCTGTCACCCTCACAAGGAAAAAAAAATCCTCCTCCTGTTTAAATGAAATTTCCTATGCCTCAGCTTCCACCCATTGCCCCTTGTCCTGTCATTTGGCATCACCCAGCAGAGCCTGGCTCCAGCCTCTTGGCACTCACTTTTACATCCTTATAAACATTGCTGAGGTCACCTCTCAGTCTCTTCTCCAAGCTGAAGAGCCCCAGCTCCCTCAGGCTTTTCTTGCAAGAGAGCAGTTCCTTTCCCTTAATTACCTTTGTGGACTCTCTTCAGCAGTTCTATGTCCCTCTTGGACTGAGGGGCCCAGAAGCTGTTACTACTGCCATGAATTCTCAGTTCATACTCTAAGAGTACTGGATGTGACATGTATGAGTACATCACTAGATCACAGGATATTAGGGGCTGGAAGGGACCTCTCTTTGAGACTCTTTCATTAAGGTATAGAAAACAATCCAAGAGCTAAGCAGAATCTAGAATCCTTTCTTGCCTGTATAGATGCCTCATGCAACTACCTTGTCATTGTGCTGCAGATATTCATGCTGTGATATTGTTATAAAACACAGAAGATAAATAAAATAGTAAAATTATCTGCCCCCTGCAAGTTAGATATAAAAATGGTTATGAAGTTCTGGTGGCAGTGGGCACCAATGTCCCCAGTACAATATGCAATAAGCAGTTACATCTGAAGTGTTTCATACAGTTTTTGTCTTGACACCTGCTACTGGACAGAGGCCAGACATTATGTTAAGATATTTGGACTTAAAGTATGATTGCTGCTAGAAAGGTGACTGTAAGGAGGGGAATGAATAGTCAGGATCTGACTCTGTGTTCTTGACTCTCAGTCACCAGCAAAAAGATTTGTCTGCAATTTCAGAGAGAAAAAGGAGTGACAGTTGAATGTACTCTAGGTGGGACTTAATGACTACTGCTCATCTTGCTATACTTGTTGAAGACTGAGCAAACAACTGCTGACCCAGGACTAAACTGCTCAACTTCTCTGAAAGATATTACAGAATTCCAGCGTGGCAGCAGGTAGAAGAGACCTCTGGAGATCATCTGGTCAAACTCCTCTGCTAAAGCAGGTTGGCCTGCATCTGATGATATAGGAGCTATTGATAGTCCCCTTGTTCCCCTTCTCTTTTTTGCTGTCTTGCCTGTGAAGGTTCCCTTCCTCACTTCTGCCAACACTTCTCAGGAATGCTTAAGCACTACCCTGATGACTGCCATTAACAGAGAAGAGACAACAACTACGGATGAAAAAGCAACATGAGTTTCTCTGATCCATTATAATTGAAGAGGAGTATTGATCTCTATATCTATTTAGAACCATCACATTAGAACTAGTAAAACATACAAAAACAAAGCAACTTGATCTATCAACTGACAAATTCAAACTGACCTTTTGCTGAAATTCAATTTTAATGCTTTTGTTCCAAAAGGGAGAAAGAAAACCAAAATACAAATCACTAACATTTGCAGCTGAGAATCATCTGTCTCTTGATAATGATGTGATCATGGCAGGCAACTAAGAGCCAGCAGTAAGAGCTCAATGGGAAGGCAGCAGTCCCAGCAGCAAGGCCTGTGCTAAACATGAATTCTGCTGCTCAACAATTTCTTGCAAGAGCTTTCCTGTGGTCTGATGGAAATGATACGTTTGTGCCTTCATCTTAGGCTACTGACTTACATAGCAAGACACTGACAAATTTAACTAAAACAGGCTTCTTTTGATAGAGCTATTTGCTTGTCTTTGGGAAGGAGAAGATTTAAAGTAACATGTAGTTTAATACTTCCATGGAGAAAACATTACCCCACTGATGTGAACCGATTTCAGTGGGACCACCATTTCAACCTTTAAACACCAGGCACTCGAAAACTGTAAATAAATAACATCTGTAAGTAGCTAAAAATTGGAAAGGGAGAGGTTGAAGTCCAGAAATAAGCATTTAATCTGATTTTGATCAGCAGCAGAGGGAAGAGAGCTGCACATCAGATACAGAAGCGTTCAACCACAAAACAGCAGTCAAGACAACCATTAAGGTTGGTGCAGTTTTGTTTAAAGTGAAAGCTTCAGAGCACTGATATGTCACCAGACTTCTTGAAAATAATAGCAAATCTCTCCCAGTGACTAATATTTCAGCCCTGCCAGCACTAGAATTTAACAACACTGCAATAGGGAAAGAAAAATACCATCACCTTGTCATTCTGAAATGGACCTGTAATCAAAACCATTCAAGTGGGTTCAGAGAGAAGTATCAACCCCATTAAAGCAGAAGGCAAGCTCGACTTCAAGAAAAGTTAAGCTTTCAGATACATCTGATCTCCCAAAATGAAATACACTTTGTCCTCTGTGATCCCAGTGAAGTCCAAAGCGGCACACACTCCGTTGCTCTCCTGACACTCAGTCATTGCTCTGCAGCTGGCAGCAGTTCACTGTGCTTGTTTTCAGGTCTACCTGTACCATGACAGCCTCACACCAGGGTTTGGTCAGATACTAAGCCCTGCAGGGTCAGGCTGGCTTAACTCATGGGTGTAAGATCAGCTGCCATTGTTTACCCTGCAGACAGCTGCAACTCAAAGGCAGGAAAGGAGTCTCCGAATTTTATAAAATCTTAGGACTAAGTCAAGGGTTTTCCTAGGCACTGTCTGCAAGATCCAAACACATCTATTCTTTTGGTAGTAAATATATAGAGTAGCATGTATCTTGGTAGTATATATATTGAGGCCTTGAGTGACTTGTTCTAGTGGGAGGTGTCCCTGCCTATGGCAGGGAGTTGGAACTGGATGATCTCCGAGGTCTCTTCCAACCCAAACCATTCTATGATTCTATATTTAAGACTTCATGGCATCAACACGTGGTCAGTACAACCAACACAACATTGCTGATTGTATCACAGAACTACAGAATTAACCAGGTTGGAAAAGACCTCTAGGATCATCGAGTCTAAACTATCACAGACTCACAGAATTAACCAGGTTGGAAAAGACCTCTAGGATCAGCGAGTCCAACCTATCACCTAACCCTCCTAATTAACTCAATCATGGCACTAAGTGCCTCATCCAGCCTCCTCTTTAACACCTCCAGGGATGATGACTCTCCTTACAAGGACTGAATGAATACATTACTTCTACAAAATAAACAGCCTTCCACTCTTCTCCCTTCCTCAGATCAGAACCAGCACCGTGCAAAAGCAGATATGGAGAGGCAGAGACAGATTTGAAGAGACTGCTGTGAGATGTTTTTAGGACTTCAGATGAAGTCCCAGATAGCTACGCTTCCATGTATCACACAACAGACAAGAATCATAAGAGAAATTATCAGAGGGCAACTGAATAGAAAGATGTACTCAGGCGTCTGATAAAAGCAGCATTAGAGAGAGAAAGGTTATTTGTATTTTACTTCAAAGGGTGAGGAGTTAAATTTCTTGAACAGTTTATTGGGATCCACTGAAAGTCTCCTGGTTGAGCTGGTTCTGAACACCAATGTAGAAATATGCCCAGGTCACAACTACTGGACAACCAGAACTCCCCTGGGGAGCATGCAAACCTGAGAGACCTTTATCCCTGTGCTTGCACCATCTACATGCAGCTGAAGTGGAAGGATACCAACAACTTAGCAGACTTCCTTTCAGAAAAATGGAGTGAGGCTGGCAGAGGCAGCACTGTGCCTCACAGCTGATTTTCTCAAGCTGTCAGGGACACTGTTTTGGCAGGTAAGTGACCTGATAAGTACAAACTATGGTTTTCTATGAAGAAGATAAGAGAACCTGGGGAGGTTATTATGAATTTCTGAAATATTCCCAAACAGTATCTTCAATCTGAACATGATAAAGCTTTATCAGAGTGAGCACTTCACAACTTCATTATAAACAGCAATTTGTTTGAAGCTTCAGGCACAGTGTTGAAAACACAACGTGCCCACACTGTCCTCTCAGTACTTCTGGGTATAAAAATTGGTTAACACAATTCTGGCTTGATCAAAAGAATGTAGCTTAATTCCATGGTATTTGCATAATTTCTTCCTGAAAGGGAGTATGAAATTTACAAATTACTCTTTGCAGTACCTATAAAGCATCGATACCCAGTACAAAACATTCACCTTGGGTTTCAAACAGGTCTTTTGCAACCTCTGTTATCCTATACCTTTATTTTCGGCATTAAATGAGTACTGCTGCTTTACGTTAGTGTCTGTCCTTTGAGAGGTATTCCAAGAAGCTCTGCACAATTTATTTTCAGAGCAGACAAAAATCACACTTGTTACATATGTCCTAACAAAAATTACCTTTAGATAGACTTCCAACTTGTTGAAAAGATTGTACTGACCTGGTAGCTACACATCACTTTCTCAAGAATCCAGACTCTTACAAATCCGGTGTTTATATACTACTGACTCAAGAATCTAAGCTCTTATGGACAAACGTTATGCTAAAATATTCATTTAGCATCACACGGAATCATAGAATCAGTCAGGGTTGGAAGGGACCACGAGGATCAGCTAGTTCTAACTCCCCTGCCATGGGCAGGGACACCCTACCCTAGATCAGGCTGCCCAAAACCTCATCCAGACTACCCTTAAACACCTCCAAGGATGTGACCCCAACCACCTGTTCACAGATAGACTCAATGCTAACATACAAGATGATTTCACCTGTAACAAAAACATACAATGCAAGAAAATAATGACTGGGTTCCTTTTCTCTGTGCTCCAAACAAACAAACCACCACCCCCAACCCAAAACAAACAGGGATAAAAAATCCAACAAAAAGCAACCATCGAAATTAGTTTAGTGTTAGTGACTACACATGCAGGAAAAGGAAGAAGAGGAAGAAATGGCAACTAAGCAGAAGTGCCACTGAAGTGGGGCAGCTGCACTGGCCCACTCTCAAAGTACAGCTCTGCCAGGTTGCACACCTCAGCTTGCAGGGAGGTGATCAATAGGGATGATGAGGAGCAGTCAGTGCATATTTTGCTTGCTAGGTTGTCTCCAGATGCTTAGAAAGTAAGGAATATGAACTCAAAACGAGTATTGAAAACCACACCAACAAACTTCAGAGAGTGATACATCTCAGGGAAAAATCTTGCTCTGGTGATAAGGGATAAAAGTGGAAAGAACCATGATAGTGCAGCTTAGAAGACAGTGTGGTGCTTGGGCTAAGCCTCAAAGCTTCTTACGTGGCACAAATTCCATCTTTGCGAGTATAAATAAATGCTCCTCAGGGGGTGTCGAAGCAGAAATATCACTGTTGCCTTCTTTTAATATTTTGAACATCAACTATAACAAATTTTAAAATTGCTCCACTAAAAGAGCACAGCACCCTGCTTTCATGTGGCTCCTAGAGGAAAGTTCATGTGCCCAAGAGCTGGACAGATAAGCCTTTCAGTTCGTGGCAGAAGGTTTGTATTATTAGATTCCTTTAGTCTAAAAGTGTTAAAAACATGACTCGTTTCAGAGATAAAGGGCCACGAGGATGCTCAGAGGACTGGAGCACCTCTCCTATGAGGACAGAGTGAAAGAGTTGGGACTGTTCAGTTTGGAGAAGAAGAGGCTCCAAGGTGACCTCCTTGTGGCCTTTCACTATCTGAAGGGGGCCTACAAAAAGGCTGGGGAGGGACCTTTTAAGGCTCTCAGGTAGTGACAGGACTAGGAGGAATAGAGCAAAGCTGAAGGTGAGGAGATTCAGCCTAGACATGAGGAGGAAGTTCTTCAGCATGACAGTAATGAGAGCCTGGAATGGGTTGCCCAGGGAGGTGTCTGGGGCCACATCCCTGGAGGTGTTTGCAGCCAGGCTGGCAGAGGCTGTGGGCAGCCTGATCTAGGGTAGGGTGTCCCTGCCCATGGCAAGGGGCTTGGGACTAGATGATCCTTGTGGTCCCTTCCAACCCTGACTGATTCTATGATTCTATATAATAGACATTTAAGTCAGTGATGTTAAGCTTTATAGTAAACAGCAATAAAAAGCAGCTGCATCTTCATGTCCTTTCCACCCTTCAGAACTTGAAGTAGGGATTTTCTGTTATAAACCAGACAGTTTTTCTAAAGCCTATACCACCCACCCCCATTGTCTCTATTTTGGGTTGGTTTGGTTTTCTTAGTGATGCTGTGATTAGAGAGCTTAAACAAATGCTGACAGCTATAAGGTAGACAGAGTACTAGGGGAACAATGGCTCTAAAATTAGTCTATGCACTTCTGTCCCTGGCCTAAGTTGTTACCTTGCAGTACCGGCTTAATCTTCAAGCACTGTCATCTATGGTGCACAGAGCAGGAAATCCTGGTGCAGGACTCTACACCAGCTTTCAGTGAGCCAGGCTCAAGATCAAAACCAGACAGCAATCATCAGTCTGGAAGATACAGCTCCTTGCTGCTGTGACCTGCTGTCTAGCAATAGAGTGGTTGGAGAGCAGATACGTAGAGAGGGACCTGGGGGTTCTGGGAGATAGGAGCTGAACAGGAGCCAGCAGTGTGCCCAGGTGGGCAGGAGAGCCAATGGCATCCTGGCCTGGAGCAGAAATAGTATGGCCAGCAGGACAAGGGAGGTTATCCTTCTCTTGTGCTTGGCACTGGTCAGGCCACATCTTGAGTCCTGTGTCCAGTTCTGGGCTACTACATTCAAGAGAGATGTTGAGGTATTGGAACATGTCTAGAGAAGGGTGATGAAGCTGGTGAGGGGCCTAGAGCAAAGCTCTGTGAAGAAAGGCTGAGGGACCTGGTGTTGTTTAGCTTGGAGAGGAGGGGGCTCAGGGCAGACATCATTGCTGTCTACAACTACCCAAAGGGAGATTATAGCCAGGTGAGGTTGGGCTCTTCTCCCAGGCAAACAGCAACAGAACAAGGGGACACAGTCCCAAGTTGTGCCGGGCGAGGTATAGGCTGGATGTCAGGAGGAAGTTCTGCACAGAGAGAGTGATTGGCATTGGAATGGGCTGCCCATGGAGGTGGTGGAGTCACCGTCCCTGGAGATGTTCAAGAAAAGCCTGGATGGAGCACTTAGCACCATTGGATAGGGCTGGGTGATAGGTTGGACTGGATGAGCTTGGAGGTCTCTTCCAACCTGGCTTATTCTATTCTATTCTATTCTATTCTATTCTATTCTATTCTATTCTATTCTATTCTATTCTATTCTATTCTATTCTATTCTATTCATTTGGTATCAAACTCACAGGACTTGACTAAAGGAAGATGACATGAAAGATACTTATAGAAAAGGAGGGGCAGAAACTAGAAAAACGCAGGAGGGGAAGAGGATGAACAACAGACATGACAAAGTAAAGAAAGCATAAAGAAAAGTAAGTGTGAGAAGTGGAGTAAAGATGATGTTGCAGTCAGCTTCAAGAGATACAGCGACACAAAATACATAGAAGAGATGGAGAAAAGAACAGCAAACATGAATCTGAGGTCAAGTGTTCAGATGTCAGGGTGAGACTGTTGTCCGTATTTACCGTCCAAATGCAAGAGAATTACTTCAGGCAGCACACAGCTGAGGAGAAGCTATTTGCTCAGGCATTCTGAGGGAAGGGCCTCAGAGAGCTTCTGCATAAGTAGAAAGGCAGGGTTTTTAGGATGACAGATGCTCTGAGGTGGAAGATTTCTGTAAAGCAGTTTACAGCCATTACCACAACACATGGCTTCGTTGTAATTTTCCATGTGAAGGAGGCAAAAAAGGGGGGAAAAAAACCAACCACCACAACTCTCCCCTTCACTGGACAAGTGAGTCAAGTATAAAAATACTCTCAAGCAAATGACAGCTTTTTAGTTCATCTTTTCAGCTAACAATGACAGCTGTTTGCATGACTCAGACGAATGATTCAACTGCCGTTGTCCTCTCAGCTCACTGCAAAGAGGAGGAAAGGAGCAGTTTATTTTAAGTATTGCTTGCTAACAACATTTTGATGAGAAATCCTTTAAAATGCTTGCTTTCCTTGAGAGCTGAGGACTTAAAGACAGCTTCAAAGATAAATAAGAGTAGATGGCTTCCAGGGAATCTGGAGACAAATGCAGGGAGCCTTAAAGAACATACTTGGAAAACACTGTGGGACACCAGAGTGCTCAGCTGAGTTTTAAGCAAAGGCCAAGAATCAAGACCCTGTTTGAAAAGGGTTGCAGAGACTCAGGTCTGATGGCTCAGAAACAGCATTGTCTAGTGGCTTATTAATTATTGGAGAATTCTGATTCTCAGCAGACACTCTGCCCTGCTTCCCCAGTAGCCATTAGAGCTTTAAAGGTTGGTCTAATTAGCAAAATGAGTGGCTGAACCGGTGGAGAACTCAAGGAGACACTTTCTCACATCAAGAGCTTTCAGAGATGTTTTATCTCTTCTGTTGTCGTTCAAAATGAATCCAGAGTTAGCTGCTGTAGTCCAAGATGCTCTGGTTTTTGGAGATACTTAGCTTGAGCAGCAAACAGTCACTAAATGGGAACTGGTCAGCAGATGGAAGAATAAAGGACAGTTCACTGGGTTTCCTTTCTTAGACCACACTTTAAAACAGAGGTGGGGAACATCCATTTTCCGTTCTCAATTTTGTTTTCCAGATCTACCATTGCACTAAAATTCATATACCTAGAAATCATCACATCTTGGCCTCTGTTAGCAGAGTTTCTTATTTCCTTAGGAGTGTTCAACTTGATATAGGCAAACCTGCTTTAGCAATAGGGCTGGACCAGATGATCTCCAAAGCTCCCTTCCAACCCCCACATGTCGGAAGGGATTCCCTCACAGCCCAGCTCACTGCAAAGCACAGCAAAGGAACACACAGAGTACCAGGGATTTCTGAGAGGAAACTAGAACAGCATCATAGAATACATCTGCTTTAGTTGATGGTGAGGACAACAGTAACAAAGGCACTTGTTTTGCTCCTGAATATATCCCTGATGACGAAGCAGCTCTTAGAGAACACAGTAAATTTACTCCACAGATGACATCTTTATGAAATGTGGATGCAGGTTCCTGAAATGGTCTAGATGGAACACACTGAAGATTTGCCAGTGAGTGGAAATGATAAAACTCACTCAGGCAGCCTTACATTTAGGCTTAGAACTCTGCATCTGAGACAACGGATTTAATTGTTTGCCTTTCATACAAACGCTCTGCCACAGCCAGTTTTAATCTGGGGTGGTTTTAATGTTCTAACCTCAGGATTTTTCACCCTCAGAATGGCAGCGTGGTGGTTCAGGAGTTATCTGCCCCTCCCCACACTTTTGAAATCACCCAGACTAGACTCAGCCAGCTGGAAGTTAAGGAATGAAGCTTTATATTTACAGCTGAGCACAATATACAAGCAGATATTGACAATATATTTAAAATATTTACAGCTATATACAGTAAAAAGGTTAATACAGAAACACAATGGCCCTCCCAGAGATCAGAGTCCCCAGGAGTGGTTCCCAACCACCCTTCCACCTTCTCCCCACTACCAATCTTATCCCAATATCTGTCTTATGTGCCAGGTAAGCAGGGAAGATTGGCCAGGTTGGGGTTAGAAGCAGGAATTGATTAGCTGGGTTACATAGATACAGCTGGAAGCCAAGGGAAAGGAAAGACCAACAGCTCAAAGCTCAGACCTGAGCAGCTCTGCTTTATCTATATATCTGTCAGCAAACCTGTGAGTGGAGTAGACATCATCAATGTTTTTCTTCCTCAGCCTATAGACTAATTTCTCTTATTAAAATATTCCAATTAGTCTCAAACCAGTACAGGCAGCAATGTGGACAGTAGTGCTCCATACTGTCACAGCTTCTGAAACACTCCAAAATGCCAGTAGGTCCTTTCCACTCAGGTCTGGAGCACATCATAATGCCTGTCCCAGAGCAGCCATCCTACTCAAGGCAGACAAACAGACAAACCCCAATGCTCCCCTGGGATAAAGCCATTACAAGTGCCAAGTCCACTCCCGGGCAGCCATAATGGGGCTAAATATCAGGCACCAACATAGGAGCCTTGCCAGCTGTACAGAGATAAAAGCAGCATCACTTGGATGCCCTTCTAAACACTGGCTGGTAGTTTGCCATGTCATTTGTTAGGTGAGGTTGGCCAGGACTTCAAATTTGGCATTTTCTTATTGGTTTTGTTATCCAAATTACAGCAATAGCTCCACTGCCTCACTTTGGGGAATTTACTCTGAATCTCCAAAGCATGATCTAAGGCCTATCTCTGGAAAGCAGCTTCCTGCCTCTTCTATCGAGTAGAGTACAAGCAAGATGTTAGAGATTAAAAAAAAATCCATATATTTCGCTTTGCTCTTCAGAAGGTGAAAGCTGGAAATAAAAATCAAACTATTTGTGTACCAGAAATGACAAAACTGAAGTGAAAGAGAGGCTACAACTTGTCCTGTTCGCATACTGTGTGCATGTGAATGCAAAAGATGATAGAATCTCCCTTACCTAAGCACAGAATTGATATCAGATTTACAAGGAGTGATGAACTGGAACACAGGGCTGAAAGGCTGGGTAGTTGCTGTGTTCAATGCTGGAATATAAAGGAAGTCCCTCCCCACCTCCCACCTGTGTGGTTTCTGTGTACAGGCCTGGTAGAATGGTGTTGGTGAGCTCAGAAAAGGTAAGCAGGCAAAGTCCAACACTGCTGTGGATGTATCACAGAATTAACCAGGTTGGAAAAGGCCTCTAAGACCATCGAGTCCAACCCATCACCTAAACCTTCTAATTAACTAAACCCTGGCACTAAGTGCCTCTTCCAGCCTCCTCTCAAACACCTCCAGGGATGAGGACTCCACCACCTCCCTGGGCAGCCCATTCCAATGCAAATCACTCTCTCTGTGAAGAACTTCTTCCTAACATCCAGCCTGAACCTGCCCTGGCACAGCTTGAGGCTGTGTCCTCTTGTTCTGTCACTGAGTGCCTGGGAGAAGAGCCCAACCCCACCTGGTAGTTGCAGAGAGCAATGAGCTCACTCAGCCTCTCCTCACAGGGCTGTGCTCCATCCCTTTCCCCAGCTTTGGTGCCCTTCTCTGGACATATTCAAGCACCTCAGTATCTCTCTTGAATTGAGGGGCCCAGAACTGGACACAGTACTCAAGGTGTGGCCTAACCAGCACTGAGTACAGGGGCAGAAGGACTGCTCTGGCCCTGCTAGTCACACTGTTGTACTATGCGCATTTACTACATGTAAAGGAGGTGGGAGGAGAAATGCTGTATGATGGCAGCACAGAGCCAAAGTTCCCTGGGTTGAGTTAACACTGTCTTTGCCATGTTAGAAAGCTCAGGGAGGCAGTGGTTCCTCCAGACCAGCATTTCACTCTACAAAGTGTTCTGAAACAAGAGCGAGCAACAACTTGCATCCTCCCTTCTCTTAAAAAGAAACACTCCCTAGGCAGAAAATGAAAAGTTGCTAACACAATTTCTTTTTATTTTCTTTCCTGTCATTGTCACAAATTGTCAACAATAAACTGGTTACTCCCTGTCGTTGGATTTCATGGGGGCTTCTATAACATCAGGCATATTTTTCATGTTTTACTTTGCTCAGCAACAGCTTAATGACCCTTTGCAGAAGAACAAGTCAGGTCTCCAACTCTCTGTACCATCTTGACTTTCATACCCTGTGCTTGCTCAAAATACCCACAACCACTCAGTGAATAGTCCTCAGCACTGCTCTGCTGCCAGCAGAGCATGGGTTGAGCGGTCTTCATTTCTCACCTGTTTTTTTGCACAGTCACCTCAGTGCAAGTTGCAGTCCAACCTGAAGGGAACAATTCTGCAACCCAGCAGGCAGTGCTAAGCCCTCTTTACAGGGAACTCCATATAATTCCTCAGCCTTTCAAGGCAATTGAAGTTGCAAGCAGCACAGCTGCAGAGTCTTCAGACTCTGGCTGAGAAGTCATTTTGCCTTGCTATTCTATTTCAGCAATTAAGAAGTGTCTGCTTATGAAGCCATGAACATGCAACTGGGAGTCACTCATACAGCATTCAGGAATCACTGTGAGAAAAGGTATCTTAAAAATTCACCAAGGAAGCTTCAAAAGACAAGGGCAAGAGCAGAACTCTTCTAGGACAAGTTCCTGTGACTCATGAACCTGCTATCTCAAGTGGTTATAGCAAACTAAACTTCTGAAAACTCTTGGTCAGGGAAATGTTTCTGACTGAAGTTTGAAGCAGCTCAGGCTGACTCCTATTATGGGGCAACTGCTCTTGTAGATGACTGGAACGATGTTACCTGAGAACATGATGGTTGTGCTTGTTTGATAATCTCTAATTGAAAATACTTCATTCAATGCTAAATAGAAACCACTTCTGATAACTCTGTAAAGGTTATCCCTGAACTGAACCAGTGTTATAAAATCTACAAGAGGAAAGGGGAAGTAAACAGAGTCCAGGAGAAGTTGAATTCCACCACTGCCATTGTTCCAATAAACTTAGCTGAAGTTTGTTTCCAGCCTGAGCAAAGCACTCTTAAGAGCAGCAGCATACTGACAGAGCACAGAGGCTGTCAATAAAAGAAAGCCTCATAGTGACACAGGTGTTTTAATTCAGTTCTACTACATCACTTTGTGACAAAGATTAATGATTTGTAATTATAAAATTTGGGATTGGTCAGCAGCCCTTGCAAAGACGACAGTCCCCAGTGAGCTACCTTCTGCACGGTCAAACAGAGGGGTGCTTCCACCCCTGCAACCTCAAGATCTAAACACATCCCAGAATTAAAACCCCTGTCAGCTGAACTGAATAAGTATAAGCAATTAACTCACTCCTGCCCATGAAGAAACTTCCTTTTTCATACTGGCATATTTTTGAGTCAGTTAGACATGAATATTGGAGATAAGGATGTCTAAGCGAACACAAAGAGACATATTTATTCTGTGTATTACTTATTGCAAAGAGATACAGGGAGCTTATGATGGGAAAAGAAAACACAGTTCACAGCATATTTAAATTTATAGTTCGGCATATGCAGGGAAACAGGAGCCATCAAAGATCATTTCATTGGCTATTACAGCTACTGCCCAAAATATTCCATGCACAGAGGGAATTGCATCGCTATTCACAGAAATATTTTCTATCTGCATCCACAGATTTTTGCAGAGCACAGGAGTGACATAAAATAGTTTCACAGACTAAGAGAATATTCAATTCCATGTGACTTGAGGGTAAACACAGGTTACCTCTCAGAGATAAATGAAGCCATGTGGTGATGTTTATCTTAAAAAAAAAATAAACACAGAAAAAAAGAAAATGTGATCTTGACTAGATTAGATGGTTGCAATAATCCACCCAGCTCCTTTGAGACAGAGAATTCCATCTTTTTACTTTATTGATGAAAAACATATTTAGAGTGGTTTGTTTTTTTTTTTTTCTCTCTTTATCAACCTTCTGTTCTCCTCCTTGTTTCTGCCTCTCTGATAAAATCCAACATTTTAAAGTTTTGAATTTGGAGAAGGGAATCATGCGACTAATCAATCAGCCTTTAGACTGAGATCTCATCATTCTGAGCATTACCTCTCAGGAACATCTCAGTGATTGTGCCTGCAGGGCTACCACTGCTCTCTACAAAGATTACATGGACCACAAGAAACCAGTTTGTTTTGCCCTCTGGCTTTCTATGTGAAACAAGTGTCAGCATTTCACCATGACAAAACCCTCTCATGTTTTCTAGCTTTGAAAAACTGCAGCACAATGCTAATGTTGGAAGCACACAAGCGAAGTATATACAGAGTTGAGTTGGGTTTTTTCTTTTGTTTGGTTCAGGGTTTTTGTTAGGTTTTTAAAAAATAAGCTACAGTACATTATACAGCAAAAAAAACAAGCAGAAAACAGAATTGTTCCCTTCTGTGCAAAAATAAAGGACATGAGAAAGGAGGAATCTTGCAGACAAGGTAAATATAATAAACATGATAGGTTTCAGCTGCGAGGACAATAAGGGTTGAAACTCATCTCTGTGCAGCACAAGGCACCAGGAGATGTTTTGAAAGTTCAGATGTTTTCCATGTATTATCTATGTCCTACACACTCACTTACACCATTAAATTCCTTTCCTGCTTTTCTCCTGCACCACTGTTACAGCACGATCCAAGGGAACAGAGCAGCTCGCTGCCCAAATAAGCTTGCAGCAGCACATGATTGCTCAGTGGATGCTCCGTTTTAAACCAAGCTTTAGCCATCTGTTCCTCTGCTAATTATGAATGCTACAGAAACCCACAACTACACTGCAAGGGAGAAAGTGATTAAGTCACAAGTATTCTTTCCACAATGCTTCTCTGTTGTTTATTTCAAACCGAAAGCGATGCCACCTGCCACGCAGCACACAAGTCACACAGGAGGAAGACCACACCAGGGCAGACGTTCAGAGCTTCTCATCCAGCAGTAAGTCAGTGGTGATGGCTTGGAATCCAAACTGTATTGTCCATGCTCAAGGAGACAATCTCCACAACTGTGTCCTGCATCAGACACACTTAAGCAGGGCTCAGCAGCAGCTCTGCTCACAACACCGCTTGCTACTCACAGGCACATTTAAGCAGGACTTACCAATAGCTCTGCTAGCAATACCTCTCACTACACAGGTCAGGGTGATGCAGGAGACTGAGCCACATCTAATGAACTTGTCAATTCTCCAAATCTCTTCTTGGTCTCCTCTCTCTCTGAGCCTAACAGCATCATCAGACTACTATTTGGAAGTTTTCTCTCATGAAACAGAAGATGTTTGTCCTTATCTATCTCCTTCCATTCTGTCTGGTCACAGGTACTGTTCATAAATTCAGTACCTAGGTACACACACAGACTCATCCTGTTCTTCAGTTCCTCCTTCTGCCAGATGTTTGCCGTGAGAAGAGATCTCCAGGCTTTAGAACAGATTGTTCCAACCACGATTTCTCACCTAGTGGAGCCTGTCTTCAGCTCAGCCATGACTCCTCTCCCTGAATCCATCAAATTATCTAGCAGTCACTTGCCTATGACATACAATGTATGTGTTGGGGGTGGTTTTGTTGTTGTTGCTTTTGGGTGGTTTTGTTTGTTTGGTTTTTTGGGGGTTTTTTTTGTGTTCTGTTTTTCCATTTGCTTGCACCTGCAGCTTCTCTATACAGATCAACTGAAGAAAACATTTATTCCATTACTTCAGTCTCAGTAAGTCTTAATTTCAAGAAGCTTCAGCTTTAAAATCAGCCATGCCCTAAGGCTTCAGCCAAGCATCTTATTTTATATACATACCTTACTGAGTTCAAATGTTATAGACACTCTTGAATCATTCTGGATGAACACATCAAGTGCAGTAGCACTGGCACATCACTAACAGCTGTGCAACGATGGAGGAAGGTTTCAAAATTGCTTCCTTCATTGATAATAAAAACTAAAGCACATTCCACCTCTGTCTCAATTTGCATGTTGCCCTGCTGTAATGGGCAATGCTGCCATTAAACCACAGATGAGTATCTCAACAGCAACTTAAGCTAAGGCTCTGTGGTTACTTAAAGCAATGAGAGCAGAATATGGTCCACATGAATTTGTTCGGGGTTTGTTTACATCTAGAGATGAGATTGTGGCAGCAGACATTGCTTTACAGGTGGATGCTCTGATATATAATTTAATGGTTCTAAATTTGTTTGTATTATCTTTTTCATGCACGCTCAAAAATCGTCCATTTATACCTACTGAAGTTTCCTGTACTTGTGTTCAGCCTTCTCTTGTTTTGGAGAGTGTTGCAACCTGGATAGGAAATGCTTCCTCATAATCTCTAACAGCACATTCTCTGGGGGGGAAAAAAGACTACCTCACATCTCAGGTCACGAGAAGCTCATAACAAGTCACAAAATCTTTGTTCTGCCCATCATTTCTGTGTTTATTAAAATAAGACACAAAGCATCCCTTCATGAGAGGAGCCAAAGGCTTTATAGAAAGGAGACTAGATATAAAAACAGGCATTTGTGTCACATAAGGATCATCATTTCAGTTCATCATGCTTCATGTTCCAATGAAAATAAACCATTACACGATGTGTTATAACCAAGTTAACTTTGTTATATAAGCACAAAGAGACTAATAAATCTATGGCCACTGAAATGGCTATAGCCTTCCTTATGAGCAAATAGATCTGGGTTAGCAGTTCCCTTCATCCTGCAGTCCTGCAGCTATCTGCATAACTGACTGTGCAACATTTCCCAGTTTATATTTAGTCTAATTAAATGTGACATGATTTCTTCTTTGGAAGCTGTTGTCCTGAATGAAACACAATGTGCAGATTCGTGGTTGTGCCTAAGGAGTGTGACAGACAATTTTGTATTTAAATCAGTAATTATCCTGTGCCCACAGATATCCTTATGGAATGAAACACTCCAGAGTTCTTTTATGTGAAACAAGTTCTTTTTGAGCCATATGAAACAAGTTCTAAAAAGACCAGTGAATTTAAAACTTACTGAGAGTCATCAGTTGCACCAGATGTAGATTAACATTAAAATAAGACAAGATAGAGGAAATCTGCTCTGCCTACTACCTCTGCTTTAACAGGAAATACCTGCTCCCCCTCCAGTATGACATCAAACTAGAGGTGTACCCACATAGCATTAAATAAAGGAATAAATAATGTCTAGCTAGCATGAGAAAAAATAAAGATTGGTTACCCTGGCTTCACTTCAGGAAAAAAAATGACCAAAATTTATCCCTTCTATACCCAAGTGAAGCTTATGTTATCAAGCACAAAATGAATCTGAGGCAGTAAACACTGCTGTCAGGTACTGCATAGATCTCCAGAGCAAGCACACAGACCTGGCAAGCTTTGTCTTCTGCATTCCAACACAGCACTTAGCTCAGCAGAAGAGCACCGTCCTGGGACTCACCTGACATACATTTGGTTGTTAGATCTGACATTAACTTGATGGATGACTGCGAACTAGCTTTATCCTCTGCCTCCACACCTGTCTAATCCGAGTGTACATCTCCCCACGCCTAACCACGCTGAGGCAATGCTCTAAGGTACAGCAGAGAACAGAAGAGCCCAAAAGAGCTCCTTCAGCTGTCCTGTGTGGCTCGAGTCCGGCTCCACACCGGGGCTGGAAACCTAAAGGAGCTGTCCCAGACATCAGTGCTGAAGTACAGCAGAGTTCTGCTGCCACCCAAGAAACAGAGGCACTAAGTGCCCCATCCAGGCTTTTCTTGAACACCTCCAGGGATGGGGACTCCACCACCTCCCCAGGAAGCCCATTTCAATAGCAAATCACTCCCTCTGTGAAGAACTTCTTCCTAATATCCAGCCTATACCTCCTCCAGCACAACTTGAGACTGTACCCTTATTTTGTTGCTGGTTGCCTGGGAGAAGAGACCAACTCCACCTGGCTACAACTCCCCTTTAGGCAGTTGCATATAGGCACTTCAGAATTCTTTAAAAAGGGATTTTTAATATTTACCAATTGGAACCAGATCCTGCCAAGAAGTGCAAGATTCCCATCATGCACAGACACACTACTCTATATAAACAATGTTTTCCTTGAACAAGCAATTCAAACTAGTTTTCAGCCTCCTTTCCATTCTGCTCTCTACAATTGAAGTTTCCCCCCAGCCCAACTTCAGTGACTACATTTGCCTCTACTACTCTGCTCCTGCCTCCTGTTTAGGTTCAACTTGTCTAAATGCTGCAATTTGGAGAAAAAGTCAGAGAACAATGTACAGACATGAGAAGGCAATGCATAAATTAATTTCTGAAGAGCAAAAGGCATTCAGGGAAGGAATGGGAAAGAGAGATGCCCAGGCTAAAGAGCACATAAAAACTAGTCACGGGGTGTGCTGTGAAGTTTCAAGTTAATTAGTACACACAGTGGAATTCCTTGGCTAGCCAGTTTCAAAATAATTTGCACAGGCAAACCAGTATCTGTCAACCCCAGTGTTAGTCACGATTCAACAGTAAGCCATAACAGAGTGAAAACTTTCTGGAAACTCAGTCTGAATAGAGTTACTCTAACTGTCATTTTTAATAAACTATTTTCCTACTTGCCAGGAGAAAGCAATCAGCGAAGTGGATTTATGACACCAAGTTCATTAAGAGGACAGCTAAGATCACAGAATTAATTGATGTCCCCTTGTACCTATTTAATGCGAATGATTTTCTGTTACTGTGGATTACAAACCAAGCCATAGAAGTGACAGATAAAGACCAATCTACTCCCTGCCAAAACCTCTCTTCCATAGCTTAGTAATTTATCTGTAAACCGAGTTTTGAATCATATCTCATCCTTGAAACTCATTAGACTTTAGATGTTCAGTCCAAATGCATAATTCAGTTTTAGCTGCCAACCTACAACAGCAAATGCACCAATGATAACTGCTGGAGTTCTCTACCTGATGACAGATTATTAATGTGAAGTTCAGGCTTTGTAGCTTCACTGGGTAAAACTGAAACAGAGCAAAGTGTTGGGAGTACAGAATTTCACCCTGGAGGCAGCAGCATCACCTTAACTTTGCTCTTTTCCACCTCGATGTTTTTGGTTTGGTTGGAATCTATGAAATGTGTACTTTGTAGACTGTAGATGTTTGATTTTCAGATAGGTTGGTTCTTCCAGGGAGTCTGAGGGAACTACTTCTATTTATGCAAGCAAGACACCTGATCTTTCAGCCTTTTCCAATCACACAAAGTTCTCAAAAAAACACAAAGAACTTTTTAATCAAACTGGTCTTTCATGTATAGTTCTTCTTTGTCTACAAGAACAGGAAGATGAGGAATATGAAAATCAAATTCAGGCCTCACTCAATTCTTTGAGAATTGGATCATCAGCTTCAACACAACCAAGACATCTCTTTTGGACAAATCTCCTTTTTGGTTACACAGGGACAGGGGTAATCAAACAGCCCTTGAAGAAATTGATTTTACTGAACAGAGTTTCCATATTCTAGATGCAATATTTGATCTTAATTTCATTCAACAAGTCCTGCCTCTCATACAAGCAGCTCAGCTGCCCCAGCCCAAATTCAGCTATGCCGGTATTTTATCCTCCAAAGCTGCACATGTTATTAAAGACACACTGAGTGAAATGACACATTTCTAGCCTCCTGCTTAAAGCTATAAATACAGAGTAAACACTTAAATTATGTGAGTCCAAAAAAAAAAAAAAAAGGCAATAATCTCCCTGGTGCTCAATACATGGTGTCATAACTCAGCTTTACCTTTTGGCACTTGAGAATAACAAGCCTCATTTTCTCAGCCCTAATCCTGGACAATTTCCCCAGAATAAAACTGGTATTATTGATCCATGGATAGCTGGGTAAATAACAACTGATAACAGTTGTTACACTAACAGACATCCAAACTCAGATTATTTCAAACCCACCCATTTTGTGTTACGCTGACATGGCTTGACATGACACACAGCCCATTTGTGTGGGGTTTTCCCCTCTCTTTTCTCCTTTTATAAGAGTGAGTCTTGAGAAGAAAGAAAAAAAAAAAAAAACCCAGAACAAAAAAAAACCTACCAAAAAAAAAACCCCCACAAAAAAAACCCAAAACTTACCCCACAGCTGCGTGCCAGGCTTTGATTTGTTGTTTTCTCTGCACCACCACCTCTGAAAGGTGCTAACATTGCAATACATCTAAACTGCCTCTTACACCTTTTTATTCAGTTTTAACCTCAGGCTCAGCAAAAAACAGAAGATTCCTCTGCTGTCCTTACAAAGGTGCATGCTCCTTACATCATTTCCTATAGCTCCTGCTGTAACTTCCAAAACATCCAGCCTACATCCAGAAATCACCTCCCAGCAATCTGACAAAAATTACTCTTTACATTTGTAATAATATGGGTCCCTGGGGAAAAAGAAAGCCTGTAACACTGGGGGGAGGAGAGAGCAGCAGAACACAAGCACGGTTACTCTAAAAACCTTTATAGAAAACTTCACATCTAGAGAATTCTGTAGCAGGGCTATGAGTTGTGAATGCAGACTTCAGAACACTTGTGTTTTGAGGAAATAATTCAAGTTATCATTTGAAACTTGCAGGACAGGAACTAGCACTCTAGTTTTCTACGGACCTATTTAGCTTTGGAGTCTTAGGTAACTCCTCAGGAAGCTGGATAAGTGTCAGTTAATTACAAAACGCTGGCTCCCTGCACCTTCCAAGTTAATTATTCTGACATAAATGCCATTATTTTTCCCCTTGTCCACTGCAGAAGGAAGGTGTCAGGTCTGAGAAGGACACTTGTACTGAGCATAACTCTTCTGTCTGCAACAAGCTGATTATGAATTGCATTTGCACAGATTCAGTCTCATCTTCTGCTGTTCTTTTAAACTTCATGCAGCTTTGGTAAGTACATCTCAGCTGTACTTTCATCACATTTATATTCCAGCCTTGTCCCTCTGTTGAGTAAGAACTGCCCTAAGAGACAAGCTATGCCAAGAGTGTCCAGGTATACTCGTAAATCACATTTCAACTCTGTTGCACTTCACTCCAAATCCACTGGAATCCATACACACAGTCTTCACCTTCAATTAAATCTCAAGGTGAGGTGAGTTTGCCACTATGATCTCCTGGGAAGCAAGCCTGCAGCGCCTGTGTCCCATCACATAACACTCTGGTGCCTGGGTACATCCATTCCCCAGCTAGGAGGTGTTCTTCAAGTGCACTGTAGTCTTCTCTAATGACTGTCTTCCTTACTACATAAGTAGCAGGGCCTGAATGGTTTTACAGTAATGTATGTACTGAATGTCACAGGAAAAGGGGCAATGGACACAACCTAGAACACAGGGAGCTGCACCTAAATAGAAGGGGGAAACTTCGTTCCTGTGAGGGTGCTGGAGACCTGGAGCAGGCTTCCCAGAGAGGCTGTGGAGCCTCCTTCTCTGGAGAGATTCCAGACCCATTTGGACATTGTGATCCTGGGCAGCCTGCCATGGGTGACCCTGTTTTAGCAGGGGGCTGGACTAGGTGATCTCCAGATCTTCTGACCCCATCATTCTGTGGTTCTATAAATGTACTGATCACTGAATCACAAAAAAACCCTTATGTTTACACATGAGGAGAAAATAAAGTAGAAAATGTGGTGTTCTGTTAATAAAATGCTGTCAGGAAAATATTTCATTCTGCCTGTAGACTTAAATATAACATAGAAAAAGGAAATGCAATCCCAAACTAAGCAGCTTCCCCTGAACATCTCATGCAGACTCTTGAACTGAGCAAACCCTTGGTAGTGAGATCACACTGAAGATGTCCATCTGCTAGGGAAGAGACAGCAGAAAGAACCCAGCCTGCAGACACAACTCTTAGGTCAAAAATCTCAAAGGATCTCTGGGTATCAGATTCCACCACACTAGCTGCTGTATGGATAGGGAGCAAGACAACCACCTGCAAGGAACTTTAAACTTAATGAACAGACATGTGTGGCCTCTAGAATCCCCGAATCTGGGTTCCACCATGGCAGTTTAATAGATCATAATCTTCATTAAGATAGAGCTACACATTGAAGCCCAAGTGCTCAAGATAAACTTTTAAAACAGAACTGTGAGTGGAGTGCTAAAGTTATTCCTGAGTTCAGGAAGATGGCTGGTTTTGTCATTTGCTTGATCAGCTTCACTCAAGGTAGCTTTTGTTGGCTCTCTCTCAATAATCACTCTGAAGCGAATCCACCCTTGCACCACAAACTCTGTGTCTTCCTCCCAATGACTCTGGAAAGTCTTTGGCTCCTCAACTCCATAAAAATTTGCCTTTGTTGACTTTCAGTGCTCAAAAGTATTCACAATATTCCTAACTGAATACTCTTTCCTATACACCGGGCAATTTTATTTCTTCAACAGAACCAGAAATCTTTCATTTCCTGCATTCATACAATATATTTGCTCCCCTCAAGAAGCATTATTTTTGTTACTTAGAATAACTCTGCAAATCAATAAAAGCACACAGGTTTTTCCCTCACATCTATTTCAAGCTGAGCTGCCAGGACCCAGAGTAAAATCATGTTAACTCCCAGTTCCATGACCTTCTACTTTGTACTTTTAAATTTCATTTCATTTCTATTACTTGAGTTCCCAAGGTCTTCTGGCTCTGCCTGTTTGGTATTCCAGTCCTTCTCAGTATTGGTCCTGTTTTCCAACTCTCTGCTACCAAGTTTCACTACCACATTTCTAATTTTGGCCTAAACCAATCAGATAAAGATAAACACAAAGGGAGAAGCAGTGAAGAATCCATCAGTGACAAAGCTGGAACAATACAGGTCTCCCAGTTCCTAACACTGCACTTCTGATGAGGTGTGAAGTGGAACTCACAGGCTCCGAACGGTGACAAAATTGTCTCTTCAGTGGATCATATCAGGCAACAGCAGTCTATGACCAACCTGGGAAATCTAATATCTAATCTAACCTGCTTACATATAACCATTGTGTATAGACTACCATATAACTCTTCATGCTGCTGATAGTTATATGGAACTATTTATCCATAGTGAGTTTGAGAAATGTATACACACAGATGATGACATTTCATGCCTTGCTTCTTAGGCATGCAGAGTCTCAAAGCATCTCCAGGCATATAATGCATGGGGGTTTTAACATGATAACCTGAACTGAAACTCCATAAGCAATGAAATTTAGAGAAACAGCTTAGTTAATGCTCAGAACGTGGTCTGGCAGTCTGCCATGCATAAATATGCACCAAAACTAGAGCTCATGCCAAGATTCTTAGCTTTCAACTTCACAGAAATTCCCTCTATGGTTTATTCTAGATCCTCTAAGTTCATTTAACTTTTTTTTTTCCCCTTCCTTTCTGCAGTTTAATCCATAGCTAGTTGAACTTATTACCTTTTTATATATAAGCATTAATAATGTAAGAGACATAACTCCAAGTAATAGAATTAGTCTGTTCATATAATTTTGATTAAAGACAAGGCTAACACGAAGAGGACACGTTTCCTGTGCCTTCTGTGCCAAGCTTGCCTGAACACAGCAAGATGCTGCAGTGTCACCTATTACAACAACACATAGGGCTACTCGCATCACAAATGCTTTCCAAGACTCATCAGGATTCGCTTCACGTGCAGGTGTCAAATTTCTGCTCAAGCTCTTCTCAAGCCAAAGGATCTCTCTCAACAGACTCGATCGAAAGATTGAGGCCTTAACATTTGTGTTCATGAAATCAAAAAGGTCTAATTCGACCCTCATAGCCCTGATGTCTGTTTTTCCAAGCCTCAGGTCTGCAGAAAAGCAATGGCTGCAGTATACCATCCTACAGACTACAGCTTCCTTTCTCTTGTCTTTTTCTAGGAATAATTACATTGATTTAGTTTTTGGTTTTTAGACTCCTATTAAACTGGACCAAGTCAGTTACTTAAGCACATATCAAGCCACATTCAATATATGGATTAGATAAATAATAAATTCCATATTAACAGAGATCCTGAGCTGAGACCTTTCTTTTTTTACAGCTTCAAAACATTTGTGAGGAAGAGAAACACTATTATTCCCAGCTATCAAATGGGACTTGAGATAGAGTTAAGGTTTCGCCACTGGTCACACAGAAAGCCCATGAGAGACAAGAAAAAAAACGATTGGGAGAGAGACAAGAATATCAACATTATTACCACATCAGACATGACACCATTCTGGATACTGGACAGCTGGACAATATACCAGACTTGCCACAGCACGTGCTTCAGAGCAGATCACTCCCACTGGCCTTACTGTTCATTTCCAGGTTCTGCTTCTTTCTAAAAATGGAGCTTTGGACTGTTTTACAAACTGTGTTCAAATAGTGTGAAACGATTGCATTGTAAAGTATTGTTTTAAGCAGATCCCTCGAGGCCTTTTGAAGATGTTGACAGATCATCATTTCACACCGCTGTATTCACTCAGACTTCAGAATTGAGCCTGATTATGTGGCTGAAAACGCAGACTCTAAATGAGGTGCACTTCTCTGCTCTCTTTTCACAGAAGAGTAATGACTGCTGGGCCATTAAGTGCAACCACCATGCTGCCTTGGCCCGGGAGAAATATGGGTCATACTGAAAAAAGGATCAATAGCTGTCTTCTCAAATCAGGCCATATTGGTCTACAGCTCAATAAGGCTGACCAGCCAATTGATTTTGAAAAGAATAACTGCAAAACTTGAGAGAAGCCCAATTTAAAATTTCATATTCAATTATATATCATCCCCACAAAAAAACACCCCAACCCAGTAGTGCAATATTCTCCTGGATTTATGCAGATGTATTCCTAGATATGTATGGGCCACGAGGATGCCCAGAGGGCTGGAACACCTCTCCTATGACGACAGACTGAAAGAGTTGGGGCTGTGCAGGCTGAAGAAGAGGAGGCTCCCAGGTGACCTTCTGGTGGCCTTCCAGGATCTGAAAGGGGCCTACAGAAAAGCTGGGGAGGGACTTTTTAGGCTATCAGGGAGTGACAGGGCTAGGGAGAATGGAGCAAAGCTGGAGGTGGGGAGATTCAGCCTGTAAGTTCTTCACCATGAGAGTGGTGAGAACCTGGAATGGGTTGCCCAGGGACGTGGTTGGGGCCACATCCCTGGAGGTGTTTAAGGCCAGGCTGGATGAGGCTCTGTCCAATCTAATCTAGAGTAGGGTGTCCCTGGGCATGGCAGAGGGGTTGGAATTAGATGATCTTTGTGGTCCTTCCCAACCTTGGCTAATTCTATGTGCAAATGTTTGAGCTGCTGGGAGAGGGTTTGAAGTGTCCACACCCAAAACAATCACACCCTAGCTCCATACCTGCTGTGCTTCTCCTACCCTACATGAGAACTCAAGTATATAAATAAAATGGTTCAAATAATAGCATAAGATAGTATCAAATTCAGAAAGATACTAAATACAGGTAATTATGGTAATTACTGCAACCTTGCTTCTGTTGATTTACTAGGCCTTCTGCTCTGCAGTAGCTGTGGTGTCAGACTCAAGAAGTTTTTAACTGAAGCACCACTTCTATCCTCCAACCTTCTGTGCAAAGCTCACACTGAGTATCTCATCTGGTGATGCTGGGTATATAGTTCCAGCTTGGGAATGAAAGGGAAGATGGGAGCATAGTTTCCCCACAATTCAACAGTTTCAATTGAAATGCTAGTCTGTGCCACACACAGCAGTTAATAACACTGCTACGCTGCACCTCGCCAGGCAGGTTTTTAACAAACGTTTTAACAATTTATCCCTGACAACACAGGCTCCAAGCCAGGATCAGATTTCTTCTGCAGACACCTGAAAGCAGCCTGCTGCCTCTACTGCACTGCCTGCAGCTCTACCTATGCATGTCCTCTTCTGGGGACACAGAACCTGTAGCAGAAGATCATCATGTAGCGAATCCCCGCAGTTGAAGACAAGTTATTAAGAGCTCAATTATATATGCACCCTTCTTATGCCTTCTTAAAAAAAAAAAAGTTTACTGAATAACGATTAGTAGTTTGTGCTAATCTAACCAATCAAAGGTTTCATGGGTAGCCACACACATTGCTAAAGTAAATAAATAGAATCAATAAGATGGACGTGTAGAAAGACACCTAAACTTTGCATCAACTTTATACTCTTTGCTTTTCCCTGGCAGACAACTGGTTAAGAGGGCCTTCCCCCCCCCCCAATATAATAGTTCTTCCTACAGAAAAGAGTTTTGAGACCTTATGGCTTTTGTTGTCAACTTCAAAAATATTTTTCTTTTAAAAAGCATTTTCAGCTGTGAAACATAAAAGCACACAAAAGACATTTGTGAAGATTACCTCCTTCAGAGAGAGGAGTAATTTCCCTGATAATTGCACACATGGTATTGGGGAAAGAGGGTGAGAAGATGCAAGGACTCCAGGCAGGCTTCAAAAATGAAAAGCTACATACCATTAAATAAAATCTTTAAGCTCAGGAAGTGTAACTACTATATGGCCTCAATTTGGAAGAAGACTGGTAAAAGATGCCCCTAGCTGTAAATCTGTCTCTAGTTAAAAGCAGGTTTGGTTTAACTGTCACTCCTCCATCCAATTTCCCACTTTAAAAGGCTGCTGAGCTCTCACATCAATTTCTACACTTGACGAATGTAGAAATTAACAAGTGAAATCCCTAACCTGCAGTGCCCATGAGACTAAGCCAGGTATTAACAAAGCTTCCCTTGCAGCCTGGTTTAAAAAAAAAAAAAAAAAAAAGAAATCTATGAATCCATATTAACTGTAGAATCTTAATAAAATAGTCACTGTACAAGCAAGAGGCTTTTCCAAACACCTATTATGTGAGAACTTCAACAGTCCCAGCAGGTGGACGTCACCACAGCGACTGCACACAAACACACATTCTGACACATCTGCTGATACTATTGCTAAGGCCATGCTGTGTTGCACTGAGATGCAGAGCAGCAGTGCTGCTCAGACAGAGATGACCACAACTACAGAAGAATGTAAAGAAAATAAGCTAGGCAGAGACAGGACACATTTAACTGTATTACTTTGGCTCCCTGCATTAAGACCACAAAGATGCTCAAAGCATCAGTGCTTAACTTGTTTATACAAAACACCAGAGTTCCTAAACAAACAACCAAGCAGATTCTTAACAGAACAGTAGTAGCAGAACCGCTTTTCCCTTCCCTTGAGTCACACTGCAGCCGCTGTGCACAAATTCCATGCAGTCCAGAACACTTAACCTCAACATGCCCATGATCAACGTTTCCCTTATCCAGCCCTGGGCAGACTGAGGCAGGGTTCTCTCTGTCTGCTCCAAGGAAGCTTTTTCAGCGTACAGACAACAGAAGAAAAAGGAGCTCTGTAAATATTATGTTTACCCATGCACCTTGCATTTCCCTTTCTCCAGTCATTGACTCAGTATACGCAACTGCATCCCAACCGGGGGAATTAAAGAACTAATTGCAAGCTTAAGAAAGTGATGTTTTGTACACGTACAGGTCAACAAATAGCTTAAAGTAACACCTAATTTCCAGACTCAAAAAAAAAATAAAACAACAAACCCGACCCTGAATCAAAGCATTGCTTCCTCCAAGCCCCTCTCCCTTCTCAGCCTCCAAGATCTCCACGAGTAGAATTGACAATAAAATGTTTTCCGTTAAAACTGCAGTTTTAAAACAATAAAGCTTCCCTGCTTACCACCTTGTGGCCTGAACTGGTAAATATTCCCCTCATAGGCACACATCGCTCCATCATTTTACAGTTAACCATCAGACACAGAAACTTCACTCAAAAGTTCCTCTCCCAAGGAAAACTGAAGACCATATACTCTCAATTGAGAACGACAGCGAGCCCAAGCTGCCCTAGTCAATGCCAGGACTCTCCGTCCAGCTTCCGAACAGCTCCGAACACCCTTCACACAATCAGCAACCGGTTGCCCAAGCTGCATCTCACTTCCACCCGCAGCTAAGAGTCAGCAGCCCCTCGCCGAAACGCTGCTAGGGCCGAACGAAACAAACGAGAACTCGGGCGCAGGCAAAAA
>VWZI01021471.1:1771674-1797566 GCA_013396835.1 Psilopogon haemacephalus
AAAAAAAAAAAAAGGTACTTACATCCCTGAATTTGTTCCAGTACTTGTCTCGATCATACTGCGAAACGGTGCTCAGCCACTTGTCGTTGTCCAGGAAATTGCCGTGATTGCTGTTACTCGTGATGATTTCAGGATGCCGGCTCTCCACTTGCAGGAAGCACCAGGCGGCGATGACCAGCACCCCCGACATCTGCAAGCAGAGGAAAGGAGAGGAGAGGAAAGGAGAGGAGAGGAAAGGAGAGGAAAGGAGAGGAGCGGAGAAGAGCGGAGCGGCCGCGGAGGCAAGGAAGTTTGAAGAGAGCCAGCTCCAGGCACGTCTCCCCTTCGCTCCCCTCACCAACTTCTGGCTGCCGGGTCCGCTGAAACCCACCCACCCTCTACCCGCCCAGCTTGGAGGGGCGGGGAGCAGCGCCAATAATAATACCGATAAACGGCCAGATCACCTGCAGCTGGCTAGAGACCAGTTAGGGGGAAAGACAGCGTTATGAAAGCCCAACGAAGCCTGCGGGAGCAGCCGGCGCTGGCTCCACGAAGTTGGGCTGCCAGGGCGGAGAGGAAGCTCCTACCTCCGAGCAACGCCGCTGTGGGGGGGGCTGCAAGCAGCGTGCGCACCTGCTCCTCTTCCTCCTGCCGCCGTCCTTTGTGCTGCTGCCGCTGCTGGGGCGGCGGGTCGGAGAAGCCGGCGAGCCCCGCGTAGGCTCCGTCAGCGGCTCCGGGTGTGCGTGTGCGCGGCGGCGGCACCGGCGGCGGCGGCGGCAGCGGGGCGGGCGCGAGCCAGCGGCCNCGCTGCCGACACGGCGGCGGCGACGTCTTGGCCGCTGCCGCACACCTGGAGTCATGCAATTAATTAGATTGGAAGGCACCCGAGAGATCGTCTGGTTACAGCCTCCCGGCCGTGGACTTGGCTGCTCAAGTCCTCATCCGACCTGGCCTCGGACACCTCCGGGGAGGTTGCAGAGCACAGAATCACTCAGTCAAAGATCACATTTGGGTGACTCTGTGCTCTGCAACCTTCCTGGGCAACCTGTGCCAGTGTCTCCCCACCCTCACTGCCAATAGTTTGTTTCTAATCTCCAGTCTCAACCTGTCCTCAACCTCCAAACCATTCCCTCTCTTCCTGGGGGTCTAACTACTGGAGGTCACATCAATTGGATCTGAAGATGAGAATCGTAGAACAGTTTAGGTTGGGACTCTGAAGATCGTCAAGTCCAACTGCCAGCCCAAGGTGCCACTCAATCGTGTCCCTCAGCACTGCATCTTCACAGCTTTGAAGTCCCTCCAGGGATGGGGACACCACCACTGCTCTTCACGGCCAGGGCTAGACGACCATCCCTGGAGGTGCTTAAAGGATGCAGAGATGTGGTGCTGTGGGGCATGGCTTAGCATCAGGCTTGGGAGATAGGCAGTGGCTGGACTCAGTGGTCTTAAGGGTCTTTTCCAGCGACACAGTCTCAACTTGTGCTGGGGGAGGTATAGGCTGGATGTTAGGATGAACTTCACAGAGTGATTGGCATTGGAATGGGCTGCCCAGGGAGGTGGTGGAGTCACCATCCCTGGAGGTGTTCAAGCAAAGCCTGGATGGGGCACTTAGTGCCATGGTCTAGTTGATTGGCTAGGGCTGGGTGCTAGGTTGAACTGGATGAGCTTGGAGGTCTCTTCCAACCTGGCTGATTCTATGATTTCAAGGAAGAAATTGTTTGTTGTGTCCAACATGAACCTCCCCTGCCACGACTGTGTTAAATACAGCCTTAACTGTCCAACAGGGTTAATTCCACTCCTTCCAGACAGATACATTAGGCATTTCTTTAGCAGCACAGATGAGGCTCACAGTTACTCATGTTTTATGCTATATCTCAGCACTGAAATGAGTGGACAGTTCTGTTCCTCGATCTGATTTTAAATACAGTTTCTAAATGATGTGTAACTACAAAAAAAACCCCTTTGGGACTGGGAAGAAAAGTAAACAAAAAAACTAAACAATGAGGCTTTATTAATTTTGACAACGGAGGACAAGCACATAAGGACCCCCACACTGAATTCTCCCCTTGGTGGAATCCAGTGAAATCTACATGCCCGCAGATGGGCAAATGTGACCCAATATAAGCAATACATAGAAGAACTTCACAGTAAAGCCTTGCAGAGCTGGATATAAATCCATATCCAAAAGCTTTGCTCCATCTCTCTTGCTATGTTGGACTGTAACATTCCTCTGGTGATAGTTCCAGGGTAAATATTCCTGTGCTGTACCTGTGTCGTGCACAGACTTCACAGGAGAACAGTTTGTTTCAGTGACAGATAAGGTTTATAACTTCTACCAGCTTTCTCCTTTCTTACTTAGATTAAGAGTTCTCAGCAGTTTATTCTGCATGAGCCTTTTCTGTAAGGCTTTCAATAATAGAGAATTTGTCTTCTCTGTATGGACATTAAAGATCTTACATCATCTTAGAGCTTACAGCTAAGAGATTTCCCAGGTGAGCTTACAGAAACCTGTTGACATTCAGCTCTATGTGGTTCTGTTTTTGACTTCTGTGTTTCACCCTGGTCACTGCTGCATTTCAGCATCATCATACACAAACCACATTTGTCATACACAAACCCCTACATGTGTGAGGACTTCTGTGCCGAAGAAACTACATCAGTCCTTGCGAGTTCTGTATCATTACAACTTTCTTGATCCCACTGGACATCAGACCACTTTAATCCTTCAAGTCATGAATGGCCAGGTCAGGCTGGTAGAGAGCAGCAGAACATGGTGAGACACTGGCACAGGTTGCTCAGGGAGGTTGTGGCTGCTCCCTCCATGAAGGTGTTCAAGGCCAGGTTAGATGAGACCTTGAGTGACCAGTTCTAGTGGGAGGTGTCCCTGCCTATGGCACGGGGAATGGAACTGGCTGAGCTTTGAGGTCTCTTCCCACCTAAACCATTCTATGATTCTATGATTGTCTTGGGGACATGGTTTAACGTTGGCTTTTCAGTGCTGGGTCAAGGGTTAGACTGGAGGATCTCTGAGGTTTCTTCCAACCAGGTATATTTTGTGAGTTCTGCCCAGTGCTGTATTTCAGCAGCAGTTAGTTCATCCCCATAAAGCATGCTTGTTAGCACAGCCAGCCTCAGTCCTTCGGTGACTGACTTCACCTGATACGAAGCAGGCTAATATTCTTGCCAGTCAAAGACCTTAATGAAAAAAAAAAATATGTACAAAGTGAGTAATTACATTCTTACTTGTAGCATTTTTTTTGTCAGAAATGTGTCTTCATTTATTTAATGACTTCTTAATCCCATATTCAAAACATAGCTAATCTCTCTTGATCCGGGAAAACACAGGCTCCCTCTTTAATCCTGATACCAATCTCTACCTCTCAGCAACTGCAGCATTTCACCTCCACGCTGTTTATCATCCATGACTACAACTGAAACACCTTTGCTGTCTGGTTTTTTTTTTTTCCTCTCTGGACAGTGCTGTAATTGCCTCTAATTCTGATCCAGTTATATAATATTAGAAATCTCTCTACTGAGGATAGAATCATAGAATTATTTAGATTGGAAGGGACCTCAAAGTTCAGCCAGTTCAATCCTCCCTGTGCCATAGGCAGGGACATCTCCCACTAGAACAGGTCACTCAAGGACTCGTCCAACCTGGCCTTGAAAACCTCCAGAGAGAGAGCAGCCATAACCTCCCTGGGCAACCTGTGCCAGTGTCTCACCACCCTCACTGCAAACAACTTCTTCCTAACATCCAGTTTCAATCTCCCCTCTGCCAGTAACATTCTCCCTCGTTCTGTCATTACAAGACCTTGTCAATAGTCCCTCCCCAGCCTTCCTGTTGGCCCCTTCAGATACTGGAAGACCACTCCAAGGTCTCCTGGAATCCTTCTCTTCTCCAGGCTGCAGAGCCCCAACTCTCTCAGCATGTCCTCATAGCAGAGCTGCTGCAGCCCTCTCAGCATCTTGGTGGCCTCCTCTGGATTGGCAACAGTCCAATGTCCTTCTTGTGTTGGGGGCAGCAGAACTGCACACAGTACTCCACTCTGGTATTTTGGATGTAAAAAAATCTCCTTTGTTCCAAGTTAGAATAACTACTGAAGAGTTGGGGGAAAAAAAAAATTTAATTGTGCTTGCAGCTGTAATAAAGTTCCCAGTATTGATTTCAGATATGATTTGCTGATTCACTTGATCTGTGTAAATCATTTAATCAGAAGTTATAATTACAACCATGCTCTGCCATGCTCTCCTTGCTGTGGCCTCTCCAGGTTCATTCTGGAAGCAGAACCTTTTGGTGCAGAAAGCATTTCACACACACAAGATTCAATTTTCAGAGCTCAGCTCCAGCTAAATTCCCCATCCAGAGCAATGTTAGAGTTGTCTTAATAGGGCACATTGGGATTTTCATTTCATGGAGATAGCCTTCAGCACCAGTCCTGCAGGCAGCATAACTGAAGCACATTAACTTCCCCCTAGACCAAACCAGAAGTGCCTGGAGATCCAAGTCAGCCTCTCCTAAAGCTACACTGAACTTGTCCCATATCATATCCAGTAGCCAGCAGCTGTGTACCCAGTAGGGCAGTCAGCAGCAATAGCACATAAACGCTGTCATGTAAAGGATTTTACTTCCCCCAGTTACACTCGACAGCTAGACTCACTTTTTCACCTTCTTGATTGCTTCCATAGTTCTTGAGGCAGTGGCTGCAGCCTTTGTAGTAGTGCCTTGAAAATCTTCTGTGGACTTTTATTGATGGTTTTTTTCCCCCCTCCTCTTGTGAGGCACAATTCCACTGACTTCATTTTTTTTCAAGCATTCTCTCAGGAAAGAAAATCTTTACAGTAACAAATTTAAAGTGCATTTCCCTACTTTACTGTGTACCACAGTCCTTCAGCACCGGATTAGGAAAATTCAATTCTTGTAATTTAACTGGATTTTTGGGGAAAAAAAAAAATCACTAAAAGGGTAGATGCAGTGGGACAGGCTGTTATTTAACATCCCTTTGTATCTTCCATATACTGGTGTATCCTTTTAATAGAGGTTTTATTTCCTCCTGTGACTCTCAGAACTGCAGCTTCAGCTTTGTTAGCTCTGCTGGGCAATTGTACAGAAAAAAATCCCCACCCTAGTTTAACCTGTGCAATAAATGATTGTTGTCTTATTGAAAGTTCCTGAGACATAATAAACAGACTATAATTCCTCTTCTTCAAAAATGCAGGTCCTGATATGACCTCTTTATTCACCCCCACTTCTGGCTCAGCTCAGTTCTAACCTACTACATCTCTGTATCAGACAGCCATGCTTCATTGCAACAGTGCCTGGAATTCTGCAAGAATTTGCTGAGTGCTTGCAGCCAGAAGTGCTCCAACTATGTCACACAACAGAACAAGTAAGGATTTCTGGCTGGCAAAGCATCACCACCTACTTTGGGGACACTGCAGCTGGTTCAATCCTCTGTGTTCCTGTCCTTCTGAAGCACTTAACCCCAATGTCAGTGATTGCAGTGTAACAGAAAATATCTGCTGACCTGGAAAGATCCTACAACATGTTCTGCAATCCATTTGCTTGCATGTATTAGTTGTAATATCCCAGATTAAAGTGAAGAGAAACACTGGCAAGTCCTGGTCAAAGTTAAAGCTGAACACAGTTTATGGTAGGGAAGTGTAAGGAACAAAACAACTCAAGCAAAAGAACAGTGAAACCAATGAATAAATAAAGTGACTTCTCACCTACAGAAGCTGGAAGCAGATTTTAGGACTGAGTTATTCCCACCTTGCAAAGCTATTTGGCTCACGGGTGTCTAGAACAGAAAAGAGAAAAATAGATTTACAAATGAGAAGATTTTGTGTTCCCATAAAACAGATAATCAAAAACAAGGTTAAGTTTCAACTGAAAGATGAGGTTGAGGCAGGTATTCATAACGTTTAACTTCTGCTTTCTGAGGCTAATCCTCAAGGTCCTTTGTCATAAGTTAAAAAGAAATAGGCTGAGAGAATTGGGGCTTTTCAGCCTGGAGAAGAGAAGGCTTCCAGGAGACTTTGTAGTAGCCTTCCAATATCTGAGGGGGGCCTACAGGAGGGCTGGGGAGGGACTGTTCACAGGGTCTTGTAATGACAGGATGAGGGGGAATGGGTTTAAACTGGAAGAGGGGAGATTGAAACTGGATGTTAGGAGGAAGTTCTTTGCAGTGAGGCTGGTGAGACACTGGCACAGGTTGCCCAGGGAGGTTGTGGCTGCTCCCTCCCTGGAGGTGTTCAAGGCCAGATTGGATGAGTCCTTGAGTGACCTGTTCTAGTGGGAGGTGTCCCTGCCTATGGCAGGGGATTGGAACTGGATAATCTTTGATGTATCTTCCTACCTAAACCATTCTATGATTCTGTGACACCTCAGAGCCAAAGACTATCCTACCCACTGTGCCATCTGAAGGATGTTACTGACTCCAAAAAGAACCTACAAAACCAGAGGCACACTAGGTAAAAGCTAGGCCATGTGATGAATGCCCTTAGGACCAGAAGAGTAAAGTAAAAAAAATTTCTTTCCCCACCTGAATCAGCCTATGCAGGTCACATCAGAGCAGTCATCAATTTAAAGGCTAAGTGTCTAATGGGAAGATAATCCCTGCATATTTGACAAAGAGTTTCACTTTCTTATCTTTCTAGTGGGTATGGTGATCATGACAAAAGTAATTTTATGGTATTCCACAAAGTATCTTGTAAAATGCCAACCTTATTTTATGGCAGCTTTTATTGCCACTGGAACTTTTACTAGGAATTGCATCACAAAATTCGGGTTAACATAAATATTGCAGTGAAGTGCTCTCACCATTTAATGCCAGAGTTAACTCTGCCAAGGCAGCCCTTCATTTTCAGATGGAAAAGGTCATTAGAATCAATTTTTTCCTCAGACTTCATACTTAGCTGGATTGAAACACTGGTCTGAAATTTTGTAGCTCTGCTCACCCCAGAAAATACTATCCCCAGGTCTGCCTACTGTTTCCAAGCAGTCTTGGAGAGCTGTATTAAGCCCTCTCTATAAAACCTGAACAGAAACAGAGATTTGGAGGTTAAGATGTGGCATCAAATGGGTTCATTTGATGTTGACTAGAGTGAGGTGCTGTTTTGAAGACCCACAAGACAGCACAGCAGCAACCAGTGACAAATAACAGCACTTACATTGCCAGATTTCAGAAATCAGATTTGCATCAAAGGTGAAGTATGGATGAAAATTAAATTGATGTGCACATAAATGTTAAGCAAGTCCCAGGAGTGCTTGTTCTTTCCCCACATTTTCCTTTCATTTGTTTCAAACTTTCTCAATGTTCCCCATTTTTGCAACTTTTCCCCTTTTCTCTCTGGCAGAATCTTAGGTGATCTTCACATTTTGAGCTCATTGAAGTTCTTTGTGATTGTTTCTTCCCTTCTTCTCCTTTCATTTACTTCACTTTCCTCTTGCTCATATGAACACATACTAAGACTCTTACAAAAGTGCCTGGAGATTCTAGAGCTGGTTGGGAAGTGGTGCTGCCTGATGGACAGAGAGTCCCAAACCACCTTGCAGCTCCAAACACCAGGCCTGGCATCAGCCCAGTTGCATATGGTTAACATCAGATATGAATTTGCTGAGTAGCATGAAAACAACGAGAGCCAGGGATTTATTGCACCAAACAGTCTTCTGGCTCTCACTAAACCTTCTTTTCATTAAAGAAAATAAAACAAAAGTATTGATGTCTATAGATGAGGACAATAAACATGAACCACAGAGGAGCCATAACAGTTTGCGTACTCATAAACCCTTCTCAGTTTTTGTGCCTTCAATGTGTTCCTGTGGGGGATAACGTTAAGAATGTGCTAGAATGCAGTAGTCTCGGATAATGTAGAGAAACAATTTTCTTTCTCCCTGCTGCTACATTTTAGTCATGAAGCTGAAGCTCTTTGGGGAAACTGATGACTCGCTTTGCCAATAACTTGGACCCTTATGGAAAACCAGATGCTATTTTCCACAATCACTGAATCCCATGAAGACGGTGTCCTGAGGATGAAGAGTTTGAGTAGGAAGGGAAGAGAAGCAGTGCATGTGGCAATAGCTGAAAGAGAGGTAAAAGGTGCAAATGGGGCCAGCACCCAGGGCAGCTGTAAGAAATAGGAGAAATAGTGAGCATGTCACAGATCTGGCACAAGGACCCTGGAGAGCTCTACAAGTTAGCATCAGGCCTTGGGATACTGAAGGTAACTGACAAAAACTTGGCTGTTGGCTCAGATCTGCTACAAGCCTGTATCACCATATGTGCCCCAGCACAGCCATTGCTCAGGGAGGACAGGGGCAGACCTTGACCCAGCTGAATAGTCCTGCTGCTATGAACAATCCTTTCTGTCATGCCTGCTTTAAGCTGGTCCTTGCACCAGGGTCAGTATTCTGTGAAGGGCCATGTGGTGGTCATGGACACAAGTTAAAGAAGAATTACCTAACATATTCCTCTGCTTTAAGCAATTACCAAATTGTCCATGATAACAGGATTATGAAAATAAGACAAGTAACCACCCAAAAGCCTGATAATACTCTTAGAAGCAGGGCTTGTAAAGGATGAAAATGCCTCACCTACAGTGACAGTCTCTAGAAATAGGAGGATGTGAAGCTTCCCCTAGTGTCGGCAGGGATGGAGCAAGGCAGCAAGGCAGGCAGACAGACAGCAGCCTTATATCTCACAGTAAGTGATTCTGAAGGGCTTGATGTGCTTTCAGTTAACTCTGGCCAAACTTGAAACTGTATTAAAGGAATCTGAGTACTACTTCACTCTGCATAGAAATGAAAGACGAGTGCTAAGTTTTTAAATGCAGACTACAAAAAGAAGCATTTGTCCACGTTCCAATGCAGCCCAAGATTTTGCAGTTGCAAAATTTATGGGAGAAATGAATCTGCCAAGGGAGGAGGAGACCAGCTCACAAGTGGGAACAAAGCTCTGGCAGAGAACCTGCAGGACCCAGATGTCTCCTCAGACAAAACAATTGGAACCTGCCAAGCAATACTCACGCTACAGTGGAATTTATGGAAGGTGGGAGTCGAGATGATTTGCTAACGTTTTAAGAAAGTACTTATGGGACCAAGAATATCCATACAAAGTCCACTCAAAAAGCAGGACATGGGTGGCATGCTGTGCCGGATATTTTGAGCTAGAATTTTGCCAGTGCCTAGAAAGAAATGCAGTAGTGGCAAAGGCTTACATAATTTCCCATGCCCTAGAAGAGCATGTGCTGCAGCAAACCCCAGGATGCTGTTGTGAGCAGCTCCAAAAAATTCTTCGTAGGAGCAGCACATGACACTGCAGCAGAACATGAACTATCTGCCTGGGAGGAACTGAGATGTATTAATTTTAGGTTGGTTTTTGGTGCACGAGCCAATGGAATGCTAAAAATAGTATTCTTAGGAGAGGGAAAAAAAAATTAAAAGAAAATAAACCCAAACAGAATAAATTAAATGACTGAAGCTTGGGGCATTTTAATGGGGAGCTCACACCTTATCTTAAGAGGGTTAATGAATTCTACAGGGACATGAGTTTGTGGAAAGCTACAGATTACATTTGCTTAATGAGAAAATGAGCCTATTGTTTGATTGAGATGATGTCAAGCCCCTGGAAAAGCAAGGAACTCAAAATAAGTAAGGCGGATATGTGAGTGCCTTCCAGAGGATGGAGGAGGTGTTTCAGAACACAGGGGGATAAAAAAGGAAAAAAAACCCCCAAAATCCCCAAAAAACAACAGCGAAAAAAACCCTGGGAAGGTTCCTCTCACTTCTATGCACAGATTTTTAATAAGGACAAGATGAAAACCAGCAATATGCAGTGCTCATGGCTTTATCCCAAGAGAAGCATTCCCTTGAGATGGGAAAAATTAGAACCCTTTCTTTATAATTAGCCTCCAAGGAACTAATTGCATAAAGTGGAAGTGCTTTTCATCAAGAGACAGAAGTCCTTGAAACAATGCAGCTTTTCTCTGTGCATCATGAGGCTCTGAAAAGGATCTGTAGGGAGGGAAACAAAATACAAGCAGGCAAGATGACTTCTGAGACTCTTTGCAGATTGATTAGACAGCTTCTTGAAATCTTCCTGGCCCTATGCTTTTGATTCCTCATTCTTGTACATTCAGCATCCCTTCTAGGAAAGAGATGTCTTTCTCCATCATTCCTGAGGTTTTTTTTTTGGTGGAAAAAAGTAACCTTTTTTTTTTTTTTTTTTTAGATGACAGGAAAGGCATTAAGATTTTCATCAAGGGAAAACCTGCAGTATCAATATAAAACCTCCAGGCAGCTTTGGAAATAACAAGAGCTACTGAACTAAGAGACCCTACAAACAAAATTAAGCAGAATGTATGCAGATACATGCAAGAAATAAGAGAAGCTCACAGAGCCAGGAAGATCATCCAGTGACACCATAAATATATCCCTCCAACACACAAAAAGGAAGTATGAGGGTGTTTTTCATTCATGAACTGCAAAAGGGTGTGTATGTATAAATATATATATATATTCTGAAGCCTGAAAATTATGATGGAGATAGAATTTGACTTTTCAGGAATCATAGTTTGATCTGGACAGTTCTGGTTTCAGGTGAGAGAGCTGCATTAAACTGAGGCCAGATGGAAGCCAAATGGTTTGTCTCACATTATACAGACTCCCTACACCAACACCAATGTGGTGAATAACATAGGAGCAGTGTTACTCTGTCTGGACCTGCTTTTCCTCCCCAGGTATAGAACTCTGCACTTGTCCTTGTTGAACCTCATTTGGTTCCTCTGTGCCCAGCTCTGTCTGTGCAGGTCTCTCTGGATGGCCTCACAGCCTGCAGCTGTATCAGCCAAGCCTCCCAGTTTGGTGTCATCAACAAACTTGCTGAGCAGACTCTGTCTGTCTGTCTGTGCCCTCATCAGTCATTGATGAAGATATTGAACAGCACAGGACCCAGCACTGATCCCTGAGGGGCTCCACTTGTTATAGCTCTCCAGCTGGACCTGGCACCATTGATCTACTCTTTGAACTCAGAAAGAAATTGTTACTACTAACACAAGTCAGATCTGCGTGTTCCTGGCCTTTAAGGCTGTTGTAATGAGACAATTGAATTGTTAAAGGGCCAAAGAGAACAATCCCTCAAGGCTTCATAGAAAAACGTGTGAAGATACACACAGAGGTGACTTTAGACATTGAAAAGCCTACGAAAAGGTCTGAAGTCTGGCCTCCAATGAAGCATGAGCTATTTAATATTGTCACCCTGGCCAGCAATAGAGACCACGCTGAGCAAAAGAGCACATTAGGAGACAATCACCATCGCGCTGATGCCACATAAAAAGAATTGCCTGTCCTCTGCTGTCCTCTCCAACAGAAGGATTTAACACCAATGACTAAAATCAGCTGTATCATAGCTCCGTTATTCTCTGTCCCCTTCAGCAGCTTTCTTGCACTATGCTACAATTAAAGAGACAATCCTAGGTCTCCATTTCTTTTATCTATATACGTCAATACTGACAAGCTCAATAGGCTGCTGCTTAGTGTAGGTCATTTTAGGATAACGAAATGCAGAGAAGTCACAACATAAAGTTTTACGCTCCTAAAGGCAAAGAGGAAAAAAACCCTCAAGACTAAAATGTGGAGTATTTTGCTTAATTTCACCAAAAAAAAAAATCCCTTGGGAATAGGGTACAGAGCTTATGTTCTCTGCTCATTTAAACACCTCATTAAAAACCTACATGCAAAGTTTGGGTTCTTGGAACAACCTTTGCTTCAAGGTGCTTGTGTCAGTCATAGGTGTCACAACATGGATGCTACATTATTTGATGGATACTCACAGAGCATAAGCAAAAATAATCCACAGGTGTGACCAAATGAACACCTTGTCTGGATCAGGTCAGACAAGATTTCACTTTGAATTAAAATTACATTTCAGGTTTAGTTTTTTTAAAATCTCTCTTATAGAAGGAAGTGTGAGCTTATCAAAATGAATCCATTCATGTTCTCTAGGGCCCAATTTTTAGAGTTTTAGGGCATCTGATAAATCCATGGGAGTGAAGAAAGGCTTGAAGGTGGCATAGATAATTATCCCAACACCTAGGCCTTCAGTAATCCCAGGAAAACCACTTCCTGCCTTTTCTCTTGCATTGGTGTACAAAAGAGTGTACAAGACGGTGGTGTGTAAGACAGTGTCTGGGGAAGGATAGAGACAGGAAGGACTCTAGCTTAATAAATGTAAGATGAACATAAATAAGCATTGTCTAGCATAAGATCTAATAGACTGTGCACTGAAGTCCCAGAGGAGACATTGCTTGAGACTCTTAAGAACAGGATGATTAAGGCATTGGTGAGTGTGCTCAGGGGAGCTATCCTGCAGTGGCAGAGAAACAGGCTAGAAGACAAGTCAGGTAATTTCTAGCAACTTCCAGGCATGGAATTCCATCCCCAGCAGCCATTCAGAAAACTCCAGAGAGGCAAGGTTATTTCCTATGTACATAAAATTCGCGTATGGGAATCACAAAGTCCTGCATTCAGCATATAAATGTACACAGTTGTGTGATCTTAAGCCAGAATAGAAATAAACAGTGACAGAGATGCTTAAGATACACACACAGCAACTGACAAGGTATTGCCCTCAGTGTATCTGCATGCAAATGGGGCTGGGGCTGCTCTGTGTTAAGTTCCTTTCAGCTTTAAAGTTCCCCCCTGTGCTTCGAGAGTTAAAAAAGTTGTTGCAACTTGTTTACACTTAGCATTAAACAGGACCGAGGCTGAATTTACATCTGATCCTTAATCCAAATGGACTTTCTTAGCAATTAAAATCTGTATTTAACATAAAGAGCTTTAATATTGTGACATTCAAAAGGCAGCCAAAGGTTTTCACTGATTATAAGTAGAAAGAGGAAATAATGTATAATTCAAGCGCCAGAGCTTGCTTAATGCAAGATCAATTTTGTTAAGTGTTGCTTAGCAATGGATTATGAGTGCAGATCCTGAATATTAATGCAGGATGGGTATGGCAGCGATTCCTGGGAAAGTGCACTCTAACAAGGGAAGGGTTTTCCTGCTGGACCACAGACAAATAAATACCTGCAGAGTTCCATAAACAAAGAGAGCTCGCATCTTCCCCTCCTGCATCATTTATTGCTTACCAAGCCACGCAGCAGGCACTCTCAGATCATCTTTGTTGTTTTCCAGCTATGTACCCACAACGCTGACAGTCTGCTTCCAAAGCCTGAGGCAGGCAGCAAAACTTTACAGTGGCACAGGACTGCAGCAGGGCAACAGGGTCAGCTTTTGCTAAGTGTCTTCTGGAGGGTGTGACATTTTCTTGAGGTGGTTTCTATCTGCAATCTGATAGATCAAGTTCTTTATATTCATGCTATATCCAAGGCTTTCATCTTCTCCTAGTCAGTGGTGGTGTAGTTGTCCCTTGTAATCAGAGACAAGACCTTTATGTTTGCCCTCCAGGGTTTTTTTGCAGTCTCACACAAACGTTCAGGCTGGAAAGCCCCTCAGGATAACCAAGTCCAACTCATATCCCTACTCTACATGGTTCACTCCTAAACCATATCCTCAAGCACCATATCCAAATGACCTTCAAACACATCCAGGGGTGGTGACTCAAGCACCTCCCTGGGCAACCCATTCCAATGCTGCGGGGAAAAAAAAAAAACCTAATGTCTAAACCTTGTGGCTAAACCTTTTCCAATGTTCTGATTCCCCTAAATTAATGAATTGCCCAATAAGCATCCTTGTGGAGATTTTTCCCAACCAAATTAGAACCCACATTTAACTGGATACAGTTTGTGGGTGGAGCTTTTCAGAAATAAAATAACTACATATTTTATGATTCCTGCCTCGTTAACTACCCACAATCAATTCACCCTGTGTTTTATTTCACGATGGTCTGCAGCAGAGATAACAAGCAGGCCAGACTGTGCTCTGAGAATGATGGACTGCTGGAGAGAAGCTGAGGTGCACAGAGCTGTAGAAGATCTGCACCTGAAATGAAAGATCCAAGGTGGGTTTGCTCCGATTGAGATTCCCTGCACAAACTGGGTCTGCCTCATGCATCTGCAAACAGTCTGCTCTGACAACACCTTAACTAAGCACTAACAATGCTGCTTTGTTCTAAATATAGATACCCCACCCCCCGCTATATTTAAGGGTGCAGCGCAGTTTATAATGTAGATTGCAACTATTAACTCTGGTTTGGGCAAACCTGAAAGATGGCAGAACGTCAGTTTGACCTTTTATACGTGATACATTCTCTGCTGCTTTTACAGTTGAAAAAAATAATGGAGCAGCGTAAAGATTTTTATATGATACTATCACTAAAATCTCTTCTGTGTTTATTCTGAAGCCTGATTTTATTAACTGACATCTTTCCATCACTTCACAAACGATTACACAGGCTGAAGCACACTAAGCTTGCTGTTCTGGAAGCTGTAAAAATTCCTAGCACCTGTCTACATGACTCTTTGGGGACTTTGAAGTTATTTTTCTCAGTCTGTCTTTGCTAAAGATGCACATTTATAAGAAAGTACTTATTTGACTCCCATCGATTATTGTCCAATTTGTGTGAGCAGGTTCTGCCTAGTAAAATAACAGCTTTTCAGGTATATTTCTTTCAAATCCTCTACTTTCCAGGCAACCTGGGAAATGCTACTCACACTTTTTCTCCCCTCAGACTCAGCTTTGTTTACTACTTCTCATTTTCTTTAAATGTGGCTTTAAATGAAGCACAGAACTGGGTTTGTGTGTGTCTTTGGGGGCCCGAGTAGAAAAAAAAAGTCTGTGTATATAGATGTGCAATTGGTGATCCTTAGACCACTTTCGACTAATAATTAGACTTTTCAGGACAAGGGCAGCCTCATAGTCTGCATCTGTTGGAGCAATGGCATCCAGTAGCTGCCTGCTATCTTCAGCCATAACATTAAAAATAATTACTAGTGTTTATATTATAACATCAGCTGGGGATTTCAGACTTCATACATAAAATATGAGACAGACCTCGCCAGAGCTCTATTAGCAGAAGTTAGTTCAGCAAAGTGCTTAAACCTAGATATGACCTTGTGAGTAAACTTAGAGGCAGCTTCTGGGTTTTGGTAGTAGTGGGGTTTTTTGGGTTTTTTTTGTTTTTTTTCCTTTCTATTTTTCCCACATCCTTTTTTTTTTTTTCTTTCAAGCTCTCACTCCTCCACTTGGCAGGGCATTTTAAGTATCCAAAGGAAGAAACATGTCAGTAAAAGAAACTCAGGAGACATCAACCATCTTTGTAGCAACTTTTTTTCTTATCAGAAGGGAGAATTATTTCCCTTCTTATTTTGGAAACGCTTTACTAGGGTTGAGTATCAGAGAAGTATGATACAGTATCTTAAGCCAACCATTAATGATGCTCCTTTTCTGTCTGCTCAGGTGGGGGATCACAGGGAGTTTTTCTTCGGCAGTTGATTCTGACTTTCCTGTAATTTGTATGCCTTTGAGCGTCTGTTGCTACGTGCATACATCAGATTCAGCAACTAAATCAGGTGTATTTTGCATAGAAAGTGAGGAAGCTTCTGGCTCTTCTCTGGGAAAGGCAATTTCCAGTCTCGGACTGGCTAATGAGAAGAAGTCTCTAATTAGCACATAAATCACATCAAATATAGCAGCATACTTGTCTTATGTCAGAGCAGTGATTCAGAACCAACCTTTTATCCATTCATGTCCAAATCCACAGTGGTTCTTTAACATTAAGAAAGAAGTATTAAGTAATTCTTCATCAAGTCATTGTGTCTTCATTAAGGCTTCAAGAGAAGAGGCCAACCTAAATCCCAGTGATACCACTTAGTGGAAAGGCTTTGACTAAAGCAGATCCAGTGCTGTCTGAGTATAGGGTTGGGAGCTATCAATGTATCTTGGACTAGCAAAGGCTAATTCAGAAAGAAACTCTCCCGTTCCACAGAAATGCTTCTTCTGTTAAAGGATAAGGTTTAGGAGAATCTCCTTCCCCCTATTTAATGCTGCTGAAGGAAAAGGTGCAAGCAAAAAAGACTGACTGCTTCCAGTGAGGAAACAAAGAAAGTGCTTCCTCTCTTGAAGAGCACAAGCCATCTCTTACACTGTTATTCCAGGCTGGATCATCAGCTAGTACAAGGAGACACCATACATAATTAAAATCAATAGTGGGATGGTGATTTACATCTGCCAAGGATCTAGTTCTCAACTTCAAGCATCCAAATCCCAGGTGGATCTGGGAGGTAATTTAGATAAGAAGCACCAACTTCACTAAGAGCTGACAGCTGATTGCAGAGCTTTCCTAAAGGATAGCTCACAGAACATGAAGGTGTGGGGTGATAGGGAGGCTCTATTACTTGTAAGAATTTGTTTCCTTAGAAAGGAACTGAATCAAGGAGGAAAATGGATGAAGCTTAGTGATAAGTAAATTTAGAAGGGTAATACTAAAGGCAATAAAGGTAAATATTCCCAGTGGCTATAGTAACTGAATATGGAATATTTTTGCTAAGGATAATGATAAAGTTATGCAGCTATGATACCATGAAACTAGATGCAGATGAATCTCTGAAAATATTCTATGTGCCCTAGACTTTAATGGGATTTTTCTGCCTTCCTTTTTTCATGTGGGGGTTTTATGTGATGCAGTAATTTACTTATATTGTATTATCTTAACCAGTAAAAGTGGATAATAATCTGTTGAAAGGGCATTTATCTGTGTTTCCCTGGATTCTTTTGCAGGCCAGCCCTGTGGTTAAGTTATGTGACCCCAGAGAGGACACAGAGATAAATATCACCTATTGCCCATTAATCTGCCTTTGTGGAGCTGCTTCATCACCATTGCTAAACAAAGTTGAATTATTGGAAGGTGAGCAGGGCACACTGCATTGTGTGCAATGAAAGAGTGTGAGCCCACTAACAGGATGCTTTCAGCAGAGATCCAAAATGCTGAACTGGATTTGTCAGACAGCTTGAGTGAAAACAAGAAGTCTGATTTCTGCTGGGTGGTGCAGGCGCTCAGAAAAGTGAGCAAGTCCAAACATTTGTTTGTGTGCCTCCGACAGCTCCCTACCTTTCAGAGCCAGAAAAGAGAGAGAGGAAAGTGTGAAATCTCACTTCCAGTCCATGGTTCCCTGCTGCTACTTCTCCTCAGAATGAAATCTGGATCAGAGCGATAAAGAGCAGGATGTGAAGTCCCAGAAGCCTTGTGGTTAAACAATAAAAATGTCAAAATCTGAGCAGCTCTGGCACCTGCATTTCCATGGTTTGACGATGGCCAGCATGGAGTTAAAGATAAAAGAGCAATCATAGAGAGAGTTGGGCAAAAGTCATAAATTGAGATTGTGCTGGAAGTGGTGAGATAAAAGCAGGATGAGCACCTCGTTATATAAACGCAGTAGTTACTCGAAACAGAATGCCTGAGAGTGTTTTATTAAAGTTGGGCTTTTATTATAAAAGCAGGGTCTTATTAAATAAGTATTCCTCCTAAAGACTTCAAGTGTCCTCTGTCCATGCAGCCTGCATTCCAAGGTTATCAGAAGCAGCGTTGCTATGGGCTGAACTCAATTTAGCACATGCTTTTTGTGTGCTGAGTGGATGTGAAAAGGATTCGGCAACAGAAATCTGCCTGTGTTCTGAATGGGAAATGAACTTTTGCTAAAGATCTTGCAAACCTCAACTACAGCTGCACGGTGCTGATAGAGCCAGGCAACAGAAGATGACCTATTTGCGTCTGTCTGAACTTTGCATTCCTCCTTTGATCACAAGCAATGAAACCTGCAGCAAGACACCAACCGGGAAGATGCAAGGAAGTGAGACTCTCTTTGTTTAATTATCTTTCCATGCTCTTTAACTTCAGGTTTAAAGGTAAGGTTTTTTTTCTCGGGGAGAATCTTTCAGCATCAAAAGCCACTTTATGCTCAGGAGATGTTTAATCATCATTATGATCAAGGAAAGTTCAAATGAGGCAGGAAAAAGGTGAGAAAGGCCATGCCTTGTAATGCAAATTTCATTGTTAGGATCCACAGGCGTAGATATCGTTGCTCTAAAGAGGAAAATATAAAAATCATTATCTGGATAAATGGCACAACACAGGATCCTGAATAAGACAGCTTGCACAGAGGCCTCGTCTGCTCACCCCAAATATCTGTGCCCAGCAGCATTTTTGTGTATTTCTTTGACAGAAGACAAAACTGTTCCACTGGCTTGTGTGCAGATCGTTCAGGAAGGAACCAGAGGCCTGAAGAGGATGCTGCAATGTGATCCCCAGAAATCTAACAGCATTCTTGCTCTTGTTCAAATCTCTCCCCCACAGATGAATTCTGAGACCCATCATAAATGACATCATTTCAACCAACTAAGACATCTCTACAGGAGAGACAGAGCAGAATCTTTTCTATGGGCTCAAGGCACAAGATACACCCTAACAAGGACTCTGGGGATTAAAAGATGCTCTTATCTTTATATAGTCTGTCACTGGCAAAGCAAAGACCACCTTTGATACTGTCTGTTAAAATAATAAAAGTAAAAACTGAGCTATTTGAATATTTTTTGTCAAGTGCTCAGCTTTATTTTTTACACTTTCAAGCATTTCCATCACTGTTTGCTCCTCTGTCCCCATACAGGAACTCAGAAAACTCTGTGCCAGAAAGTGCAAGGGAAAAGATGGACACAGCTCACCCGAAAAGGCAACAAAAGACTCTCTGTGGCTTTTAGCTCATCTCACAGTTCTGGTTATTATTTACTTAATTCAGTAAGGAGCTTATTGACATTACAGTCTCCTGTTCACCTCAGGCACACATTCTAATCAACTCTCGTTATGGTCAAATAAGTGGCTGGAGGCAATTCTCCCCAGAATTCATTGTTTTCAGATCAGTTTCTTTATTATCAGAGCTCCTGCATCAGCACTTACAGCAATATTGCTTCAGCAGCTAAGTTGTTGCAGAGCTGGTATATTGCTTCCTGATCAAGTGTCACAAATCCAGGATTACCCCAGTGGGCCAGAATGCCCAGGTAGGAAACCAAGAGCACAGCAGAGTTTGATTGAGCTTGATTCTCCAAGCCCAGTGCCACTCTGGGCTCTGACCCTAGCACTGAGGCTATTATCAGGTAGTATTCTCCAGCCTTTACCTCAAGCAAATGTTCCTGTCCATTAGCACAAAACAGTTTTGAGATGTCTCACACGGAACAAGCTCTGAGGAGCACAAAGAACAAACTGTCTAGAGTCAGTAAGGATCAACCTTACACAAGCTAAGACCTGAATATGCTGCACAAACTACGGCAAGAGCCAGCTCTTTTCCTTTCTCCCCAGAGAAAGTCTTTCCCCCCGTGGGCTTTCCAGCTTGATCTTTTAATAGCTTTGCTGTGCCAAGTCCTATAAAACAGAGTCCAGACTCACTGCAGAGCGTGGAGGCAAATTGTGTCCATAAATCAGCCAGCAGCTCATAACTATTTTTGTTAGCTATGTGGAGAAGATCATGTAATTACAAGGCAGTCACATTCATGATCATTAAAACAGAGTTCTATGTAATAGCCAGATTATGTTGTGATAATCTGTTACACTTCTCAGCATGCAAAACCCATCTCAGAGTTAGCATGCCTGAAGATATTTTCTGTGAGGCAGGTACAGCTCAGTATTTAGATCAATAAAAAGACTCTTAAATTTGGTACTTGTGTCTTTCTATGCATGAAATTGTGCTGAGTTCCTCATATCCATATAACAAAGAGAGCAAACACATTCACTGGAATTTTAAGTACTGCATTCACTAAAGCTGACTTATGGAAATCAAAACTACACAGCACTGGGGGGAAAAAAATAAATTCAAATTCTGAGAATTTCACATTGAAAGAAGCTCTGAGTATTAGAATTCTGCTGGAAGAATTTGCTTGTGAGAACAGAGGAAGCTCTTGCCTGAGAAAACAAGTGGCACAAAAGAAGTATTTCATAAGGTAATTCTGTCACCCAGGAGCAGACTGTTACTGGAATCAGAACAGCTCACTGCATATATTAAGGTGCAGCCTAAATGCAAACACCCAAATGTCCACATTGAATGGAAGCAAAAGTGCATGAAATAATGAAGGGAAGGTGGGCAAAGTGAATCCCTAAGAAGCAGGAAGGGGACACCAATCAAAGGCTACGAAATAAGTGCAACAGCAGTGCGAGGAGGGCAGGGAGGGACAACACCGGCTTAGACCCTCCCAGCAAGAGGGAGAATATAAAAGAGAGAAAAGAAACCTTTCCAGTGTCCTACAAAGGAGTCACTGATTCAAAGCATCGTTTGCTTTTCATATAACTCCGTGCACAAGTGAGTAACGTGCTTGAAGTGGAAAGGTGGTGTTGGCAGGAATGAACACCAGGGAAGAAGGCCACAGTTCTGCCTTAGCTTTGGGTTTATTTCCAGTACTATTTATACCTGAGGTCTGAGCCTCTCATCTGGCCTTCATGGCTCTCCTGAATCCAAAAAGTCAGAGTAGGCATGCTGGCTTCAGATTTTGGACTGCCCTCCCCACTAAGATTTATGTCACACTGTAGAACTGTTCTTCCTCTTCTCTTTGAGCTCAAAGTCAGTCCAGGAAGCTTACATCACTCACTATTTAAGTAACCCTTTCTGACTTCAGGTTACTGGGATCCATCTATAGAGTCTCAGTTGAGCTGCAGTGGAAGGAGGCAGCTTGCAGGATGTGTTCATGCTATGCAGGCAACCAGCCAGCAAATAAACCAAAGGCTCTGGCCCCTCCTGAATCCAGAAGCCACAAACTGAATTGATACAGGATGTGATATGATAACCAAATGCTGGAAGGGGATAAAAGATAGAGGGTAAGTGAGAATACAAACCTGAACTAAAATGTACAGGGAAGGTGTATCTCAGCTTTGTCTTCCCTGTGTGCTGCGTGAAAATGATGATGCCAACAGCAGGCAAAGCTGCTGGGAGGATGCACATTCTGTTCCAAGCAGCTTGTGAGATTAGACAGTTTGATGTCACAGAAAGCAGGAATGGGACCAAAGCCCTGTGAAAGCTGTCACAGAAAAGGCAGTGTCAGAGCATTCAGCTGCAGATCAAAATCTGTCCACTTCATCACTTCATCTGTGGACAGTGTATTAATGCAGCGCTCCAGGAAGGGCTGGCTTGTCTTTCCTTTAGGAGATTGGCCTCTTTATTCAAGTACGGCTTTATTTTTTCCATCTCTTCTCCAGGAGCACACAATCACCTGTCAGAAGAGGAGCCCAAGCCTTTTTCTTGGCATGCCATGGTGACATAAGTACTTGTTAGAGCTGTTTTCCCTTCCCGTAGCACATTTCTCCCTCCCTTCTGGACTGTTCAGGGTATCTGTCATGTTTAGGTGTTGCTGATATAGAGTCTCTCAACAGAACATGGATTGCCACACTGGGACAGGTTTGCTTGGCACCTGTGTGCACAGCAATCATAGAATCACAGAATGGTTTAGGTTGGAAAGGACCTCAAAGATCATCCAGTTCCAGCCCCTCTGTGCCATAGGCAGGGACACTTCCCACTAGAACAGGTCACTCAAGGACTCATCCAATCTGGCCTTGAACACCTCCAGGGAAGGAGCAGCCACAACCTCCCTGGGCAACCTGTGCCAGTGTCTCACCAGCCTCACTGCAAAGAACTTCCTCCTAACATCCACTTTCAATCTCCCCTCTGCCAGTTTAAACCCATTCCCCCTCATCCCGTCATTAGAAGACCTTGTGAATTGTCCCTCCCCAGCTTTCCTGTAGCCCCCTTCAGATACTGGAAGGCTACTATAAGGTCTTCTTTGAAGTCTTCTCCAGGCTGCAGAGCCCTAACTCTCATAGCCTGTCCTCGGAGCAGAGCTGCTGCAGCCTTCTAAGCATCTTGGTGGCCTTCTCTGGACTGGCTCCAACAGTTCCATGTCCTTGTGCTGGGGACTCCAGAACTGCACACAGTACTGCAGGTGGGGTCTGAGGAGAGCAGCAGTGAACTTTCATATCAATTCTATACATGCCTGTGCAGTGTGGCACAGCAGGCAGAGGATTCCTACCCATGGGGGAGCAAAGATGCTTTGAAACAGGACACATCCACAGGGTGACGGTGTGAACCGACCTGCTGGAGAACTCCAAGCCTTTTTTGCCTACACTTTGGAGCAAAGCAAGGAAGGAGAAAGCCTCAGTAGTGCAAGCAAGCCAGCTGTTCCCTTGGAAATGTGCAAATCCTCAGTGGGAAAACAGAAAGTTCCTACAATGAAGCCACAGTTAATAGGCTCAGGCTATTTGGCAAGTTATAAATATTCTTAGAGAATCATCAGCATCTTTCAGAGGCACAAGAAGTTCTGCCTCTTTTAGGATTGCTGCTGCACACATATTGCAAGGCATCAAAAAGTAAGCAGCCTGGCATGGTTCCTTCGAGCTGAATTATTTACATGAAAGGCCTGTGAAATTAGATCCCTATTCCATAATCAAAAGACTCTTTACAATGGTATGAAACAAAATGCTTTCAGGGAGTGTAGAAGTCATTCCTGTATTTTATCTTTGTACCCCCATCTCCTTTAATCTCGTGGCATGATGTGGACATCAGATGAATCTGCAAACCTTTTAGCTCTGCAGAGACACTGCATGGGGAAGAACTCTCTCTCTGTGATGATGTTCATATTAGAAGAAGAAAGAGATACACTGATGTACAACTCTTCCCTTCCTTTGGCCATTTTCTCTGTTTCACAACCATTTCAGCTCCATTTCTACACAATAATGTAAGATGCTACTGAAATATAACCTGAACTTTTGTTAGCTGTTAGTTTAGTTCATTAGTGAGCATTCCTTGGCACACTTCCCAAAATATAGCACAGACTGAAGCTACAGCTGAAGGTCATCATTAAAGCAGCACAGTTTTGATCATCCTTTGACATCAATCAGAACCTCTCACAGAAATGTGGCAAATGTTAAAAGTATCAACTTAGGACATTTGGGTTTCAACTAACTAACATGACCAGGAATCAGAGGAAGGTTCTGATAAGCAAACTTTACTGAGCCCAAAATTAACAACAGTAAACAGTCCACTTAGAATTCCTAAATTGGAAGAGTTCCAAATCTCATGCTGTTCCAACCCCCCCTGTGCCATAGGCCTGGACATCTCCCACTAGAACAGGTCGCTCAAGACCTCATCCATCCTGGCCTTGATTACCTCCAGGCAGCCACAACCTCCCTGGGCAACCTGTGCCTGTGTCTCACCACCCTCACTTCTTCCTAACATCCAGTTTCAATCTCCCCTCTGCCAGTTCAAACCCATCCTGTCATTACAAGACCTTGTCAGTAGTCCCTCCCCATCCTTCCTGTAGGCCCCTTCAGATATTGGAAGTTCAAACATTTTTTTTTCACGTCTGGTGTATCAAATCATGAGTGATGGCTCTACTGCATTACCAAGGACTCATGCCTCTGAGTGTATAAAGGAGAGGATGGGACAGCTTCTGTTTATACATTTCCAAGGTCAATTGCTCATAAGCTGTTTCCAGGTTCCATCTGCAGGTATTTGCCTTTTCAGAAAGTGAGAGGTCCTTGCACTGGGTCCCCATCAGTCAGCACATCAGCTGCAGCAGGCAGGATTGCCATGCACTGCTTTATGCAGATAACTGCAGGGAACATTGGGGGCTGCATTTGTTTCCAACGGGATGATTTCTGAGAGGGTGATGGCAACTGGCGTGGGGACAGCCTCCCTAACCTTATGGTGCTCAGAACAGTACCAATTTCATTCTTGTAGCAGTAATCTGGGTGCTTAGTAGGGCAGGAAAGATGCTACAGTCTCTGTCAGCAGAGGTGAAGGAACTAATGAAATCATTTCCCCAGCCCAAGAGACATTTAGAGGTGTTCAGCTCAAGACAATTAAAAATGCTTCTGATGCTGTGATATTTCTGCCAGCTCCTTGCAGGAGATGAAATGGCCCCTTTGACATAGCTGAACTGGCTGCTAACAAGGGAAAGTAATTTTCTCATCCCTTTCACAGGTATAGGAAGTTGTTTCTTAACACTTACGTTCATCTTACATTTTGCTTTCTTCTCTCAGGAAGAGAAGCTCAAGGCAGTTTGAAATGCTAACATTTAATGCAACCTGGTTTGCTATCACCAGTTTAATGAGTTTTACTACAGAAGGTCTCTTCAACAGGCAAAGAGAGACTATTAAGACTGAGCATTAAACCTGGGTTTTATTCCCCTAGTAGTAAGATTCACTTCAACCTCGTGTTTGTGACTCCCTGACACAGCACTTCATAAGTTGGTTTATCATCTAGAAAGAAAATTTACTTAAATGTTCCTCAGCTGCCCTTCAAGGAGAATAAAAGAATTAATTGGAACTGAGCTTAAATATATTTAAAGAGTCCACTTCAGTGTTAAAAGTCTGAAGGCTCCAATAGTGACCAGAAACTCCCAGTCTGAGGCAACTGTTAGCAGTGAGTTTTGTCCTACATTCTCCATACAAAGGAGAACTTGCCCAGCTTTACTTAGTTGTGGACAATCAGCTCTTACCCTGCTCCACAATCATAGGATTTTGCAAATCTTTGTGATCTTTTTTCTTGCTGTCCTCAGAAAGCTCTACTGTTACTGAAGATGGAGACCTATATTCAGAGAGTGACACTTTGGTCATGGGGCAATGAGGGTCTTGGGACCAGGGTCAGTGGTCCTTAGATTAGAGCCAGAGGCCTGAGATCTGGATGTCCTCAGAGAGTATTTGAAGTGCCATCAACTCCCTGATAAATGCAGCAAAAGGTCTAGAACACAAAGCAGCCAATGCACAAAAGAAGCATTATCATAGAATCAGTCAGGGTTGGAAGGGACCACAGAGATCACCATGTTCCAACCCCTCACCATGCCCAGGGACACCCTACTCTAGATCAGGCTGTCCACAGCCTCATCCAGACTGGCCTTAAACACCTCCAGGGATGGTTCCTCAACCACCTCTTTGTGCAGCCCATTCCAGGGTCTCACCACTCTCACGGAGAACTTCCTCCTCATGTCCATTATCTGCATCTACACACAGCCTCTGCTATCAGTAAGGGAATCACATCTTCAGGAACTCAGCTTCCTGAGAGGAAGATTTGAACAGCTGAGGCCTCAGTCTTGCTAGATTTCACCCTCTCAACATTTGCAGTAGAACTCCCTGCTCCCTGGCATAAGTGTGAGCTCTGCCATGTCTCATCTGAAACCCAGACAGCGTCTCTGCTTTTACAGTGTAAGATGGGCTTATAGTAGGCTTTGTGGACTTAGAGTAAGCTCCTTGTAGTAGATTGTCAGCTGGAATCAGGCAGCTTCTGTTCCCTGATTGCCTGCTTGAGGAGGAGTCACTTGCACTGATCTGAATTGAGCTTTTCCATTCCTCAGCGCATGTGATGCGAGAATGGTAATAGAAGCAGAGGGGCAGGGGTCTGCTTTTCTCTGCAGCCTTCTCCACGCTCTTTGTAAATCTGAACTCTGCAAGCAGAGTAATTCTGAGCACTGCAGCACAGACAGCACATCTTAAACACCTCTAAAGTTCGCAGCCGTGATGCCTGTGGCTGAGTCAAGCACATTCTTCACAGAAATGTCAGCTCTGCTTTCTCTTCCCTATTACAATAAAAATCTTACAGCTTCACCAATGGATACATATCCAGAGATTAAACTTTAATTCTCATTTTTACTTGAGACATCTCACTGAATTAATCATCTCACTTTGTTAGTTAACTTTGCTTGGCACCATTAAATACTTCTGTGGTTTCTGTTCATCCATGGAATCAAGGCTATTTATTACTTCTTTGACTGCTCAGAATCATGCAATGACTCCCCAGAGATGTTTTATGAGAGGGACTGGGGAAGAGCTTAATCTCAGCAAGGTGATTTATAGCGGGCTGTTTACTGTTGTTAATTTTGGGTTCAGCAAAACAAAGAAACATGAGTTTGAACTCAGGAAAAAAAAAAAAAA
>VWZI01021474.1:19088-42368 GCA_013396835.1 Psilopogon haemacephalus
AAAAAAAAAAAAGAAGTCCCCCCGCTGGGATTTGTGCTATTCAGTGGGAAATACAAAAGGGAGGGTTGTAAACGCTCCCCGTTCGTGCAGAGAGGTTGTCCCCACCGCGTATTGCATAACCTCCCAGCCGCCCTCCTTCCCTCCAGCAGAAACTGGTTAACTGCGAGGGCTTCGCTGCTTTCTTTAGTCCAACGTCGCAGCTAAGGGGAGGGGGTTTTGTGTCACCAAAAAGGCTGCTGTTGCTCCTGGCAGAAGAAGAGAGGAAGGTTGCTGCAGTTACACCCCGTGGTAATTCGAGATGATTGCCTGCCAGGATCTCCACTGGAAGCGAAGGTCCCCAGAGGCTCTCGGCTGCAAAGAGGCTGCAGCCAACGCCAAGTTCACACACGAGGGGCCCCAACGATAATGAGCCCAGAGTCAATCTTCTCCCATTTCTGGAAGACAAACCAGGGACTGTCGGCGGCGCTGCCCGTCCCAATTTACTGCCATGTCAAACACAGTTGGGTGGGTTCCGACTTAACAAAACTCGCTGTGGTCTGAGGCTGCTTACAGAGGCTGAGGCACTTGCTTGCACCCCCCCGTGCCCCACGTCGACCTTCTCACTGCTTTAGGGACGAAGTCAAGCAAGGTTCCCCAGCTAGCAAGCTCTCTGCTTTGACCTTCAGTGATGCTGATGCACCTGAGCCTTGGAAATGTAGTAAAACTTTAATGCAGAGGAACATTATAGCATATATATATATATATATATTATTCTAGAGAAGGCTCTAGGGAGACCTTCTTCTGGCTTTGACCTTNTGGCTTTGACCTTCAGTGGTGCTGATGTGCCTGAGCCTTGGAAACGTAGTAAAATAATAATGCAGGGGAGCATTATAGCATATATATATTATTATAGAGAAGGCTCCAGGGAGACCTTCTGGCTTTGACCTTCAGTGGTGCTGATGTGCCTGAGCCTTGGAAACGTAGTAAAATAATAATGCAGGGGAGCATTATAGCATATATATATTATTATAGAGAAGGCTCCAGGGAGACCTTCTGGCTTTGACCTTCAGTGGTGCTGATGTGCCTGAGCCTTGGAAACGTAGTAAAATAATAATGCAGGGGAGCATTATAGCATATATATATTATTATAGAGAAGGCTCCAGGGAGACCTTCTTCTGGCCTTTCAGTACTTAAAGGCACCCAGAAGAAGGATGGGGACAGACTTTTAGCAAGGCTTACCGTGACAACACAAGAGGTGATGGTTTGAAACTAGAAGAATAACATGTAGAAGGAAGGAATGCTTTAAAATGGGAGTGATGTAACACTGGCCCAGGCTGTCCAGAGAGGTGGTAGATGCCACACCCATGGAAACATTCCAGGTCAGTCTGTTTGGAGCTCTGAGCAACCTGATCTAGTTGCAGATGTCCCTGCTGACTGAGGGAGGGTTGGACTAGATGACCTTCAAAGGTCCCTTCCAAGCCAAATTCTGTGGTTCTTCAGAAAGCACTTTTTTTTCAGAAAGAAAAGGGGGAAACTCTGCTAATAAACAATTCTTTTCCATTCCCTCTCTGATGTACTACAAAAGAAAAGTCAATTCTGGGGACAATGCTAAAATTGGCTGATGCTTTACCTGGAGAAGACTCCCAGCCAGAAAATATTTAAAGCACCTTCTTAAGCATTCTAAAGCACTTACCTAGGTGATGGTTTGCTGGGGCACTAAGACTCCCTGAAATTAATTCTTATTTGTCTTGCAAAATAAGACTCAATAAACAACTTTCTCTCCACTCCTTTCCTGAAACTCAACCAGAATATAACAAGAGCTCCCAAACACAGGAAGAGAATTCCTTGTGGTAACTTTATCTATTTCCATCTATGATATTTTTTATCACTTAACAGCAAAAGTTCAAAGTATGAAAGGATTCCTTGATCAAAACAAATCCAACTTCACCTTTCAAGTACTCCTTTAAGAGCTGAAAAGGAGACTGAAGTAACAGTATTTCATGAGAGTAGATTTTATTATTATTATTATTTCATCTTATTGAAACTGTATCAGGAGAAAATAAACTCAACCAACCAACCATTCAGACGGACTTTTCAACACCAGAAATTTTTAAATGCTTTCATTTGTACACGGTACAGATAGACAGGTGTGACTAGAAAAAGTTTAACCCCTCCAGACAGAGAAACCTGAAAGTCAAACTCTTTTCTGTGTGCATATGCCTTAAAAACAAAACACCCAAGCAGTTTAAACCAGCATGATAAATACCAAAAGCTGATCTTTAACTACTCATACCATTTATTCTTGTACTTAGTACCATTATTGACGGAGGCCTGACTGGGTCGTAGGAACTGCTGTGAAACTGCCAACGTAGTAAAACCCTTACTGAGAAAAATGGGCAACACTTTCAACTCAGAACATCCTGGGTTTGTCTTTGAAGACACATCCACCCACACTCTAGCCATTCTCAACTGAGAACATCCTGGTTCTGTCTTTGAAGACACATCCACACTCTAGGTATTCTCAACTGAGAACATCCTGGGTTTGTCTTTGAAGACACATCTACACTCCGGGCATTCTCAACTGACAACATCCTGGGATTGTCTTTGAAGACACATCCACACTCCAGGCATTCTCAACTGAGAACATCCTAGTTTTGTCTTTGAAGACACACCAGCACTCTAGACTTGGGGTAAGAGGGACTGGAGAATGACCTGAAGGTGCTGATAGATGGTTGGCTGAGTAGGAACCAGCAGTGTGTCCAGGAATGCCAACAGCATCCTGGCCTGGATTAGGAATGGTGTGGCCAGCAGGACCAGGAAAGTGATTGTCTCCCTGTGTTCAGCACCAATGAGGCTGCACCTCGAATACTGGGTTCAGTTTTGGGCCCCTCTCTCCAAGAAAGACACTGAGGTGCTGGAAAAGGTCCAGAGAAGGGCAACAAAGCTGGTGAAGGGTTTGGAGAACAGGCCTTGTGAGGAGAGGCTGAGGGAATTTGGATTGTTTGGTCTTCAGAAGAGGATGCTGAGGGGAAACCTTCTCTCTGTCTACAACTTCCCTAAAGGAGGCTGCAGCAAAGATGATGATTTTTTTTTTTTTTCAATATATAAATTATGCACCCTGGGCCCAAATGTCCTTATGGGAGCAGGGCAAATGAAACTGGAGAGAAAAGTGTCCTGTACAATGAGAGTTTTGTCGGGCAGCCCTTCTAAGAAGTTTGGATTTTATCCATGACAGCCCAGATGACCTTCTCCATGCTGATCACTACCTAAAGAGCGGGGGTCAAGAGGATGGGGCCAGACTCTTGGCCCAGTGGTGCCCAGTGATAGGACAAGAGGCAATGGGCACAAACAGAAGCACAGGAAGGTCTGCCTAAAATAAGGGAAACATTCTTTCCTGTGAGGGTGCCAGAACACCAGAGCAGGCTGCCCAGAGAGGGTGTGGGGTCTCCTTCTTCTTTGGAGAGATTACAGACCCACCTGGACGTTGTGATCCTGGGCAACTCACCGTGAGTGACTCTGCTTTAACAGGAGGGTTGGACTCAATGATCTCTAGAGGTCCCTTCCAAACATTTCCATGCTGTGATTCTGCAAGATGCTGCACTTGAAGAGAAAGCATCAGTTTTTCTTTTCCCCCACATACCTTTATCACAGCAGAGGCTAAACAAAACCAAAAGCAGGAACGAAAACGATCTGAACCCCATCCCCTGAAGAACAACCAACCTAGCAGCCACTTTATTACTGGTGGAATGTAGATGATGGCAACCTCATTACCACACTGCTAAGACTTCCCTACTCTAAACTAGGAGCTCTAGCACTACCCTCCTGAAAACCAGCATAGGATATACTTCCAGATCAAAGGAAAACAAGGATGAGCATGGCTGCGCCACTTGAGCAGAAAGAACAAGACACAAACTTTGAACACAGCTTTCAAACTTCTACTAGTGAGCCTCGTTTACATGGATTTAAGAAAAAAAAAACCCAACCAAAACAAAACCAAACCAAAACAAAACAAAACACCCCCAAAACCCAGGAGCTTTTCAAATTTTATACATCTTTCTTTCTTTTTTTTTTTTTCTCTTCCTTTTTCTCAACCGGGTACATCTAACTGCAAGCAGCAGGCACTCCACCAAACACACGGCACTTGCAATCCCCATCCTTAAGTGGGAGAGGTGACTTTGGCCTTGGTGTCTCTGTGTGTGTGTGACAATCCTGCTGCTTCAGAACATGCAGTTCATGCACTTGACGGTTTTGCTGCCGTAGTCGATGCACTCGGGCCCGATGCACTCGCAGCAGGCGTTGTGAAACCATCGGTACTTGGAAGCTCCCATCGACTCACAAGAGATCTTGCACTGATGGATTGACATGCAGTCATCAAAGTACACCACGGTGCACATGTGCTCTGAAGCAAGAAGGGGGAAACTGGGCTTAAAACGGGCTGAGAACACTGGCAAAGGTTAGTTAGAACTTGATGAGAACTGTAGGATGGTCCATCAGCAGGGCTATGAGGTGGAAGGCAAGAAAAGCTGATAGGGAAAGCAAGAGAGAAGAAGCAGGGGCTCTGAGGTAGGATTGTCCATTATCAGGGCTATGAGGTGTTAAGGCAAGAAAAGCTGATAGGGAAAGCAAGAGAGAAGAAGCAGGGAGCCAAGTACCATCCATCAACTTCAAGCTGTCCATGTTTGTAACTCAACCTGTTTGCTCTGCTCCTGGATTGATTGATTGATTGATTTCTGGAGTCAGAGGCAAGAAAGGTTTGGGATTCTGTGCTCAAGTTCTGAAGGATACCTTCTGAAGCACAAGGATTAGAACCACAGAATCAAAAAGTGGTTTGGGTTGGAAGTGACCTTTGAAGGTCACCTAGCCCAAACCCTCTGCAATGAGCAGAGACATCTGCAGCAGTGAACCACAGAGGAACTGAGCAACTGGTAGAAGATAAAACAACTCAGTTGAGGACCATTATCTGTCTGTGAGGTGGGATGCCAACTCCCTGCATGCCACCTCTGAAGCTAAAGGTGCTGTGTAAGGTCCGTTGGCACTTCACAGGATTTTTAGCCTGGAGGCTAAAAAACTGGAGGGGGGCAGAAGTGCAGAGCAGACCCCACCCTGTGTCACCAAGGAGCAGAAGTCAGAAACCCTTAACTACAGCCCAGATTTCCTTTCATCAGCTACCAAAAGATTATCTAGCTCCCCTCCCTTGCCAACATCCTGTCGTCATCTGCAGCAATTAAGGTTATTTAAACATCGGAGCGAGCAGTTCAGAGCTCAGAGGGCTTCAGCTGCAAGCAAAGCAAGAAGAATCAAGAATAAATGCAGCTCACCACAACCCCGTCTCAAGTGGTGGCTCCAACACCAGAAAGGACTGAAACTTTGGCAGCTGAAGCGTTCCAAGTCAATCCACAGGAGGAAAGGGAAGACCCTCATTAAGATAGTAATGAGGAAGTTGAAGGAAAGGAATGCTTCATATCCCACCACCCCGATCCACAGCTGCCCTCCCGGAGCTGAAGGCTTCATGCTGCTCCAAAACAAAGCTGGTGGGTTCCTGGGGCTGCTGCTGCTTTCCCTGGCACTCACCCAGAACTGCAGTGAGCCAGTCTGGCACCCTGAGCCAGCTTAGCAGCAATCCCTCCACACTGAAATAGGAATCAGAACTCTGCTCCACAAGCAGCAGACAGAGCCCTTCCAAATTTTGGGATGTATCCCAGAAGCACTGTCCCCTTACCAAAATCTACCTCACGTTAGCCCCTCTGCCAGCACACCATGTTGGAGAGAAGCATGCAAGGAGCCACAGCAGAACCACGAGATGGAGGAGGCACAGGACTGTAAAAAAACCCATAAAGCATCTCCGTTCCTGCTCACAGGAATATTCTTTTGAAGCCCTGAAGGTCACAGCCTCAAAGACAACTCCTTAGCGAGTCACCTGAAGAAGGCCAACAGCATCCTGGCTTCTATCAGCAACAGCACAGCCACCAAGACTGACCAAGGCCAGCAGCCAGCTCATCTTTCCACTTCTCAATGCTCTAATCAGCCATGGTTTTCTCATAAGCAAACCTTAATATGACTTCTGATGGGATGAGAGGTATGGCTTCAGACTGGAAGAAGCTGGATTGGGATTAGAAACTAGGAAGTATTTCTTCCCCATTAGGCTGGTAAGGCACAGGAACAGGTTGCCAGGGAAGTTGTGGAGGCTCTAAGCCTGGAATTGTTCAAAACCAGGAGATTGGATACTAGGAAGTATTTCTTCCCCATGAGGGTGGTAAGGCACAGGAACAGGTTGCCAGGGAAGCTGTGGAGGCTGCAAGCCTGGAATTGTTCAAAACCAGGTTGGATGAGGCCTTGAGCAACTTGGTCTAGTAGGAGGTGTCCGTGTCCATGGCAGAGGGCTTGGAACTAGATGATCTTTGTGTTCCCTTCCAACCCAAACCAGAGTGGGATTCTGTTGCTCTCCTAATGTCGAGCAAGCATTTTAACAACCTCAACTACATGTGCATGAGAAGCTTTCTGACCATCTGGTTTCCCAGCTCTGGAATTAATTTATTTTCCTAACGTGCCTTAACCAGAGGAAATTAGAAAAGTTGCCATTAGGATCCCATTTAATCAAGAGCAGTCCTGCTTGGAAATGTAACTAGATCAAGGGTTCACTGTGATATGGAAGCAGCGTGTCCATCAACTGGGACATCTTACAGTGATAAGAGACCCATCCCAACATAAGGGGGGGTAGGGAACATTTAAAGTGTGTGCTGGGAAGGAAGCAAAGACCTTAATTACACAAATAAAACAAACCAGATGCTCTTTTCCCCCTGTTAAGCAGGGCGTGTGGCTTTCTCAAACCTCTGAAGCCCTGCCCTGCAGTTGCCTACCTCTGCACTGGTACAGGAGCTGGATTCAGTTTTTGGTCTGTCCTGTCTCCTAAGTTATACGTAAGTGCTTCAAAGTCAAGTAAAGTGCACAAACTGCCCTGTGCCACTGGATAATAAATCTGGTTTGGTGTCTCCCAAGATCAGCAGATACTTGAACACCACCTCCCACGTTCCCAAGATCATCAGACACTTGAACACCATCTCATAGAATGGATCAGGTTGGAAGGGAGCTCAAAGCTCATCCAGTTCCAAACCCCCTGTGTGTCATAGGCAGGGACACCTCCCACTAGAACAGGTCACTCAAGGCCTCATCCAACCTGGCCTTGAACACCTCCAGGGAGGGAGCAGCCACAACCTCCCTGGGCAGCCTGTGCCAGTGTCTCACCACCCTCACTGCAAAGAACCTTCTAATGTCTGGTTTCAGTCTTCCCTCAGCCAGTTTAAACCCATTCCTCCTCATCCTATCATTACAAGACCTTGTCAATAGTCCCTCCCCAGCCTTCCTGTAGGCCCTTTTCAGATACTGGAAGGCCACTCCAAGGTCTCCTGGAAGCCTTCTCGTCTCCAGGCTGCAGAGCCCCAACTCTCTCAGCCTGTCTTCATAGCAGAGCTGCTGCAGCCCTTTGAGCATCTTGGTGGCCTCCTATGTTCCTCAATACTTTTGCTTCACTCCTTTTGTTAAGATCATGCTCCAAATAGGTGGAATTTTCCCAGCTTTCATGGAAGAAGAAGCAGCAAGCACAGAGAAGCAGAGAAGATGCAAGGAGCAGGCTCCTGGGAGAGACAAGAGGAAGCAGCTGGGATTCAGACAGGAGGCTGATTACCTTTGTCACTAGGGTAGGGCGCGTGGACGTTGTTGCTCGGAACGGAGACGTTCTGATGCTGGGGCTGGTTCACTGTTTCTAGGAAGGACACAAGGTTCTCGTGGTGTGACAGCTCCTCTGCCACAGGGAAGGAAACAATATTCCAGTTCAGCTGAGTGTCCCCTTCTGTCAGTGCCCGGAAGAGGGAAGGAATTGGTTCATGCAGCTCCTCAACAGTGCTCTTGGAGGTTGGGGGTGTGTCGCTGTAGTTGCGAGGGTTGCACATACCTGCAGAGCAACCAAACTGAGAGTTACATGGAGCTCCCAAAATGCTTCTCCTTAACTGGAACATCCAGAAATTTTAAACTAACTGCTTGCCTGCCTGCCTGCCTGCCTTCCTTCCTTCCTTCCTTCCTTCTTTCTTTCTTTCTTCCTTTCTTCCTTTCTTTCTTTCCTTTCTTTCTTTCCTTTCTTTCTCTCTCTCTCTCTCTCTCTCTCTCTCTTTCTTTCTTTCTTTTGTCTTTTTTTTTTTTTTTCCTTAAGCACAACTGGAGATATTCAAAATGAGGCCTGACAGGGCTCTGGGCAACCTGATCTAGCTGAGGATGCCCCTGCTGACTGCCGCAGGGGTTGGACCAGATGACCTTCAGAAGTCCCTTTCAACCTAGACCATTCTATGATTCCAAGAGTCCTGTCACACATATCCCCACTCTTAGCTCAACAGCAGAAGTGCCACCAAATATAGGAGGATGAGGTCTCCACAAAAGCAGGTTTCAGATCTCTGCAGATTTCCATTCCAAGAAGGACACTGAAGTGCTAGAGCAGGTCCAGAGAAGGACAATGAAGCTGGTGAGGCATTTGGAGAACAGATTTTAGGAGGAGTGGCTGAGGGAACTGGAGTTGTTTAAGCCTGGAGAAAAAGGAGGGCTGAGGGGAGACTTCACTCTCTACTCTCTACCTGAACCCTCTACTTTCTTCCTGAAAGGAGGCTGGAGTGAGGTGAAGGTTGGTATCTTCTCCCAAGTAACAAAAAACAGGATGAGATCAAATGGCTTCAAGTTGTGCCAGAGTGGGGATTAAGTTGGATATTAGGAAAAATTAGGAAAAAAAGTTGGGTATTAGGAAAAATGGCTTCAGGTTGTGCCAGAGTGGGGATTAAGTTGGATATTAGGAAAAATGTCTTCCCCCAAAGGGCTGTTGAGCCCTGGGACAGGCTGCCCAGGAACGCAGTGGAGTCACCATCCCTGGAGGAATTTAAAAGCCACCTAGATGCGGTGCTGAGGGACATGGTTTAGTAGTAACTTGGTAGTGCTGGGCTAACTTTTGGACTTGATGATATGAAAGGTCTCTTGCGGCCTAAACCATCCTGTGCTTCTAAAACACACCAATGACCTGTGAGCTGCAAGTGCAACGACCTCCTCTGAGCAGCACTTTGCTTCCCTTTCCACGCTGACATCACAGCTCACGACATGAAGAGTTCAACGCAAGGTTTGTTTCCCCTGGGGACAAGAGACAAAGCAGAGTAAAACAGATACCCCCACTAAACCTGGCCTGAAAGCTTATGCCTGAACAAAGATGGCATCTGGAAAGGTCCTGAGGTGCAGGAAACTTTTGATCAGAGTTCAAGTATCCGATCTCACCGGCTGCAGCCCTGCGCTGGATCTTTTTCCTTGCCTGCCAGAGATGCAGAGATCACTAACAGGAGGGAGTTACTTTACCTGCTTAAGGACAGCAGAGATGAACCTCGTTTTGCTGCTTAGCTGGAAGGGTCACTGCAGGCAAAATGCTTATTTCCAGGTTACCTCTTCCCTGATTTTCAATGTCTTTTGCGGTGTCTGTTTTGGAAACCTCTTTTTTTCTCCCTCTTTGCCACCTCCTAGGAAGTGCTGCCACGAGGTGCACTGCAGGTGCCAGGTTTTCATTAACTATTTAAGCACTAACATTTATTGCTAGCTGGGAAACCAAAAGGGTGTCTGGATTTGATTCCAATGCTGAAACCAAGATCAGAAAGAAAAGTTGTATCTGCAGAGGCATTTAAACTCAGAAGCTGTAAAAGTCACCTGGCAACAGACAGACAAATCCATTTTCCTCATGCACATCTGGATATCATTTTGGGTAGCTCCACAGACAGAGGTTTAGACAGCTGCAGAGCACACCAGTCCATAAAGCATCAAAGCCATATGGGACATAAAATGTTCAAAGTCTACCTGCTCCACGCAACCAGAGAAGCATCTCCTGCCCTGCAGATACATTAGGAGAAGAGGAAATGGCCTCAAGTTACACCAGAGGAGGTTCAGGTTGGATACCAAGAAGGTTTCTACACTGAAAGGGTTGTCAGGCCCTGGAAGAGACTGCCTAGGAAGGTGGTGGAGTCGTTATTCCTGAAGGAATTTAAAAGTTGTGTAGATGTGGTACTGAGGTGACCTGACAGTGCTGGGTTAATGGTTGGACTGGACCATCTCAAAGGTCTTTTCCAACCAAAACAATTCTATGATTGAGCTTCAGAAATCATGTTTAATTTGAGCTTCATAAAAAGCCCTCAAGTTCTTTGATCACCTTGAGTACTGGGTTCACAACTGGGATCCTCACTCCAAGAAAGACATGGAGGTGCTGGAGCAGGTCCAGAGAAGGGTGGTGACACTGGTGAAGTGTCCAGAGCACAAGTCCTAAGAGAAGCAGCTAAGGGAACTGGGATTGTTTAGCCTGGAGAAAAGGAAGCTAATGGGAGACCTTATTGCTCTCTACAGTTGCCTGAAAGGAGGTTGTAGTGAGGTGTGAGTTGGTCTCCTAAGAAACAAGTGATAGGACAAGAGGAAACGGCCTTGAGTTGTGCCAGGGAAGGTTCAGGTTGGACACTAGGAAAAATTTCTTCCCTAGAAGGGCTGTCAAGCCCTGCAACAGGCTGCCCAGGGCAGTGGTGGAGTCCCCATGCCTGGATGTATTTAAAAGCTGTGTAGATGTGGTGCTGAGATACACAGTTTAGTGATGACCTGGCAGTGCTGGCTTAACAGTTGGACCTGGTGACCTTAAGGGTCTTTTCCAACCAAAACAATTCTTTGATTCTGTGAACTGCAATGTGTATTGACTGGTACCACATGGAGACAAGTTCAGTTTGAGTTCCCTTGTGAATCCTTGTGACTGTTAGCAGATGTTCACAGCCCAACATCCTCATTGTTTTTTTTTATCTGCTCTTCATGGAGGGTAACAAAGAGACAGAGAGGTTCTTAGTGTGGAGTTAGAGGCTGGTCTTAACAAGAACAGCATTACTGCTGAACCTCAGCCCACTGGCCTCAGCCCATTGACCCAGCCTGGCCAGATCTCTCTGTAGAGCCTCCCTACCCTGAAGGAGATCAACCACCCAGCTTGGTGTTATCTGCAGTAGAAACCTCCATACAGTATCCAATACCACGAAGCAGATGTTGCTTCAGTTCAAAAAGGGAGCTTCTGTCACAGAGACAGAGTTAAGAGTTACAATGACACTCACAAAGAAAAATCTGGACCACCTCCCACACCCCTCTACACAGAGCAGATGCAGCCTCCAAATGCTTGGTTCCCCACAGCAGTTTTATTCAGTACCCACAGAATAAGCTGTAAGATGTTTAAAGCACAGATTCTGTCCTGATGGTTTTGTTTTTTTTACTTCTATTCTAAGCCTGTGAGCTCAGCTTGTGGCAGGTGGAAGCAATTTAAATTAAAAAAAAAAAAAAACAAAAAACAAAACAAAACTCAAAAACCCAACAAACCCCAAAACAAAGCCATAAGAAAATGCCCAAGCAAACTTACCAACGCAGTCACAGCACTCATCCCAAAGTGTTCCCAGGCACAGCATGCACTCCTTACAGCAGGAGCAGTTCCCTTCCCCAGGGCGGCACTGACACAGCTCCTGAAAGCAACACAAACTCATCACAGCATGGCCAAATCCAGTCAGGCAAATCATGGAATGGTTTGGCTTGGGAGGGAGCCCGAAGATCATCTAGTTCCAACCTCCCTGCCATGGGGTGGGGGCATCTATTGCAAAAGCAGGGGGCTGGAGACCACATCTAACCTGCCTTTGAACCAGCAGGGACAAGGCTGTTGGAACACAGTGAAATCTTAGAGTCACAGCATGGTTTGGGTTGGTAAGGAGCCCAAAGATCATCTAGTTCCAATGTCCTTGCCATGGGCATGGACACCTCCTACTACACCACACTGCTCAAGGCCCCATCCAGCCTGGCTTTCAACAATTACAGGTTTGGAGCCTCCACAACTTCTCTGGGCAGCTTGTTCCAGTGCCTCACCACCCTCATGGTGAAGAATTTCATAGAATGGTTTAGGTTGGAAGGGAGCTCAAAGCTCATCCAAACCCCTATGCCACAGGCAGGGACACCTCCCACTAGAACAGGTTGCTCAAGGCCTCATCCAGCCTGGCCTTGGACACCTCCATGAGGGAGCAGCCACAACCTCCCTGGGCAACCTGTGCCAGTGTTTCACCACCCTCACTGTAAAGAACTTCTTCCTAACAGCCAGTTTAAATCTCCCTACTGCCAATTTAAGCCCATTCCTCCTCATCCTGTCACTACAATTCTTACTTAGAATTTCTTCCTAACATCTAACCTCAATCCAGCTTCTTCCAGTTGGAAGCCATTCTCCTTGTCCTATCTACAAAGTCCCTGTCCAACTCTCCTGCAGGGCCACTTCAAATTCTGGAAGGTCACAAGATCTCCCCAGAGCCTACTCTTTGCATCTCCAGGCTAAACAATCCCAACTGTCCTCACAGCAGAGGAGCACCAGCCCTCTGCTCACCTTGGCAGCCTCCTCTGGACCCACTCCAACAGCTCCATCTCCTTCTTCTGTTGGGGGCTCCAGAGCTCAACAGGGCAGAGAGATTCCTCCTCAAGCCACAACTCAAATTAGGCTATTAAAAGCAGTTTAGCACAGTGAGCAAGAGTAAAACAGTGCCCACCAAACTCTTCTCTTAGTTCACACAAACCCTTCATTTTATTTTTTTTTTTTTAACATGTGACATCCTAATCTGAAGGCAGCTTTGAAAAGAGACAAAAAAATCCCACTGATGGGGAAGGTGTGTGCGTGGAATGCATGCCTGGATCTGCAAGGTCTTCTGTTGCTTTCCCCACCACAACAGGAAAGGCGGTGAAGAATGTTTCTCCACCTATAAATAGCACACTCAGGCTGTCATTTAGCTAGAAAAGGAAGTTACTCTAAGCCACATGTGCAAGCCCAAGGCAATGCACCCTGCCTACCTTCACACCTCACTGTGGAGCCTAAAAGGAACTTCCTCAGCTGAGTCATCTGACACAGGATTTTGTGTGTCTCAATGCTGCTCACACATTGCTCTCCCTTACTGGGCTATTTCCCCTTCACTCAAGTCCAGCTGATGCATTTTTGCTAGCAGGAAAACAATCCCCTCTCTCCAAAAACCAGCACCTTGAGGTAGTTCCAACACTTCTGGGGCAAAGCCAGGTGGGATGAGGTCTTGAGTGACCTAGTCTAGTGGACTTACAACCAAGCACATTGCTCAGAGCCCCAAGAAAACCTGACCTGGAATGTTTCCAGGGATGGGGCATCTGCCACTTCCCTGGACAACGTGGGCCAGTGTCTCATCACCCTCAGTGTAGTAAGTTTCCAGCCTAAATCTCCCATCTCCCTCTTCCAGTTTCAAACCATCACCTCTTGCCTTGTCACAACAGGCTCTTCCATCTCCCTCTTTCAGTTTCAAACCATCACCTCTTGCCCTGTCACAACAGGNCTGGAATGTTTCCAGGGATGGGGCATCTGCCACTTCCCTGGACAACGTGGGCCAGTGTCTCATCACCCTCAGTGTAGTAAGTTTCCAGCCTAAATCTCCCATCTCCCTCTTCCAGTTTCAAACCATCACCTCTTGCCTTGTCACAACAGGCTCTTCCATCTCCCTCTTTCAGTTTCAAACCATCACCCCTTGCCCTGTCACAACAGGCTCTTCCATCTCCCTCTTTCAGTTTCAAACCATCACAACAGGCCCTGCTGAAAAAGTTGTCCTCAAAAGACAAGAAGGAAAGGAAGCATTTTTACACCAAACATCTCTTCCCTCCAGCCTAAATCTCCCATCTCCCTCTTTCAGTTTCAAAGCATCACAACAGGCCCTGCTGAAAAGGTTGTCCCCAGGAGACAAGAAGGAAAGGAAGCATTTTTGCACCAAACATGAGGAATGCATTGGCTAGGCTAGGCAAGACAAGGCAGAGGTTGCACCTCCTGTTCCCTCTGGCAACCACAAATGTCCACAGCCCTGTGAGTCACCCAGGGACTCACAGAGGAGCCAAGAGTGTGTTTTGAGAGGGCAAGGCCAGAGTGAAAGGCTGGTGAAAGGGTTTAGGAATACAGCAAAAGAAGCTGTGTACACACAGCTGGACTCAATGACCACAGGGTCTAGAGAACAGGTCTGGTGAGGAGCAGCTGAGGGAATGGGAGTTGTTTAGCCTTGGAAAAAAGGAGACTGAGGAGAGACCTTCTCACCCTCTACAACTACCTGAAAGGATGTTATAGTGAGGTAGGTGTCAGTCTCTTTTCCCCAGTAGCAAGTGATAGGACAAGAGGAAACAGCCTCAAGTTGCACCAGAGGAAGTTCAGGTTGAAGATCAGGAAAAAAATTTCTTCCCCCAGAGGGGTTGTCAAGCCCTGGAACAGGCTGCCCAGGGCAGTGGTAGGGTGAGCATGCCTGGATGCATTTCAGAGCTGTGCAGATGTGGTGCTGAGGCACATGGGTTAGTGCTGGGTTAACAGATGAAGTTAGCCTTAAAGCCCTTTTCCAGCCCACACAATTCCACGATTCCAAGCTCCAGGGCACCCAGATCTGGACTCACACTGCAGCAAGCCACAAAGCTGCAGACGTGCTGCCATCTATTAATGCAGTTACGCATCCACTGACGTGCTATTTTTCCATTCCCTTCATCCCAGCTCACAGAAGGCAGCAAAGAAACTGGACCCACCAACTCTTGAGTGCTCCACACCATGCTGAGAAAAGCTGTTGGCTGCTGGGAACTGTTTGTCTTGCTGAGTGGCTCAAGCACTGCTGCAAGGCGCAGCCTTGGCAAAAGCCTTCACTTTTTCTATTCACAAGTGTGCAAAGCCACCAAAAGCTTTCACTTACCAACTTTGTTTTTACAGGAGGGCTCATAAGCAGTGTAATTCTTCATTTTATTTTCTGGGTTTTTTGCTTTTGGTTTTTTTTTTTTAGCTTGGAGTGAAAGGAGGGAAGAGTGAACAACTCAACTTGTCTTCTGCAGAGGTCTCCAGCTCCCTCCTCCCCAGAGCCTTCCTGGGAACTGTCTCTCCAGGGCACTAACTGTCTGTTTTTCCATGGATGTGTTTGCATCTGCACAGTTTCCTTAAGCACTCTCCAGTCCTTCTGCCTGGCCTGACTCATCCATACTGGCTACTTGAGCAGGATACATCTCTTTAAAAGAATGCTTCCATGAGACATGGGTGAAGCCAGGCAGAATGAAACGCTCCTTGTTGAATTGCTGGGGGCGGCGGGGGGTTGGTGAGGCATCGGTGGAAGAAAATATTACTCATAAGTCAACCTGGCAGCTTCCCAAGCTTCAGCTACCAAAGGTGCACGGGAGAATGTGTTTTGCTAGGCAGGGAATGAGCCTCTCAGGCTAAAAATATGGCGTTAAAGAGGAAGCAGGCTTGTTTGGACAACAAAGGACACCTCTGCTCCAGCAAGCAAATAAAGATTTTTTACAAGGTATTTAACAGCTGCCTTTTTTTTTTCCCAAAGCTTTCTTGAAACGGCAGAGCTCCTTTCTCTCAGCACAGCCAAAGACAGGACCTGAAGGCATTGGCAAACTCTTGGAAGGGGGGAGTGAAAGCAAAAGAGGTAATGTTTTTTCTTTTTTCCTAGAACAGTTTAGTAACAGAAAAATCTCCTGGAAGCAAAGCAGCCAGCACTGTTTTGTTAACCCAACTGCGTTACCTACCTCGGCTCCAACATCCACACCAAAAGTCGCTTCTAGATGCCTAAGACCTGAAGTTAAGGAGTGGTTTGTTTTGTACCACCACAGGGCTGGAAACCCTTTCAAGCTGACAGGTTTGTACACAAGATTAACAGCAGGGGAAGACAAAGATGAAAAGAGATTTTTAACTGGAACTGCAGAGCAGCCAAGACGACTGCAGGCACGTGGACCCTGGGACAGAAAACTCTGCTCTTCAGAGAACAACTCTGCTTTAGAAGGACCTGAAACTACAGCACCATTTCTTTCCTACACACAGCAGCAGTGGTTGAAAGAGCTGCTGCAGATGAGACAGCCAAGTGCAGCTTCCAGCACAACAAAGAAGTTCCAGCACACCACAGAAGTGGTGCAGCTTCCAGCACACCACAGAAGTTCCACCCAAACCTGCCCCACAGAAGGTAGCTCTGCACCACAACAGCCAGCCTGGGACTTGCTATGAACAATTGTGGGAATGTCCCATCCCAGAGGTTTCTGCCTTCAAGGATTTCCTCCGTGTTCCTCCACTCCACCCACCGAGCATAACTGGCCTTCTCATCTCCTCCACACATGGAAACATCAAAACAACCCAGGCCTCCAAGTCAACAACAGATGTGCTAGAATAAATAGTTCAACGTGCTCGTCCCATGCAGCCAGGGCTCTGGAGCCTACCTGAAAAGCAAGGTAACACTTTCTGACTTCAGTGCCCCAACCCCAGAGACAGGGGCAGCAGCTACATCCAAAGCCTTCAAGGGAACTAATTTTGTGGTCCTACCCCGCTGACATTCTCAAGTCAACAACTACAGAAAGCCACAGAGGACTCCAGCAGTGATTGTCCCCCTGTACTCAGCACTGGTGAGGCCACACTTTGAATACTGGGTTCAGATTTGGGCTCCTCACTTCAAGAAGGACACTGAGGTGCTGGAGTGTGCCAGAGAAGGGCAGCAAAGCTGGTGAAGGGTCTGGAGAACAGGGCTGGTGGGGAGCATCTAAAGGAACTGGGGTTGTTCAGCCTGGAGAAAAGGAGACTGAGGGAAGACTTTCTCACTCTCTGCAAGCCTATGAAAGGTGACTAGAGCACAGGTGAGTGCTGTTGGTCTGCTCTCCCAAGTAGCAACTGACAGGACGAGAGGAAATGGCCTCAAGTTGTGCCAGGGGAGGTTTAGGTTGGACATTAGGAAAAGTTTCTTCACCGAAAGATCTTTGAAGCCTTGAAACAGGCTGCCCAGGGCAGTGGTGGAGTCCACATCCCTGGAGGGATTTCTAAGACCTGTAGCCATGGCACTGAGGGACATGCTTCAGCAGTGAGCTGGCAGCACCAGCTTAAGGGTTGGACTCGATCTTAATGGTTGGACTCGATCTTAATGGTTGGACTCGATCTTAATGGTTGGACTCCGTGATCTTAAAGGTCTCTTCCAACCAAAACTATTCTACCACTCTAAATCTTTTCTGGCAGTTTCTGCAGACAGATGCCTCAAGCTATTTTCTGATAGGTCTTTGCTTGCAAGAAGAAAACAAGAAGTAGACTGTCAGAGCTCTGATGACACTGGAGCCTCAGGATGTAGAAGAGAAGCCGAGCACATGCGAGATGTTGATCTCCTGCTCTGCTCTGCATCCAGCAAAACTAAATATTTATGCAGGGACCACCCTTAAGCAGAGCAACTCTGAAGCAGTGGCAGCAATGACTGTACCGACTCCTAGCCACACTGGCAAAAATATTTATGTTAACTGTATGGTTTTTGGAAGAGCAGGTCTCCAAGACCAGCAGCCAATCTTTCTGCAGGCAGATGCAGAGGACAAACAACCACATTCTGTTTGCTCCCTTACTTGCCACTGAGTGACTTGATCTTGATTTCAAGCCATGGATTTTGCCTAACTGGAAGAGACATAAAAATCAGTTTGAGAAAAATGCCATGTGAAGAGTCGAGCAAACTCACTCACTCAACACAGGGTTTGATTTTTACGTTTGGATTTCTCCAGAAGAGTTCAGAGAGGGGGAAAAAAAATTCCAAAGATATCTTCTGCTTGTACCCAAGAAAAGCACAACTTTACAGTGCTTCTGCCACAGCATTCAGGACAGGAGATCATAGAATAGTTTAGGTTGGAAGGGACCTCAAAGCTCAGCCAGTTCCAACCCCCCTGTGCCATAGGCAGGGACACCTCCCACTAGAACAGGTCGCTCAAGGCTTCATCCAACCTGGCCTTGAACACCTTCAGGGAGGGAGCAGCCACAACCTCCCTGGGCTACCTGTGCCAGTGTCTCACCACTCTCACTGCAAAGAACTTTCTCCTAACATCCAGTTTCAATCTCCCCTCAGCCAGTTTAAACCCATTCCTCCTCATCCTGTCATTACAAGACCTTGTCAGTAATCCCTCCCCAGCCTTCCTGCAGGCCCCTTTCAAACGCTTTAAATCAAAGCTTTAGGAGCCTTTAAATCCACGATCAGACTAGTCTGACCTGATCTGCTCTATGAAGAATGAATACTGACTGGTATGTCAGGCCTGCTGGCAGGCAGAGAGCAGCCAGATGGTGAGAACCAAGAGCGGCATTCCCCTGCAATCCTACACCATTAACACAACCTGAGGTACTTCAGGAGCCTGGAGAGTCGTGAATGATTTTGATTTTAGGGAAATGCTTCAAGAAGGAATTCCACATCAGCTGTACAAAGTCAGGGAGAACACTCCTAGGACAAGGAAAGCAGTGCAAGGAGCTCTGCATGGTCAGGGCAGTCACTACTGAGATGTCAATGTAATTTCTTGTTGGGACAGGGCAAGAGGTGGTGATTTTGAACTAAGAGAGGGAGATTTAAACTAGACAGAAGAAAGAAATACTTTACACTGAGGGTGGTGAAACACTGGCCCAGGTGGCCCAGAGAGATAGTAGAAACCTTATCCCTGGAATCATTCCAGGTTAGGTTGTTTGGGGCTGTGAGCAACCTGCTCTAGCAGCAGATGTCCCCGCTGAGTGCAGGGGGCGTTGGACTAGATGACCTTTAAAGGCCTTTTCCAACCCAAACCAAGCTATGATCCTACATTCCAAGTACAGCACAGTTGTGTGAGCCACCTCCACGCTGCTCTGAACCTCAGCCACCTTTTCCCAGGTGAGGAAGGACTCCAGCAGCACCAGCTCCACATCTCCTGGGCTGTACTCACAGGGTTCAAATTCCAAGCGTGTGAAGCTTGACTGGCTAGAAGCAAGACATCTGTGCTCTCATGGACTCCACCAGCAGCACAGGGAAAGGAGACAATTTATCTTCTTTGTCTTCCCTTCATCTGGACCCAACAGCTTTCCTCTGAATCAACAGATCTGTACCACTGCACTTGGCATTTAAATGCCTTGTAGATCCTACACCACAACCAGCATCTTAAAGGTGACTTGAAGAGCAACAGAAGGAACTTGTAAGTCAACAAACCACTATGCCTAATGCACCAGCAACAACACCATGGAAATCTCAAAGTGAAAAGTCTCTGTCTTCCTTAGAGACCGTGGTGGGGCTGGGAGAAGCACAATTTCTTTCTTCTTTATTTACTTTTATTTCTTTTGAAGCAACTGCAGTTTAGAAGCAGAAGAGCTCAGCCTGCAGCCAGCCTTCACTCTGCAGGATGGGTTTGTGCAATCTGCCAGTTGTTTTTATTTGTAAATCAGACACAATTCTACAGGAAAGCCAACAACATGAAGTTGTATTTCCAAGCTCCAAGCAGCCAACAACAAGCAGCTCTTTCCAAAGAAGCTGCAGCTGACCAGATAAATGCTTCATCTTCAATATGGAGTCAAGCAGCAAGCTGACTACAGCACTAGCAAAGAAATTCTTGGTAGCTACCAGAGCTGCTTGCCATTTTGCTAGGAAAGGCACTTTTGGTCTGCTGCACACCTTAACTTCTGCTGTAAGAAGAGCAGCCTGGCCTCAGCCTGATCCTTTCACTGCAGACAGACATGCAATGAGCAAAAGGCAGCATCTGGATTTGAGTTTAACAGTCATTTCCTACTACTTCAGCTCTTAAGTATTTGGTTTGGTTTTGGTTGTAGGTTTTTTTTCCTTTCAGGTAGAGCCACGTGCTTTCAGAGCTTGCTCATTACCATCAGTAGCCAGAAGTCCCTCCTGATCAAAAAGCTTTTCCAAATGCACCTTGGGGCTCTAAGACCTTACCCATGTCCCCCTCGTGTGAGTTCTTAGGCATCTTTTGATCGACTGTACAGATCTGATGCTATGGAAAACATCAACTGCTGCCCTTCTGCCTGGGCCAGAGGATTTGAGGATGTGGAGAGATCACAAGTTAAGGGGATCAGAGAAGGAGAACAGCTATGGGATCACTGTAAGCACACTTGAACAGGTATCTTTACAACAACCAATTCTTGCCCACAGAAACCTATCTAATAAAAATATCTGTCACTGCTTGGTCATAGCACCACTAAAAAACAAGAGAAAGAGGCTGAAAAGTAACAGTGTGACTGGTAGTGGCTTCTAATCATCACCCCCCCTCAATTTGAAAATGCTTCCACAGAAAAGAAACAGGCTCATACACACATGGGCTTCAAATTATCTATACAATGGTTGGTAATTTGCATTGAGACGGGCAGGAAACAAAAGTAACTTCTTCAGAAAGACTGTTTAGCGTGAAGTGATCAGAGAACCACTCAGGGTTGGAAACGACCACAAGGATCATCCAGTTCAAACTCTCCTGCCACGGGCAGGGACACCTCACACTAGATCAGGCTGTCTAGAGCCTCATCCAGCCTGACCTTAAACACCTCCAGGGATGAGGCTTCCACCATCTACCCTGGACGACCTGTTCCAGGGTCTCACCACCTTCATGGTGAAGAACTTCCTAACGTCCAGTCTGAATCTATCCATTTCCAGCTTTCTTCCATTCTCCCAAGTCCTATCACTACCTGATGGCCTAAGAAGTCCCTCCCCAGCTTTCTTGTAGCCCACTTAAGATACTGAAAGGCTACAATAAGGTCACCTCGGAGCCTTCTCCTCTCCAGACTGACCAGCCCCAACTCCCTCAGTCTCTCCTCATAGGAGAGGTGCTCCAGCCCTCTGATCACCCTCGTGGCCCTTCCTATCACTGGGTCTTTTTCAAGACAGAGCTTCAGAGCTGCTTCTCATACAGCTTGAAGGCAGACAGAGCAAGCAGGAGCGATACCTGTATCAGGCATTTGCTGACATCACTAGCACAGAGAGCCTTGTTGCAGCCTGCCGACGACTGGGCCCACAGCAGGAGCAGGAGGACAGTGACCGTGGGTGCCGCGATGTGCTGTGACCTCATGGCTCCTGCAGGCGAGCGAGCTTCACCAGGACTTCACCCAGCACTGAAAGGAAAACCAGCAGAGAAAAGGCTGTTGGAACACCAGCTAAATCTCACTCTCACCCCAAAAGGTACTGGAAGGCCTCCCTGGAGCCTTCCTTTCTCTGGGCTGAACAACGCCAACACTCTCAGCCAACATTCTGATCATCTTTGTGGCCCTCCTCTGAACCATCTCCAGCAGTTTGATGTCACTCTTATGCTGGGGGCACCAGAACTGGACTCAGTACTCCAGGTGAGATCTCACAAGAGCAGAGTAGAGGGGCAGAATCACCTCCTTCATGCTGCTGGTCATGCTGCTTTTGGTACAGCCTTCTGGGCTGCAAGTTCACACTGATGGCTCACATTGAATTTTTCATCCACTGACATCCCCACGTCCTTCTCTTCAAGACTGCTCTCAAGCTACTCCCTGCCCAGCCTATATGTATGCTTGAGCTCACCCAGGTGTAGGACCTTGCCCTTGGCCACGTTGAAACTCATGAAGTTGGCTTGGGCCCCCCTCTCAATCCTGTGCAAGTCCCTGTGGATGGCATCCTCACCCTCCAGTGTGTCCAGTAGCAACCCCTGAGGAACTCCACCTGTCATTGGTCCCCGTGAGAACAGAACCATTTAAATCAGAACAGTTCTTTAAGAGCCATTTAATGCAACCATTATCTAAGTCTACCGAGTTTGCTGCTAAACCACCTCCCTCAGCACCACACCTTTCAAACCCCTCCAGGGATGAGGATCCAAACACCTCCGTGGGGAGGCTAAATTAAATCTGATACTCTGTAAGCAGTGACAACAGAGAACAAAAAATAAACCTCAGAAGAGGAAAGCCACCAATAAAGACCTAATTCTGCAGATGCACGAAGCAGAGAGGTTTTGTGCAGTACCTCCTCCGCCTGGAGGTACACAGAGGTGTCTAGGACCAAAGCTACACAGCAGCCTCCCACCGGCTGCTAGGTCAGTTGCCCTATCACCCTCAACGCAGGCAGATGTGTTCATACCAAGACTTTCAACTCCAGCACTTCAAGACCACAAGCGACACCCACTTTGAAGGAGGAGGATTTGAAGAACCACGCAAGTGACTGAAGTCACCCAGTGACAAGCATCTGCTACTTCAAACCCCGAGGAAAAGGGGGCTTGTTCCAAGCGTTCCACCCTTCTCCCTGGCTGAAAGCCCAGCTCCCAGGCAGGTGGCACTTGCCACACGGTGAGCCGTCTGCCAGGGGGTTCTTACCGGGCAGATCTTGCTTGGTGCTGAGCACCTAAAGCCAGTCAAAAGAGGATCCCACCGCGCCAGGCTCTGTACCAAGGCACAATAAAAGGCAGCCCATGTTTGGGCACGCAGCGAGCCTGTATTGTTCTCGTAAGAGGGGGGAAAAAAAATACGCTAATGGGACACTTGAGTTTCTTTCTTTCTTTCTTTCTGTATCTAAGACATGTTTTTTCCTGCTTTACAAACTCTAAAAAACAAAGCCCCCAAACCTCAATTAGCAACATCCGAACACTAAAAAAAAAAAAAAAAGGAGAAACCCAAGCCAACACGTCCATAAGGCACGATCCGGACAGTGCAGTGCCAGTGCCAGTGCCAGACGAATCCTTTTCACAATAGTTACTCAACGCTCCCGAATCTCCCTGTGCTGGGCACATGGGCACATGGCCACTGGCTTGGGAGGGACCCCCCCTGCCAGAGCCAGGGGCAGGCATGGAGAACATCTTCCCCCTCAAGAAGGGGGGTGGGTCACAGGGAGAACACTTTCTCCCTTGAGTTAGGGGGGGTCACCCTTTCCTCGCACTCCTGCCCGGAGCGAAGAAGGTTTCCCTTCTACTAGAGGTGGTCCAAACCCACCGGGTGTCGCCCGCCAGCGGCCCGGGGGCAGCAGCCAGGACGAGCAACGATGCCGGGCTACAGCCCAGCGATCCCTCTCAACACCGTCCCGGCAAAGGGCCGCCACCAAAAAGGCTCCGGAGCAGCGGAACCGGAGCGGTACCGTTTGCAGAGGCACGACCCCCACCTTCCCCGGGATCTCCTCGTTTCATCGGCTCGCTGCTTTCCCACGCTTATCCCCACCGGAGCACGATCCCCGCAGCCCACCCCGGTCCCTCCTCAGCATCGCTTTCCCGCAGCCCCCAACTCCCCTCAGGGCGCTCAAGCCGCGCTGGGCTGCCGGGAGGCCCCGGCCCCAGAGATGGCAGTGCCAGGGGCCCGGTGACAGGGAGCTCGGCCCGGGACCCCTCTCCCGGTGGCTGGGGGGGGCTCGGCCTGCTCCTGCTTCTGCTCCTCCGGCAGGCAAAGGGGCGGCCGCGCCGCACCGAAACTTTCCTTCCACAAAGAAGCAGCCGCGGCCCCGCCGCCTCCTCCTCCTCCTCCCGCTCCTTCTCCTC
>VWZI01021474.1:50017-86492 GCA_013396835.1 Psilopogon haemacephalus
AAAGCAAGAGCTTAAAGCTGGGAAAGAAAAGAATGTAAATTCCTTCAGCCTTACCCTTTCAATGCTGTGCTGCAAACGTAGCTTCATCCTCACAACCTCTTGCTGTTTAAATAGCTCCTTAAGTGGGTCTGAGAGAGAGGGAGGTGGTGTAATCTGTGCAAAAAAGAGTTATAAATAGCATAGTCAGCCTGTCTTTAACAGATGTTTGACACTACCTAGATGATTTGAGCACTAATTAAAAAAAAAAACCCAACACACAAACCAAAACCAAACACAAGCAAAGTATATTTTAGGGAAAAGGTGAGTTGTTTTTTTTTTTGGACATTCCATTAATTATGTGACTACAATCCATTTGCAACAAAATGCTGTCAGGGTTTTTCACCACAAAGCTACTAAACCTGGCTGAAGTGGCATTTCTGCCTGTTTCATACAATGATAGAATGGGTTGGGTTGGAAAGGACTTTAAAAGGCTGTTTAGTCCCACCCCGCTGCAGTCAGCAGGGACATCTTTAAACTAGATCAGGTTGCTCAATTGCTCCAAACAACCTGACCTGGAATGTTTCCAGGGATGTGGCATCTACCACCTCTGTGGACAACTTGGGCCAGTGTTACATCACTCTCATTTTAAAACATTTCTTCCTCCTCTGGATAACCTGGGCCAGGGTTTCAGCAGCCTCAGTGGAAAACATTTCTTTCTTCTCTCTAGTCTAAATCTCCCTCCTTTAGTTTCAAACCATCACACCTTGTCCTGTCACAACAGACCCTGACAAAATACTTGTCCCAAACTTTCTGATCAGCCCTTTAAGTACTGAAAGGCCACAAGAAGGTGTCCCTGGAGCTTTCTCTTCTCCAGGCTTGAACAACCCCAACATTCTCAGCCTGTCTTTGCAGCAGAGGAGTTGCAGCCTTTGGATCATTGCTGTGGCCACCTTTGGATCTGCTCCAAGTCTTCCCAGTGGTGAGGACTCCAGAGCTGGACCCAGCACTGCAGGTGAGTCTCAGCAGAGTGAAGAAGAGGGGGAGAACCCCCTTCCTTGACCTGCTGTCTAGTGTTTCAACCAGTCACTGTCATCATGCCATAGCTCTTCTTTGAGAGAGCTACACATTAAAAGATAGTAAAAATAAAACTTGCTTTCAAAGACTCTTTAAAGCAGAACTGTTCAGAAAGTTAAAAGGTGGCTAGCTAAATGCAATGTTTATAAATATCTGAGGGGTGGCTGTCAAGATGAAGGTGATGCCTAGAGATAGGACAAAGAACAGGAGAGGTTCCACCTCAACGTGAGGAAACTTTTTTGTTTTACTGTGATGGTGACAGCACTGGAACAGGCTGCCCAGAAAGGTTTTGAGTCTCCTTCTCTGAAGACTTTCAAAACACGCCTGGATGTGTTCCTGTGTGGCCTGCCCTAGGTGATCCTTCTTCAGCAGGGTGGTTGGACTCTACGATCTCTGGAGGTCACCTCCAACCCCTAACATTCTGTGATTCTGTGACAAATGTCAGCTAACTCTTTTGAGCACAAGTCTTCAGAAAGAAGTTAGGGAGAATATTCAAGTTACAAACCCAAACCCAAACCATGCTTTTCAAGGCCAGGCTGGATGAGGTCTTGAGCGACCTGATCTAGTGGGAGGTGTCCCTGCCTATGGCACAGCGGGGTTTGGAACCGGATGATCTTTGAGGTCTCTTCCAACCTAAACCATTCTATGATTCTATGCTTTTGATTGCACTGTGTACATAAAGACCAGGTTACTTACAGTTGGGATGCAGATCTTGCTCAAGGGATTGCCATCCAGCAGGTATGAGCCATTGAAGGTCACATACTCATCATAGTACTGAGGTGCCTGAGGAATAACACTGCACAGCAGCTTGCGCTTCTCCTCGATCTTTTTCCTTATGTGCAAGTACTCAAAATATGGGTTTGCTCTCTCCGAGCTGTAAGGCTGAATCTCCTCCAGCTTCAGAGAATCGACAATAGCTGCCAGTGACTGCTGGGTCTTCTCCTTAGCCTGCAGTACAGAAGGGTTGGCTTGCACAGGCTGCGGCACGCGTGACACCTTCCGTTTCCGTGGATGATGGACCTGAGCGTCCTCCTCTTCAGTCAGCCTAATCCTTGCTCTCAGAGAGGCTGAGGATTCTGACTCTTTTTCTGACGTTTGCGTGAAGCCCAGGGGATGCTGCTTCCCCTGGCTAGCAAGCATGTTCGCTCTGTTCCTTGTGATTCTTTGAGGTACTTCTTGCTGTTCCACCTTCTGATCCTCGGCAATTTCATCTTCCAGTTTCGCCGTTTGGCTGCATCTCTGCACCTCTTCCTGAGCCATCTGTTGCGAGCTATTGCCCGAACTAGATAAAGAGGAGAGCTGTTGTGGCTCATCTGTCAACAGGTTTTCTCTGTCTGCAGTGCAGGGTTTTTTAGGAGCTGATTTGCTCATAATTCCCTTTGACGTTCCTGAACTTAGTTCACAGAGCTCAGCGTCGGCTTTGCTATCCACAACATGCCCTGCACACAGCTTCTCCTGCTGGCCTTTCTCATTTCTGATGTCTGAAGCATCTGCTGCGCTCCCACCCGCCTCGCTCTGAGCATTCTTACCCACAGCTTTGCTGCCCGTGCAGGAGGTTAGGTGTAATTGTGAACTGCTCTCACTTCTTCCAGGGGTATCTTTTTCTGTCGGTGCCATAGGCGATTCGTTCAGCCTCTCACAGCTCTGTGAAACATCCTTTGCAGAGCTCTCGGAACACACAGCAGTGGGTGCATCAGCCCTCCTGGTGTTTGAAGGGCAGAAAGCATTTTCCAGCTCTCTGGTACTAGCACTATCTGTATCCAAAGCAGATGCTGTGGTCTGAACTAGATTTTGGTGCGCAAATGATGCATCTTGGCTGCCAAAGCCTGGTAAAGAAATGTGCTTGGACCCACCTGGGAGTGGCTGGGCAGGTAAAGAAGGCGGCGACTGTGAAGGCAAAAAGGATGCAGATTCTTGAGACGAGGAACTTCCCTTAATCTCAGCGTGCTGAGGCACAAATTGAGCTACTTGTTGCTCTTTTAATGTCCTGCTTTCAGAACTAGGTGTTGCCCTAACGCTGCTGGGGTCTTGCTCTGCTACACCATAACCTGAGCTGTTGCACTCGTTGGTTAACGAACTGAGTCTGTCCAAAGGCACATCCCCCAGTTTGGTTTGCTGAGTCACGCCACTTTGACAGCACGGCTCTAAATGCGCGTTGGAGTCTCCTGAGGGGCTCCTCTGAGGGCTATTTTTAACAGTGCTCGTCCCCACCGCTGCCTGCTTGTTGCTAACCGTTGGAGGCGAGGAGAAGTTGGACTGCAAACAGGACGTACTGCTCTGAAAGTCTCTTTCGAGGGCGCTGCACGGCAGCTCTGCTCTAGGAGAAGTGCTGGCAAAAGCCTGAGCTGACGGCAGAGCATTCTGGTTATGCTCTTCTGCTATTCGGGGCTGTCTGCTAGGTTCAGGAACAGCAGCTGGCAAGCTGCACCTGCGAACCTCCACCACGGGTCTACACTCATTCAAAACCAGTTTAGCGTCCTCGACAGACACCGATCTGATGTACGCCGTCGCAAGCCTGCTTGTGAAAGGCGGCTTAGGGCGATCCGGCAACTCGGCCAGAGCGTCAGGCTCCTTTTCCAGGAGGGCTGGAGATTTGGCGCTCGCCAAAAAAGGCGACTGGGAACAAGACATCTGGGAGTCAGAGCCTTCTGCCGTAAAGTCCGAGTCGTATTCGGTTACAGGACGCGGAGTTGTTACCGTTGTGTGGCAGGAATCCTCAGAGCTTGCAACTGAAACCATGGACACCGACCTGGAGCTCAGGCCTGTCTTTTCACTTTCTGATTTGGGGGATCTATTTGAGCTCTCCAAAGCCAGGGAAGGCTTTACAACGTTGAGGCTTCTGGTGTCTACAGATTGCGATCTACTACTGGTGGCATCTTTCTGCTGCTTCTCCTTCAGGCAGACATCTGGCAGCTCCGAGCTTTTCGAACGAATCAGTTCTTTGCTTTTGGCCTCGGCTAAGGAGTGCTTTGGCTTCTCTTTCATCTTGTTGAGTTCCAAAGAAGTGCGGCTTCTCAAACGCTCCTTCTCTTTCTGTTTTATTTTCTCCTTGTGTTTTCTGTGCCACTGCTCTATCTCCAGATCTTTAAGGCTAAGCATCCGTTCAAAACTCGTCTGCATTAAATCATCGTTGACTAATCTCTTTTCTTTGGGCCGAGCATCCTTCAGAGGAGGAGCTGCTTTAGGCTTAACTTTCTCATGTTCCAGTTTCAGCTTGAGCAAACTGCTCTGCTGCAGTTTCTCTTTGTGCTTGTCCCTCTCTTTGTATCGGTCGATATCTTTCTCTTTTTTATCTTTCTCCCTGCCATCTGGAGTCTTCAGCAGATCATCTTTTGGCTTTTCTCTCAACGACGCCAGTTTGTCATGCGCCGTTTTGGTGCTTTCCGTCACGCTGCACCTCCTCTCCTCCTGCAGGTGTTTGGAGTTTGCTGCTGCTGACATCTCCTTGTCTTTGCCTCTGTCTTTTTTGTCGAGCTCCTTTTCTTTCGTTCTGTTTTTTTCTGGTTTAGTATATTCAGAGTCTTTGTCGGACTGTTTGAGTTTCCTTTCGGTGCAGTGTTTGTCTTTGCTTTCAGCCCAGTGTCTGTCTTTATCAGCCTTCTCTTTATCATGCTTCTTATCAGGTTTATCTTTATTTCTTTCTTTGTCATCAGGTTTTTTAAGAGCACTCAGGCTTTTGAGTTTATCATTGTCCTTATGGCACCTTTCTGCTTGCTGGAAATTTGGCTTCTCCTTAACTTTCTCTATGCTTTCATTTACTTCTGTTTTTTCTTTTGCCTTTTTCTCTTTCTCTCCGGTTTTCCTTTCCACTTTTTCAATGTCTTTTTCTTTTGCTGAGGTTCGTTTTTCAGTCTTTTCTTTATTTTCCTTTAAATGCTTTTCCTGCTTTGCAGCCTCTGTTTCTTTCTCTATCAAATTCATGCTCGCAGCCTCATCCTTAACTACAAGGAACAATTCCATCTCTTTATCTGCAAGCATCATTTCTTTCTCTTCTTTTGTATCTTTTGTTCTTTCCTCCTTCAGAAACTTCTCATTTTCTTTTTTGCTTTTCTCTCTCTCTCTCTCCTCTTTAGCATTTCTCTGGAACTGTCTTTCCTTAACTAATTTATCTTCTTTTGCCACAGCTTTCTCTAGCTTTGATTTTCTGTCTGCAGAGAGAGATTCATGGTCTAGACTTAACATCTCCTCATTTTCATCGCTTTTGAAGAAGTTCTCTTTCCAAAACTCTCTGTCAAACTCAATGCTTCTTTGAACCTCTTTCACATGTTTATGTTTTTCCTTCTCTCCGTCCTGGTCCTTTTTGTGCTTCTCCTTTTCTCTGTCTTTGTGCCTCAATTTACGCTTCTTAAGCGCTTTACCTTCCTTGTCAATCTTTCTCACAGTGTACTCTGCACTCTCAAATGCTGAGCTATTGTCTTCCTCTTTCATTTTAGGACTGGATTTTTCACCAAATTCTAAGTGGAAATCTTTCTGATGGTGCTTGCTTTTTTCTTTATGCTTGCAAGATTTGCCACTGGAACTTTCTACCAGATACTCAGACTCGGTGCTGTGATCGTAGCGCGTTAAATCGGATTGCAAAGTCATTTCGGAGCCTCCTGGAGAGAGGCAGGTTTTGGTGTTCTCTTGCTTTAAGGGTGAGGCTTGCTTTTCACTTAAGCCACAGGGGTGCTTTGGAGACTTGCCAGCAGTGATATGAAAGAGATGTATAGAAGAATCTTCTTTTGGGGTGAAAGACTTCTTGAAGGTCTCTTCCTCTCGAGTTTTATCTAAGGGATCTAAGCCAGAAGCAGCTATATTGGCCACTCGAGCGTTTTCTTTTTCTTGCTTTAGTTCCTGATTCTCTTTGTTTTTGCTCTGATTTTTTAGTTTCCTCTTAACTTTGCCTTTTTGCTTGTGTTCATTTGGAACCATGTACTCTTTCTTCACTCTTACATCTGAGTTTGCTGTCTCTGAAATTGAGCAAGGAGAGACCATCTTCTTGTCCTGAAATATTTCTTCATCTGAACTCTCAGAACTCGAATACAGAACTCTAGAGGGTTTCTGCTTTTTGCTTTTAAATGATTTTGAAAAGGTAACTTTTTCCTGTTTCACAAATAAGCTGTTCTTATCACTTTCAGCCTCGTCCTCTTTCCTTAGGTCTTTCCTAAGAATGTGTTTGTCATCGATCATCTTTTTCATTTCATCTTCATCATCGTCTTTGAACTCGTACTCATCAAGGGCAGGTGGAAGTGGTGCCTTACTGGGGACCGTTTGTTTGCTCTCGTTGGCTATGGAGTCCTTTTCTGCTTCTGAATCAACATTTGCCTCTACACTGGAGGGGTTTACAGACGGAGGTTCTTCAGAATCTAGAGTGAGGAAACCAAAAATTAGCTGAATATCACTTCAGGACAAAATAATTCAGTTCAGCAATCATGCTTCTGTGCAAAGGAAGAAAGAAAAAGCCACTCAAAACACACAATAAACCCTCTCGCTGGAATTCAGCTTCTTAAAATGAAAGGTTGTTGAAACCAAAGCGCTCCCCACACTTTAGAGCTCTCACTCAGGTATGTAAAAAAAACCATTGCTTTGTGTTTTTTATATCCCTGTCTAATAAAAGCAATGCCCTTACATTTTGTAATCCTCACCTGTTGTTCCTAATTACAGGCTTGGGGAAGTGTGGCTGGAAAGCTTTCTGGCAGAAAGGGTTTCTAACTGACAAGTGACTGAATATGAGCCAGCAGTGTGCCCAGGTGGCCAGGAAAGTCAAAGGCATCCTGGCTTCTATCAGAAATGCTTTGTGCAGGAGGAGCAGGGAGGTGATTGTCCCCCTGTACTTGGCACTGGTAAGGCCACACCTCGGGTACTGAGTCCAGTTTTGGGCATTTCCATACAAGAGAGATGTGGAGGTGCTGGAATGAGTGCAGAGGAGGGCAAGGAAGCTGGGAAAGGGATTGGAGAATAAATCTCATGGAGAGCAACTGAAGGAGCTGGGACTGGTTAGTTTGAAGAAGTGGAGGCTAAGGGGAGACCTCATTGCTCTCCATAGATACCTGAAAGGACATTACAGAGATATTTGTGTTGATCCCTTCTCACAGGTAATCAGGGAATGGCCTCAAAGTGCAGCAGACTTAGACTGGTCATTAGGAATTTTTTTTTTCCACAGGAAGAGTAGTCAGACATTGGAACAGACTGCTCAGGGAGGTGATGGAGTCACCATCCCTGGATGCATTTAAAGGTTGTTCAGATGTGGTGCTTGGGGACATGGTGGTTTAGGGGTGAACTTTGTAGAGTGGAGTCGATGGTTGGATTTGATGAGCCCAGGGATCTTTTCCAACCTGAATGATTGGATGATTCTATAACCTGACTCTGACTCTTTCTCAAGGACATCTCACCATGATGACTCAATTCCTCTAGGGATTCACCAACTCTTATTTCTAACAACTACAAAAGGTTCCTCCACATGAATTATTCAGTCATTTTTCAACAGCAGGTACGTTTTCATTGTTAAAAGACAGAAAGCTGCTCATATAAAGAAATTCCCTAATGAATCTTTATACACCTGAGCAAGTTACTAAGTGGAACCAAGTTACACCCTTATGAGACACTAGGTCCCATTCATCTACTAAGGAAGTGAAAGAAGTGACTTGGGAGATAAATTTCCCCAAGAAGACCTCTCAGAAAGCACTTTGTATCCTAGTGAAGATGGTCTTTCTCTGGTAAAAGCACCACTCTGAAGTGGGGTTCATTTGTGGGATCATTAAAGAAAGGAAGGGAAAAAATTCAGAAAAAGCATTTCAGAGAACTCAACTCACCTGGAAGATTTGAAAACTACCCCTCAGCAAAAAAAAAAATACCCAAAAAACCTCAGCAGCAGCAATTGTTACCTGCAGCAAAAGATTAAACACTGAGCAAAAAACTAAACCAAGCTGATTTCAGGTGAATTAATGCACTCGAGGTTATGTCATTAAATGGCTGTTCTTACCTGAGCAGCTCTCCTCATCATCAGAGATGGGCACCTCCCTTTTCAACAGCATTTCCAGCTCTTCAGTTTCAGCAACATCCACAGGTCTCTCTCCGTGTTTGTTGGCCTGGAATGGGTTTCCACCGTGTCGAAGCAGCAGCTTCACAATCTGCAACAATAAAGCAATTCAGCTTTAGGTTTTCCACAACAGGTTACTTAAACTAGCAGAAAAATCTTCCAATGCATGTGAAATGCATGCGTGGACAACCCTGAACTCTGTCCTACAAGACTGAGGCTGGAAATCAAGACTTTGGCAACTACAATAAAAATGTTGTGTATTCATCATCTACTCATAAAACAGGTAATGAAGAAGACTGAAGAATCTGTCCTCTGTTACAAAGACATTTCATCACAATGAAGAAAAGCAACAGGAGTTATAATAAGTGGGGCCCCATCAAGCTGATGGGCAGTCACCAGTTCCCAAGGGCTCAATTTTAGGGGCAGTTCTCTTCTATGATTTCATAAATTACCTGGATTCAGGAACTGAATGGACATGAAATAAGGTTGCTGGAAATACTAAACTAGGAGCTGTGAGCTCCCTTGAAAGCAGAAAGGCCTTACAGAGAGATCTGCACAGAGCAGGGAGCTGGGCAATCACCAACTGCATGACTTCTTACAAGAGCAAGTGCTAGATTCTGCACCTGGAAGAGAGCAATCCTACTTACATGTACAAACTGGGGGAAGAAAAGCTAAAGGGTAGCCCTGAGGAAAGAGTCTGGGGGCTTGGGCTGATGGCAAGTTGAATATGAGTCAACAATGCGCCCTAGCAGCCATGAGAGGTAACTTGGGTGTTGAGATGAGAGATGCCCAGAGAGGTTGTGGGTGCCCCCTTCCTGAAAATGTTCAAGGCCAGGTTGGATGAGGGCTGAAGGGTGTTAATGCCAGTGCCAGGAGGGTTGGAACTGGATGATCTTCAAGGTCACTTCCAACCCAAACCATTCTATGGATGGATGGATGAGTGGACGGATGGATGGATGGATGGAGAATGGATGGATAGAAATTTACACACAAACCCACAATATACTGTTTGGAGACATTTTGCATGAAATTCTCCAAAGCAACAGAAAATCTCATTAAAAAAAAGTCATTAAATTATTTGTTTTTTAAAAATACAAGTAAAGCTTTTAAATGCTTGAGCAAACTTAAAATACCTGGCAAGAGAAGTAGGATGAAAAGTGAAAGATGTAACAACCAAACCAACCAAAAGCCAAAGCAACTTCAAGATGCCCCCAAAACTACAGCAGCAGAAATATAAAACCGTATGACAGCAATTAGGGTAGTCAAGACTTGTTCTAAAGATGGAGCACTTCAAACCTCCTCGATTGCCATCCCACTCTTGCTGTACACTCACATTCCTGTGCCCACTGCTAGCAGAGTCATGAAGTGGTGTATCATCATCCAAGCCCTGCGTGTTCACGTCAGCTCCTGCTGCTATCAGGACTTTAGCGACGTCGTAGTAACCCACGTTGCAAGCTTCGTGCAGTGGTGTCCAACCTGGAGCAAAGAGTTGGAAAGATTTAAGAGGGATTTTTTTTTTTTTTTTCCTCCTGGGTGACCTCTGTTGCCTTGAAACACTTCAAAACACACTTGCAGGAAGGTAACACCATCCATCCGATGGACGACACTTGCTTTGTCAACTCTAAACATCCTGCCAAATTCCAAACTTCAGTGTGATTCAGCTGAACGAAGAAATCACTCTACACAAAGTCCAGAAGGCACCCACAGGTTAAATTTGCAAACACCCCTGGCCACAAATTAGAACTCCAGATATTAAATATGCTGTTGTAAAAAGGTAGGTAGCCTACTGCCCCAGTATTCCCATTGCCCTCAGGAATAAAAGCCACGACTGCAGAGCGTCTCTACGTTTTAAGCCCTATTTTTTTATTTGCATGTAGCACAAACTGAAGTTTGACCTCTGATAGCAACCTGAGCGTGAACTTTGCCCTTGCCCAGTGGAGAGGACATGCAGCAGCTTACCTGCAAAATCTTTTACGTTGACATTTGCACCTAATCGGATCAGCTCCTTCACTTGTTTGACGTCCCCCCGGATTGCTGCCATGTGTAGAGGAGTTTCCCCTCTCTCGTTCCTCTTGTTCACTTTGTCTTTTTGCCTGGAAGAAGACGTTGGGGTTTTCTTCTGGGAGGGTGGTGTTTGTAAGGGGTGATTTAAGGTGGAATCTACAAAGCAAGTTTTGAAATGGTCACTCTTCAGGCACTTGAAGGCTATTTTTCACCTCGCCTCATGTTAATGCTTGCATTCAAAGATGACAGTAACCACTGAAGACTTGCATTTAAGTAAAGGATTTCACATTGACCAACACAATGTCTATTTGCAGTGGGGGAAAAGGGTGCTTTGTAAAATCTCTTGTTAAAGGAAGTTTCAAGGACAGATGAAATTTGTCTGAAACACAAGCTCCACCTGCTCTGGTAGAAATTCTGCTACAGCAGGACAAAACATGACCACACAGATCACAGAATCATTTTGGTGGAAATCAAACAGACCTTTTAAGATCATTGAGTTCAACCATTATCTAACTCTACCAAATCTGGTGCTAAACCATGTTCCTCAGCACCACACCTCTGCCTCTTTTTAAAAGGGATTCAACCACCTGCCTGGGCAGCCTGTTCCAGTGTTAGAGAACTCTTTCTGTGAAGAAGTTTCTTCTCATTTCCAGCCCAAACCTCCTCTGGTGCAACTTGGGGCTGTTTCCTTTTGTCCTATCACTTGTTACTAGGGAGAAAGACCAACACCTACCTCAGCCCAACCTCCTTTTAGGGAGTTGTGGAGAGCAAGAAGGTCTGTCCTCAGCCTCCTTTTCTCCAGGCTAAATAATCCCAGCTCCCTCAGCTGCTCCTTGCAAAACTTGTGCTCTAGCCCCTTCACCAGCTTTGCTGCCCTTCTCTGGACCCTCAATGTCCTTGTAGTAAGGGCCTAAAACTGAACCCAGCACTCAAGGTGTGGCCTCACCAGTGCTGAGTACAGGGGACAATCACTTTCCTGGTTCTGCTGGCCACACTGTTCCTGATACAGATGAGGATGCTGTTGGCTTTCTTGGTCACCTCAGATCAGTACCTATCTTGCTTTCCCTTCCTCCAGCACAATTCCACTCTATTTTTATGTAGTGGGATGCCAGCTGCAAGGACCACACTGTGTATGGTACTTCTCAGCTGCACCAACACAAATCCTTTGGGGTAGATCAGGTAGTTTAAGGATATGTAGCTATTCCCTTTTAAATGTTCATTGTGTATACTTGTAGAACACACATTTTAATGTAAAGATTTTTTACATGCAGATAGGCCAAGACAGTTTGAAGTTCTGAATTAAAACCAAGTGTTACCCCTCTCCCATTAAATCCTAAGGAAGCAATCCAGCTTCATTCTAATTTAAAAATCCCACTCTGAACTGAGACAATAGAACAATGGTCAAGCTTCCTAAAAACACAGTAACATTCAGGTTTTAAAAGAGTGCATATGGAAGAGTGTCAGAGGCAAAAATATGTTGAAGTAAAGAGATTTTCAAGTTCCACAGCTCTCACAATCCAAAAGTTTGCACATAAACATGGAAGGTCAAGAATTTTTCACCGGGTTTGCTCACCAGTGAAGAAAAGTTTTTAGTAGACTTGGGATTAATAGAACAAATTCCAACAAAAAAATCAAAGATTCAGAATATTGGGATTGGGACAGAACTCAACAGGTAGGAGGAAGAAAACTTTTCACTTTGTAAGATCACCTGGGCTGTTGTCTCTTGCTGTCATCTGCATGAGGAGTGCCATCTGCTTGCGCTCCGACAGAGGATAGCCAAAGAGAATGCTCACTGGTGTCGACTTCTTGTTTGCAGCATCCTTCTTCAGTTTCTTCTTATCTGGACCTTCCTTGTCTAGAAATATGGACATGTGAAAAATTAACCTGCAGCTCTGTTAGGGCATTGTTCTAGAAATGAAACCACCTTTTTATTTTCAGGTGTGCAAACCAGTGATGGGTGACAGGAATTAGAATTTCCATCTCTCCTTTACTGCGCTTGAGTTGGTTTTGGTTACCTGCTCTCATCAAGAAAATAACAGTGACTGAAAGCACTTCAAAGCTGCCAGGAGGATTACAAAGGAGTTCTGAAAAGATGAAAACCCTGTTTCACAGCAGCAATTGCAGAATGGCAGGTTGGAAGGGACCCCAAGTGTCATCCGGTTCAATGTTTCAGATAATCAGAGAATGTTAGCAACTGGAAGGGACCTCCAGAGACCATCAAGCCCAAATCCCCTGCCAAAGCAGGATCACCTAGGGCAGGCCACACAGGAATGCATCCAGGTGGGTTTGGAAAGTCTCCAGAGAAGGAGACTCCACAGCCTCTCTGGGGAGCCTGTTCCAGTGCTCCTATACCGTCATCATGAAGAAGTCTCCTCTTGTTGAGGTGGAACCTCTGGTGGCTGTCCCAGCCCTAGCCCTTAACATGAGGACTGTATAAGAAACTGAGTCTCCTGAGAAATTTGGGGAACATGCTTTCTGGTGGTCTTCCAGAGATGACTGCTTTGCTACCAACAGAACTATGACCAAGGCTCATGGATAACTGTACTCTTGGAATACAACCAGGTCCCTCCATCTGGATTTCAAAAGAGCCACATTAAGAATGGGATTTTGCAGTGTTGAAACCAGCTCTAATAGAATATTGCTTAAGCTGGAACCACCAGCTTGTGCAGAAAAGGTATTCTGAACACATCACTGCAAGTAAAGTTCACTCTCCATAGCTACTTTAGCTTCACAACCTCAGCAACCTTTTCTTTCCTATGGAGGAGACCTCATCTACCAATCCTTCCCACTCTCCCTCCCCAAAGAGCTGACAAGTGTGTCTCAAATCTGGACACTCAGGTGTCATTTCCTCAGTTTACTTGTTTAAACAAATGGACCTCTAGAGATGACAACAAACAGACAAATCTATTACTACAATAGAAGGAATAAGGCTAGGAAACAACTGGAAGGTGTGGAAAAACTATGCTGGCCTGCTAGGTCTTGCTAATGGCAAGGAAGCAACTTTTATACTTAGTGTCCTTTTTTTGCAGGGGAAAAAAAAAAAGGTTAACATAAACCCATAATATACAATTAAATTAGGACATGTTTTACCAACATATGGAAACAAAAAAAGGTCCTACCTGTGTCTGAATTCCGATCTTCGTTTCGAGATGGACTAATGGTGAAAGGAAGTTTCCTTTTTATGGAGGGTTTTTCTTTCATCTCCTTCCCCACATCACTTCTATCCATTTTGGGATTTTTGCTGTAGGAGGCAATCTTGTCCTTGCTCTAATAGAAATTAAAAAAAGTGCACTAAGCCATTATGGAGAGAGAAGGATGAAGTTTTATGAGGCTGAAATGTAGGTGAGAATGTTATGTGACTGTGTGTAAAGATGTGCATTACAGAGTTTATTCCAAAGATTTCACATTAACCTTACTAAAAATAACCAATGTCATTTCTCTCTTTGGAAAATGAGTACATTCTGTGTTGTTTCTCCTTCCAAGTATCACTGCTGGATTGCTGCTCACTGCTAGAGCCTTAATTAATGAGCAAAGGAACACACACTGGAGAAGAACTTGCCAAGTCTTAACCACAATCCCCATTTCCTTCCCTGACCATAACATAACAATGACATTAAGAACACATTAAAAGCCCACCCTGCAATTCAGACTGTGAGCAGTAACACAGCAATGACCAAATAACCTTCTAACAACACCCCTCTGCTTCCACCTCACCCCACGATTGCAGACTCATAGAATGGTTTGGGAGAGACCTCCAAAGGTCATCTAGTTCAACTCCCATTCAGTGAGCAGGGACATCCTCCATTAGATCAGCTCTGTTGACTTTGAATATCTCCAAGGATGGGGCCTCAGCTACCTCCCTGAGCTGAGGGAGGTACCACCCATCCATAATTGTCCCTACAGGATTCTATTTCTATTTCCACATGGAAAAATAATGCATTGTCTCACTTTCAAAAGCAAGATTTACTAAGAACTTGGAAAATAATTTGAATGACCTTTTAAAACTGGTGTCAGTTTTAGAAGGAGTAGGTACAAGCTATGTGGATTTTCTTTAGTTGGAGAAATCTGGGATTTATGGACTTAGAGAACATACTCACAGAATCATTTTGGTTGGAAAAGACCTCTAAGATTCATTGAGTCTAACCATTAAGGTTAACAAAGGAAAGAAAAAAAAAAAGATGGATGGGCAGAATATTAACTTATGATTCATTATTTTGGTAACACAGGAGGTCAAAGTCTGTAAAAGACAGATGGTTAGGGAGAAGGCTGCCAAGATTTTGGCCTGCCCCACTCAAGATGCAACAGAGAGTAACAATATAGTCTGTTCATTACATACTGCAGAAACACATCACCCAGCTCCACAGCTTCACATCACTCTTCACAGATGATCAGATGAAACCATGAGTATATTAGAACCACAAAACCACAGAACAGTTTCAATTGGAAAAGACCTCTAAGATCATCAAGCTCAACCATTATCTAGCCCTACCAAGTCTGACTCTAAACCATGGCCCTCAGCCTTTCAAACACTTCCACCTCTCTGTGTAGGCTATTCCAGTGTTTGAGAAGCCTTTCAGTGAAGAAGTTCAAAACTCAGCATGAATAGGTTTAGCTTAATATGACGAAATGAAGCTCTAAAAATGAAGTTGAGGTCTTTTATAAAGCAAGCTGTAACTTAAGCGTGGACTTTCTAAAAGAAGGTTCTTTAAAGTGAAAATTGCTGCTCAAATAAAGCATTGAAAAGAAGTTAATGACCAGATACACCAACCACTGCTGCAAAGGCTGCTGCTGCATTAGATACTCTTCCTCTCCACTACAGACAGAGGACATTTAATAGCCGTAGACTGCAACAGGAGACAACCAAAGGTTATTTATCCTTCTACTGAGCATCCAACCCTCTGCTGGTTAGTTTAAATAAGAACCCAAAGAAGCTGCCCAAGGAAGCTGGAATTTCCATCAGGCAAGGCTTGAAAGGAAAAGCCTGGCAAACATCTGTCAAGAGCTGAGCACAGCCCAGTCCGCTCTGGCGCAAGTGGGATGAACTCAACCTTTAACGTTGAGGAGGTCTGAGTAATAAGGAAGGATTTGCTCTGTCCTCTGCGATGAGGAACACATTTTTCATCTGCTCAACAGAAAATAATCTTGGAAGGCTAACAAAGAGCAGTTTGGACCATTCCTTGATATCCCATTCCAGCTCCATTGTCTGGTAGAGCTACAATCAATGACAACAGACAAAAGGAGACAACAGAGCGCCAGGGAATGTAGCAGCTGTACCCAGCCCCGGGAGCACAAGCCTTCTTGTGCTGCCTATCAAAGCTAATTACATACTGAAGTGTGTTCTGCATGGCATTCAGATGGCTATGGGCACTGCTGTTGGACTCTTCAAAGACACTGAAATCCTTACACGGCCCAAATATGTCTCTCCTTTGGACCACACATCTATCATTTGCTTCCTGAGTCTTGCCTGGGTACGTTCTGAAGCATAAATCCAGATAAACTTCAGTTTCATTACATCCTGATGTTATAAAATATCTCATGCAGATATTAAATGTCTGTCTGCTGTGCACACTTACTAGGATTTTTATTTATTTATTTATTTTACATTCCCAAGATAAGAAACTAAAATAAAATACATGAACCCTGAAGCATACAGGTCATAAGCTCAGCTTATTAATAGGAATGTTACTCCTAATGGTTTTTCTGAGCTCTCTGAAGACTTCTCCACACAGCTGATCACTGAGCTATTTACTGGTACTTTTGCTGGACAAATATGACAGATTAAGTCTCATAACTATGCCAAGTTCACTACATCCTTCAGCCAACAGCACACAGAAAAGAGGAGCTAAATTTACATCAACTATGAAAGCAAAACCAAATCCTGCAAGTGTTTGGTCTTGAGAAGAGAAGGCTGAGAGAGGATCTCATCCATGTCTATAAATATCTGAGAGGTGGGTTTCAAGCTGAAGGCTCTTCTCAGTAGCATCCAGTGATAGGACAAGGGGCAATGTGTGCAAGCTGGGACACAGGAGGTTCCATCTCAACGTTGGTCTTCCTGGTAAATGACACCATGCTCACTCACACTTCTGATCCCTGGAAAGAGTGATTCAGATCTTCATATGAATTCAGAGCTTCTTTCATGTACTGGCAAAGAAGCCACATGTCTGCTTCAGAAGATGACCTGAGTTTGTAAAGATTGTAGGGTATTAGGGGGTTACAGGGCCCAGAAGTTGTAGCTACTACTGCAACTAGCAGAGAGGGAGCAATTTATGGGATCAGAGGCAGGAGGTGACTGCAGAGGAGGGTGTCAAGACAAGCAGTGAGTGTTGAAGTGGGCACAAGGATCACTGCTAAGTTTTTTCAACACCCACTTGGGAAACTATCTCCATTTAACACAACAGCAGCAAGCAACAGGTAGAGGAGGTGAGAGGGGGGTCAGAGGTGGAAAGCAAAGGAGGAAAAGGAGCCTTGCAAGTAAATTCTGTATTTTGATTGCTTTGTTTTCATTTAAACTCAGATTCCAGAGTAATTTCTATGTTAAACTGAAAGCCTATAATGTGCACTACAAAACTATGGTAATCTAGTTCCATACACTCACACCTACAAATGTGTTTCAGGGATTTTAAACTGTACTTTGAGCAAAGAAATATGGGGGGGGGGGAAGGAAGACCTTAAGAATTGACATGTTCCACCACTTTTGCTTTGATGAAAGCAAACAGAAGATGAAAATCATTTTAACCTTTGTGCTGTGGATTTTTAAGTTTGCTTTAAAACACTGAGCATAAATAAAGCCTAAAAGCCAATCAATTTTCCTATCAGCTGCTGATTACGCCTTCAAGATCCTTCTGTGATAAAAGATTTTTTTTTGCAGAAATACTGAAATGTCAAAAAAAAAAAAAAAGTTTCTAAAGCCAGACAGTATTTTGGGGGTTTAAACAAGCTAAAAATCTTTACTTATTAACAAGTGTGTAAGTAAAAAGGCACTCTTCAGCAGCACTGAATTGGACTGCAGCAGCCTTCCTGTTCCTGCTTCTTGCAGTCCCTGGGCATTCCCCCACTCTTTCCCAGTACTGAACACCACCTCAGCTAACTTGACCATAACCCAAACAAGGAGCAGAACACAAATACCCTGGAAAATGCAACATTTTTTTCATCTCTTTACCAGTAAGCCAACTTCCTCTCCCCATTTTATTCTGTTTTCATCCTCATCTAAGCAGCTCCTCACAGCTAGGAGAAACAACTACCTTTGCATCACTTCACTGGCACCCGTAAAACAAACTGGAAAGAGACTAAAAACTCAGAAGTTTTTCCAGGAATGTTTCCAGAAGACAAACAGAAGGAGATGCTGAATCTTCTCCTCTTATTTTTTTAGTCTCTTTGTGTCTTTTGACCATTCATTAAGAGGTTTTACAGACTCCAATAAAATAGTAAATATGACCACACACACACACACACAATCTCCTTTTTCAGAGAAGAGAGTTTTTAACATCTTTTGGGAGATAAACTGGATTCTGCCTCCTCAGGGCAACATTCAACTCATCACTCTCAAGGCGCAACACTCTTCTGCTACTCATTTGTGCTACAGATAAACTCGTCTGCTGCACAAGTGTACTCAGCAGACAAAATGGAAAAGAGAGTTATTCACAGCTAGGCTCCAGTCTGAAGATGAAGGGAAACAACAAACCACCCTGCAGTGTTACTGGAGCTCCTACATTCCTTTGTTTCCCAGCACTCAAACCCAGATTGTAGCAATTTCAAAGTGGATTCCCTTGTACAGAAGTTACTCTCCCCGTTAATGGAGGAAACAAGTCCCTGTGTAACAAAGGAATGCAAGAAACTTGTGTTGGTTCATTGGTCTGTGCTTCACAAACCTTTTATGTGACTCTTGCAGACATTGTAAAATTAAATAAAATATGAACCATTGTTCTTGTGCCTGTAAAAAGACTTTATATGATGTAAGACACGGAAACTAAGCACTAACTTACATCAAACGAACCCTGCTTCCTTTTGAATTGAGCTGCAAGTCAGAAGAGAAGGCAGGAATTCTGTTTCCCAGTTTAATTTACAGTTAAAACCATGTAAAGCTTACATTTTTTTTCCCCCCTCGCCCTCAAAAAGAGATCAGAATACAGATCCACCTTTACTTCTTCCCATTACAGCAGCAAAACCCCACGACAAAGCACATGTCCTTCATTTTGCTGCAATTAAAAGGGCATGGATTTCACTTTGTTACCTTTCTTGCGGTTGTTTTCTCCACCATGGTGCTGTCACTGTCAGAATTTTCAATGTGAACTGTTTTTGTTGACCCAAATTTGGGCATTTTATAGCTGTTTAGCTAGCTGTAACTTCTACCAGTGGGTTCATCATGTGTCTGAAACAGAAACAAACAAACAGGCAATATTACATAAACATGCTGACTGCAGTGTCATGTCAGGACAAATGTTACTGCAGATGGTGGCAGAGCTGAATAGTACCCTGAAAAGGAAGACTGACAACACCTGACTTCAAGCAACCCACTTACTTGCAGCTCAGTCCTTGGGGTGAAAACACAAAGGTCTAACGTGCTTGCTACTGGTGACAGTGTCATCAGAAAACCACCAAGTTCGTGAAGAGGTTGAACTTCTTCAAGCCTCTACCCTATTTTTTTGGTAGTACCCTCAAAAAAGAAGGCTGACAACACCTGACTTTAAGCATCCCACTTACTTGCAGCTCAATCCTTGGGGTGAAAGCCATAAAGGTCTAACGTGCTTGCTACTGGTGACAGTGTCATCAGAAAACCACCAAGTTCGTGAAGAGGTTGAACTTCTTCAAGCCTCTACCCTATTTTTTTGGTAGTACCCTCAAAAAAGAAGGCTGACAACACCTGACTTTAAGCATCCCACTTACTTGCAGCTCAATCCTTGGGGTGAAAGCCATAAAGGTCTAACGTGCTTGCTACTGGTGACAGTGTCATCAGAAAACCACCAAGTTCGTGATGAGGTTGAACTTCTTCAAGCCTGTACCCTATTTTTTTGGTAATACCCTGAAAAGGAAGACTAACAACACCTGACTTTAAGCATCCCACTTACGTGCAGCTCAATCCTTGGGGTGAAAACCATAAAGGTCTAACGTGCTTGCTGCTGGTGACAGTGTCATCAGTAAACCACCAAGCTCGTGATGAGGTTGAACTGCTTCAACCCTCTAACTTATTTTTTTGGTTGTCTGATGGGTCATGGGTTCAATACCTCACCAAATTCTATAGCTGGGAAGATGTACAAGATCATTTCTAGCAACACTCTGAAGAGAAATTAAGCTTTCTAGCTTAATTATCTACCCAAACTATCAGGGAAAGAAGGTCAAACCTTGGTGATTTGCTATGTTTTTGATGGAACAGAAGAAATGCTAGAAGAAAAATCTGTTAAAGGTTAGACCTGAAACTAGAAACCCCCAACCATACACCCATCTACTCATTCATCCATCCACCTTTCCTCCTCCTCAAGACCTGAACTATGGGCAATTCTTGACTAAGATTTAAACCACTGCATACAACACAGTAACAGTTCCCTTTCTTCTGCCAGAACAAGAGGGAGAAGGAAAGTTCAAAATGCTCAACCCTAAATTCAGAAAAATAGGAAATGCTGCTCTAAGGTCTGCTCTTTTCCTTCCTTTCACTCACACCTGAGGGTTTTAAACTTATTTAACATGAGCCACTTATGGAAACCAGAAAGAGCTTAAAAAGAAACTGTGTCACATCAAACAACCTGAATCTTGCCTCCACTATGATGATAAAATATTGTGAAATTCCTGGGGCTCCATCCTTACCCAAGACAAAAGAAACAATAGGTTATTCCCCTCATTTCTGAGGGTCATTAGATCTTCTGCCACTGGCATGTCCCAGGAGCAACAATATCCAGGATATCTCCCAACCATGGCTTTCAGCCTGCAAGAATGGATGAGCAAGAGGGAATGGCCTCAAGCTGCATTAGGGGAGGTTTAGGCTGGACACTAGGGAGGAAAAAAACAAATCACTAAAAGGGCTGTCAGACATTGGAACAGACTGCCCAGGGAGGTGGTGGAGTCACCATCCCTGACTGTGCTTAAAAGCTGCACAGGTGTGGTGCCTGGGGGCTGTGGCTTATTGGTGGACTTGGCAGAGTCAGGTTAATGGTTGGGACTCACTGATCTTGAAGGTCTCTTCCAACCTATGATTTTATGATTTCTTCAGCCCTACTGATCTGGAGAGTAACAGTTCATTTTTAAGGCACATCAAAGCCTTTTCTTTTTCCTTTTATTTGCTTTCTGTTAACAGCTGCAGAAAGATTATTGATGCGGAGTAATCCAGAAGGAGTTTCCTGTAGTTTACAAAACCATTCCTTAACCCAAAAAGACAGCAATGATTATTTCTGCTACGTTGCTGATTACATCATACCCACAGAGTACCACCAGAGCAGCTACTATCTCTGTTTTCCTGAGTTTAAAAAGAAAACAGGAGTGATAAATCTAATTTAGCTCAGACTCTGAATCCTCTCTTTCTAGCTTAATTTATATTTATCATCATGATTACAAATACTTTAAAACACATCAAGGTGCAAACGTTACTTTTCTGATTTTAGTCAACCTATTTCACATGGCATAAGCTGCTGTTTTCTTCCTTTCCTTCTTTTTTTCTGCCACATGACTCTGAAGCTGCCTACATTCTTGCTTTGCTGCTTCTGCCCAGGGAGGTTGTGGCTGCTCCCTCCCTGGAGGTGTTCAAGGCCAGGCTGGACAAGGCCTTGAGCGACCTTTCTAGTGGGAGGTGTCCCTGCCTACGGCGGGGGGTTGGAAATGAATGAGCTTTGAGGTCCCTTCCAACCTAAACCATTCTGTGACTCTTGTCTGGCTCAGCATGCCATTCCCTACACCCTTTCTGGTACTGACAGTAAGGAGCCAATCGTCAGGAGCTTACTAAAATTTATTGGCTTTGGCTTGGCTCCAGTCCTCTCATTTGCCTCACTAGAAGAAGCTAAACCACATGAGCTGAGCAAGAGTTTCTTCTTTCTGCGTGCCCAACATCCCTGTATTTCCTTTCAAGTCTTACTGAACTTGTTACTGAAACAGAAATAGTTTGGAGGGCTTTTTTTATGACAGACCAAAAAAAAAAAAAAAAAAAAAAAAAAAAAAAATCTCTATTTCAAACTCTAGGTATTGTACAGGGACAAGGGAGTATGATGGGAACACTTTCAAACTACATTGGAATGAAGAATATGTTTAGATAATACAACTGGCACAAATAATGCTCAGATAGGAGTAAAGGAAAACAGAAGGCACAGGATGGTTCCATTTTCTTCGCCACATAATCAACATGAAATGTGAATTCATTCAATTCCTGATCTTGGGCCAAGCATCTTTTGAAGAGCAAATGGTTTTGGAGGTTCACTCCAACAGAGTATCACATACTGAATGATTAAAGCAGATTCATCCCAACCACCACGTTGACACTGGCAGCATTTCCAGGAAGTGTTTTGTGTACCAGGGCCAGATTTCACAATCTCTCTATGAAATACTTCTCAAGACAGGCAGAAATGCTTCAAGTATTTGAGAAGACTCCCACTTTTCCTAAAGTAAATGGACTGAAAATTGGTAGGGGTGACTGACACCCCATCGACCACCCCATTCAGTGAGACCTGGACATGCTGGAGACCCTTGCAGAGGGGAGCTTCATGAAATTCAGCAAGGGCAAGTGTAGGGTCCTGCATCTAGGAAGGAATAACACCCTGCATTGGTACAGGTGACCTGCTGGAAAGCTGCTCTGTGGAGAAGTACCTGGGAGTGCTGGTGAACAACAAGTTTAACATGTCCCAGCAAGATGCTCTTGTGGCCAAGAAGGCAAAAGGCCTCACCTCCTAGAGCAGCATGATCAGTAGGTCAAGGCAGATTCTTGCCCTGGTGAGGTCACATCTGGAGTACTGGCTCCAGTTCTGGGCTTCCCAGTTCAAGACGGACAAGGAACTGCTGGAGAGAGTTCAGCAAAGGGCTACCAAGAGGCTGAGAGGACTGGAAGAAAGGCTGAGAGACCCAGGGCTGTTGAGCCTGGAGAAGAGTAGACTGAGAGGGGAACTTAGCAGCAGGGGTCAAGACAACGGGGTCAGATTCTTCTCAGTGGCACAAACACAAGAAGTTCCACCAAAACATAAGGAAAAGCTTCTTTCCTGGGAGGGTGGCAGATCACTGGACCAGACTGTCCAGAGAGGTTGTGGAGCCTCCTTTTGTGGAGACATTTCAAATCTGTCTGGACACGATCCTGGGCAACCTGTTCTGGGTGATGCTGCTTTGGCAGAAGGGTTAGACAAGATGATCTTCAGAGGTTCCTTCCAAGTCCTACCACTCTGTGATTCTGTGACAAATCTTTTTTTAAAAATTAAGCATCACTAATTGTGGTGCTTCAACTAACTGTCTCCTTTCTTATCACCTTCTTAATCCTGCAGGTCTTCTTCATAACACACCCACCAAAAAGTCATCCCATGCTTCGGGAGGGTGGGACAGTTTATCTTGAAGGTTAGCTGACTGTTCTTAGAGCAAATCAGTCAGGCACAAGACTGAATTTTTAGGATTTTAGGTTAATTTCCAAGATACTATCTCTGAACTCCAGAATGCATTTGCATTTAAAAAGCAGAGGATCTAGGATAGGGAGGAGCTAGGATAGGGCAATGTTCCCAGCTACCTCTGTTCTTCTGAATTTCACATATCAGCTGCAGAGGGGGAAAAAAAAAAAAAAAAAGGCAGTAAAATATCCTTCTCTTCCAGCAGGGATTTACTCCAGACTGAGAAACAGTGAATCAACTGTACAAAATCTTTGCTATAAATATTTGACAGGAGCGCTTCAGAATGTTTGGCTAAAATTAAACTCATGGAAACGACAGCAAAGGCTACATCTACATTGGCAAGAAGAAGAACAGAGATAACAAGAGTGGGTCTGAAGTGTCAAACAGCTGGTAACACAAATCCAGAATTTACAGGAGCCACACTTGGCAGCTTTGCTCTGAATTAATTCTAGTGCAGCCCTATGAATTAAACACACAGAAGAGGTTGGAGCACATTCAGCACATTCCCAACTACATCTCTGGGCTTCCAACAGGAGGAACCCAGCTCTGAAACTAGTGCATAGAGCACACTAAACTACAGTTGAGAAGGAAGAGGTATGGTCATTCTCAAGATGTACTCCTGAGTCTAAGACTCTGATGTAGATGTCCTCTCAGGATCTCCTCCCTTCCACACCCAAGACTTGCTCTCTTCCCAAGTCGATTTAGAAATGCTATGCTCTTGATCTCAAACCTATTAAGTGTCCAGTTTTGGTGTCCCCAGTACATCAAACTGCTGGAGTCCAGAGGAGGGCCACAAAGACCATCAGAGGGCTGAAGCACCTCTGCTATGGGGACAGGCTATGAGAGCTGGGGCTCTTCAGTGGGGAGAAAAGAAGGCACTGGGAAGACTTTATAGTGGCCTTCTAGCACCTGAAGGGGGCCTACAAGAAATCCAGAAAGGGACTTAGAGTGATGGGATGAGAAAGAATGGATTGAAGCTTGAGGAGGGTAGATTTAGACTGGATATTAGGAAAAATAAAATCTTTACAGTGAGCATGGTGAGAAATTCTTTACAGTGAGGAAGGTTGCTCAAGTTGGTCATGGATGCTCGCTCCTTGGAGGTGTTCAAGGCCAGACTGGCTGAGGCTTGAGCAGTTTGGTCTAGTGGGAGGGTGTCCCTGCCCCCATGGCAGGGGGGTTGGAACTAGATGCTCTTTCAGATCCCTTCCAACTCAAACCATTCTATGTATCTGTGACGGGGAAAAGAAAAGGTGGTGGATGGATTGTAAGAGAGAGATGCTGAAGAACAGCTGAAGTGAGGGAAAGGCAGGCAAAAGCCAAGATGACAAATTGTGCTGAGAGAAAGCCAGCTGGCCCACCCCTATGTACAGAGTGGCTAATTAAGAAGTACGTAGGTAGCTCCTGCCTAGTCACACCAAATGTTATCTGTGCTCTGGTGGGAGTGTCAAAGGCAGCCGGGAGAAAGGGAATGGGTACAGTACAAAGGGGCAGAATTCACAGAGAATTGGGCTTTTGACATGCTGTAAGGAGCAGAGTTTCAGCAAAAAGAAGCTAGCAGAAAGATGTTCGTTTAACACTCGCAAGGTTAGGGTTCTTTCTAGCAGGAAAGCATGGAATCACAGAACCCCAGCATGGTTAGAAGAAACATCTGGCAATCACCTTGTCCAACCTCCTTGTTAAAGCAGGGACACCCACAGTGGATTGCCCAGGATCACAAGGTCCAGTTGGTTTTGGAAGAAAAGGTGAAATCAAGAGGTTTTTTTTTCCTGTATGTTCTGCTACTTAAGATTACATTTTTACCATTGCCACTTTCTGAACGTGTTGTGCAATAATACAGCAACAAATACAACGAACAGAACAACTTAATAGGCACATTCTGCCCTGCACTCCATGGTGTCTCAATGCACTTGCAATGCAGTTTTCCAGCAGATCCAGAGGAGGCCACAAAAATGATCAGAGAGCTGGAACCTCTCTGCTATGAAGACAAGCTGAGAGAGCTGGAGTTGTTCAGTCTGAAGAAGAAAAGACTCCAGGGAGGGCTTCCAGTACCTTAAAGGCATCTGTGAGAAAGCTGGGGAGATTTTCTTTTTTTTCCTAGGAGGGTCTGTTGTGACAGGACAAGTGGTGATGTGTTTAAACTAAAAGAGGGAAGATTTAGACTAGATAGAAGGAAGAAATGTCTTACCATGAGGGTGGTAAGATACTGGCTCAGGTTGTGCAGAGTAGTAGTAGATGCCCCATCCTTAGGGCCATTCTAGGTCAGGTTGTCTGGGGCTCTGCACAACCTGCTGGAAGCTGAACTAGATGACCTTTAAAGGTCCCCTCAAGCTCCAGCTATTCTGTGATTCTATGATTACTAAACACTCCTGGCTTTAGGTAGCACATCCATTTAGAAGACTTTAGATACATGCAGTGGCTTTTACAGGTGAAAGGTGACAAGAACTTTGTTATCCGAAAAACATTCCCCTTTTTCACACATGATTGTGACAGTTCAGTCCATGCAGATCCCAGTGTCTGACTTGTGATGAAAGAACCAAGCTCCACACCACAGTCAAAATCTAACAGTGCCTAAGGCAACAGTCAGCTGCAGTCTGAAGTGCAAATGTAGTACCCAGCTTGGACAAGGAGTCACGAAGTTGGCAGCTCTTGCAGCATTTGACAATAAAATATGACAAAACATTTTTGGTCCAGAATTGAGGAGTTCTTTCTCGTTACAATTTTCCTGGCAGATTTGCACAACGCTTTGTGGCTAGAAGAGGCACTGCTGAGATCAGTTCTGCTTCTCATTGCTGTACCTCTTGTGCAAGCCAGGAGAAAGGGCCTTACTGCACGTTGCCTGCAGCAAGCCTCCCTGCATGATTTTAGATGTTACTCAAACAAACCACCAGCTCACAAAAACTGGTCCCTACACTGGAAAGACACAGATCTGAGAGGTGGACCACTCCATGGGTGCTCCCTCCCTGGAGGTGTGCAAGGCCAGGATGGATGAAGCCTTGAGTGACCTGTTCTAGTGGGAAGCGTCCCTGCCTATGGCCGGGGGTTGGAGCTGGATGATCCTTCAGGTCCCTTCCTAAAGCATTCTATGAATTGGCTGGATGTTTGCCCTCAAAAAGTAACTGTCAAGAGCTCAGTATCTAAGTGGAAACCAGTAACAAGTGGTGTCCCTCGAGGACCTGTACTGTGAACAATATTATTCAGTATCTTATCTTCATCAAGGACATAATGGGACTGAAGCACCCTCAAGAAGTTTGCAGATGATACCAAGCTGTGTGGTGAACACCTTGGAGGAAAAGGATGTCAGCCAGTGGCACCTGAACAGGCCAAGAAGTGGGTCTGTGTGAACCTCACAAAGATCAGCGAGGTCAGATGCAAGCTCCTGCACATGCATCAGGGCAATCCCTAGCACAAATACAGGCTGGGAAGAGAGCAGAGATAGAGCAGTGCAAGGGAAAGGACTTGGGGCTGCTTACTGATGAGAAGCTCAACATGAGCAAGTGATGTGTGCTCACAGCCCTGGACCAACTGTGTCCTAGGCTGCACCCAAAGCAGTGTGGGCAGCAGGTGGACAGAGAGGATTGTCCCCTCCACTCCACTCTGCTGAGACTCCACCTTCAAAAGATGTGTCCAGCTTTGGAGCTCCCATCACAAGGATGTGAAACTGTTAAGAGCAGGTTCAGAGGAGGGCCACCAAGATGATCAGGGGGTTGGAGCACCTCTCCTATGAAGACAGACTGTGAGAGCTGGGACTGTTTAGTCTGGAGAAGATGCCAGGGAGACCTTACAGCAGCTTTCCACTGTTTGAAGTGGGTTACAAGAGAGCCTGAGAGTGACTTTGAGAAAAGTTGTGTAGTGACAGGATCGGGGGTAATGGCTTCAGACTGGAAGAAGCTGGAATGAGATTAGACATTAAGAAGAGAGTGGTGAGGTACTGGAACAGGTTACCCAGAGAGGCTATGGAGGCTCGAAGCCTGGAAGCATTCAAAGGCAGGTTGGATGGAGCTTTAAGCAATCTGGTCTAGTAGTTGTCCCTGCAGAGGTGCTGTAACTAGATGATCTTTATGGTCCCTTCCAACCCAAACCATTCTATGATAAACACATAGGAATACCTGCCAGGAAAGAACCTGGATACATGTATTTTGGATCCTCAGGTCCCAGCTAGTACATGGAATGAACTACTAGACTTGTCACCCTGTCACAGAGTAGTCCTCCATTTCAATCTGAGATGTTCAGATACTTGAGACCAAGTAATTTACATGCACAAATCTTTCTGTAACATGAAAAAATACAACATTTGAGACCCATCTCATAATGGGGTCCTCAAGCAGTGAAATAAGAACAGGCAGTGACTACTTAGTCTCCAGAACAGCTTTTAAGGTCCTCTGAAGCACCTACTCATTGCTTGCTAGGTTGAAGTCCCTACAAACCAGCCAACGCTCAGGCAGCAAGAGAGATTTTCCAATACTTCAGCTGGAACTCCCCACTGCTTCCTACCAAAATAAGGAACTTGTCTCATAGTCTAGGAATTTCTACTAGGAAAAGCAAAAAAATGAGAGGACACACAACCCTTGCCTTTGCAGGGCTTTGGTTGTAACTGCCTATATAGGACCTTGGGCTCCCAGTCATGAAGCCTTCAAAGCCCTCTTTTAAGAGCCTAAGTTCACCTCTGCTTGGTTTCAGGTCTTCCACAGATGTCACAATACTCTCCAGTTTATTTTCTAAGCTACTAGTGGCACCTAGACTTGTCAACTTCTAACAGTTCCACTCTATTAATCAGCATGACTCAATCTCCAGTTTTCTGGTTGAATTTTATTAGTAAGGCTTTTTTTTTTTTTTCCTTTCCCCCCATTTTTCCTTCCCCTTTCTTTTGTCCCTAAACACATTTACCAAAGAGCACAATGCCTTAATTGCTCATAAAGGATAGTGGAGGCTAAGGCATACCTAGAGGTCATCTAAGCTCCTCAGTTATCTAGTCAGACATTTTCAGCTCTTGTTCTACCTTAACTAGCCCAGGTTGAGTTTGTTACTTCAGCAAGGGGAAAAAAAAAGGTAAAAGAAACACAAATCAGAAGACTGTTTTGGTTGGAAAACACCTTTAAGATCACCAAGTCTAACTGTTATCTAACTCTACCAAGTCTGGTGCTAAACCATGTCCCTCAGCACCACATCTCTGTGTTTTTTAAACACCTCCAGGGATGAGGATGCAGCCTGCAGAGCCTGTTCCGGTGTCCTTCCTGTAGTGAGGAGCTCAAAACCAAACCCAGCACCTAAGGTGTGGGTTCAGCAGTGCTGAGTAGAGGGGCATGATCCATTCCATCCTCCTGCTGATCCCACTGTTCCTGACACAGGCCAAGATGCTGCTAGCCTTGTAAGCAATCTGCTGTCAACCAACACCCCCAGGGCCTTTCCCACCAAACAGCTTTCCAAGACTGGACCATTCATGGGGTTGTTGTGACCCAAGTGCAGGACCCAGCACCTGGCCTTGTTGTATCTCACACAGCTGACCTCAGCCCATTGATCCAGGCTACACAAACCTAACTGTTGGCACCTCTGCACAGAAACAGAATGACGAGGGTACAAACGCAACTGGTTGAGAAACCAAATGTTCTTCTCCTTGAAAGGAATTCCTGCACCACCATAAATATTGCTAAGTTTCTTTTCAGAGGATAACTTCTGAAGAAATGCTGTCATTACTATTTATGCTTCAGCTACTTTCCCTATTTTCTCCTTCAGCAGTAGAAAATAAGGTCGTTTCACTTTCAGTTTCTCACTTCGGAGCTCACTCTGAATTGCAGGCACTGGAAAAGACCTTCCTCATTAAGTTCTAGTACAAGCTCCACGGAGAAGAGACATATTTTTTCTCTCTTAAAAATCAGAAACGGTGTTATTAATACACAAAACAAAGTGCAAAGAAGCAGCATTTACAAAACCAGTTAGCCATTGAAATTAAGCAAACAACAGACTTCATTAAAAATCTGAGCAGCAGAACTTTGCAGGATGCACCACAGCTTTACAAGACTACCACACACAGGCAGGACAAGACGAATGCAACCTCTGGCTGTGAACAATGGAATTAGTCAGGAAAGACTTTACCTGCAACAGCTGGGAAAAAAAGCTCTGGTCCACAACTGAAAGGAAAAAAAAAAAGTCTGACAGATGACACCAAGGTGAGTGGTGCAGTTGGCACACCTGAGGGAAGGGATGTCACATCCAGAGAGACAGGGACAACAAGCTTCAGCCTGTGTGAAGCTTATGAGGTTCAACAAGACTGAGTGCAGGGTCCTGCACAAAGGTTGAGGCAATCCCTGATATCAATCCAGGCTGCAGGATGAAGGGATGGAGAGTAAGCAGCCCTGTGGAGAAGAGTTGGACATGAGCTGCTAATGTGCACTCCCAGCCCATAACCAACCATGTCCTGAGCTGCATCCCCAGTAACGTGGGCAGCAGGTGGAAGGAGGGGATTCTGCTCTGCTCAGACCCCACCTGCAGTGCTGGGTCCAGCTCTGGAGTCTTCAGCACGGGAGAAACATGGACCTGTTGGAGAAGGCCCAGAGGAAGTCACAACCATGATCCTATGACTGAAACTACTCTGATGTGAGGACAGGCTGAGAGAGGTGAGGTTGCTCAGCCTCATGAAAAGAAGGCTCCAGGGAGACCCTACTGCAGCCTTTCACTACTTGAAGAGAGCTATCAGAAGGATGTTCAGCAGGGTCTGCCGTGACAGGACAAGGGGTGATGGTTTTAAATGAAAAGAGGGAGATTTAGGCTAGAGAGAAGGAAGAAATTGCTTACTCTGAGGGTGGTGAAACACTGCCGAGGTTGCCCAGACCTGTGGTTGATGCCCTGTCCATGGCACCATTCCAGGTCAGGTTGTTTGGGGCTCTGAGCAAGCTGCTGTAGTTGCAGATGTTGCTGCTGCCTGCCAGGTGTTTGGCCTAGATGACCTTTAAAGGTGTCATTCAACCCAAAGCATTCTCTGAGTTATCAAACCTTCAGAAACAGGCCCAACAACAGAACAACTACAATTACAAACTCACAACGTTGTTCTGACACTGTTGGGGTGAATTCCAGGTTCAACTGCTCATGTCTAGAAGCAATTTGCTCTAGTAGACCCTGCTCTGAGTAGGACACAGACTAGGTGACCTTTAGAGGTGCCTTCTGATGTCAGCTAGTCTGTGATTCATTTCCATGATTTAGAAATCCACCTCTACTGGCAGCTCTCTCCTCCTGCTGATACATTCAACATATGAAAAGCTTTTAGTCTTCCATATGCTCCAGCAGCTTCAGCTATGTAGACAAGATAGCATTTCTTCCAACAAACACTTATGAGGTGACTAGAAGCACCTGTGCAGCTAGTGAGTGCTCACGCCATTACTCAAGTTAAATCATTAAGTCAGTTGTGTGCAATACAAAACATCATACTCCTACTGAGAGACTCCCCTAGCTGTCAAAACAAACATTTACATGAAAAAACAACCTCACCTCTTTACTTTGAGAGCCACACATACCTAAGCATCCAGAGTGCTTGAAGGCATTTGGCTTTATTCTGGATAGCATCTCAAAATAATGTCTTGCAATGACAGGATGAGGAGGAATGGGGTTAAACTGGCAGAGAGGAGATTTAAACTGGATGTTAGGAGGAAGTTCTGAGACACTGGCACAGGTTGCCCAGGGAGGCTGTGGCTGCTGCCCCCCTGGAGGTGTTCAAGGCCAGGCTGGATGAGGCATTGAGCAACTTGTTCTAGTGGGAGGTGTCCCTGCCTATTGCAGGGGGTTGGAACTGGCTGAACTTTGAGGTCTCTTCCAACCTAAACCATTCTATGATTCTATAAAGAAGATTCTTGATCCTGTAACAAGCCTGGGAAAGAAAAGGGTCAACATGCCCAAGAACTCTAGCTCTTAGCCAAAGATGCTTACTGCCAAATCCATTGGTCCTTCCTTTTCATCTGCACGTCTAAAATCTTGTATGTTCACAGGTGCTTCCCCTTGAGTCTTTTTTAGGATGAGCTATGGGTTCAAAGGAAGCACCTGCACAGATACTTAGCATGAGGCCATACTCCCCGTATGGTAAATGGAGAAGTGGAGTTGTGAACTTCAGTTTTGAGCTGAGTTATTCCTTAAAGTAGATCTTGGTCAGCTGAGAAAGACTATTCCCTGAGCACAATGCCTACCAAAGTAGATCTTGAAACCTTCACTAGTACTTTGCCAAACTTCAGATTCCTTCTACAGGAATCTACATCCCTTCTGGAAACCTTCTGAAGAGATTCCATATCTACTCGGTACATTTTATCAGCGCTTCAGAAATTAATGAGAATTTGCCTACTCAAACCCAAGAAAATCCACAACTTATCTGCAGCACTGCCAGGAGGAACCTCAAACCACAAAAGGACCTTCACAGAATAAACACAGGCAACTCTACCAACACCTTCATCTTCAGATGATTCACCCCGGGTAAACCAACGTGCTGGAGTGCTACCATTCATGGAAGCAGCAGATGCAGGAAAAAAAAGGCAAGCTCCTGGCTAGGCTTATCTACAGGTCTTCAGCTGGAAAAACAGAGGTTTTTGTCTTGGCTAAATTGTGAAGACATGCCAAATATTTGATGGTCTTTATTGCCACCTCTTGGCCATCGCCACACAGCACAAAAGCAACAGAAGAAAAATCTTACAGCAAGTGCCTTTATGGAAATAATTTTTCTTTGAGAGGAAACAAGGTAGTGAGGGAACAGATGGAGTGAAAACAGAGAACAACCAGCAAAGTGTTTGCACACAAGTATAACTATTTGGAGCTGTAAAACTGCAGTGAGTAGTGCAATTAACCTTCATTAATGTTTTACTGTGTCATCTGGAGAACTGAAGGGACCAGAAAGCAAACCAACAGTTGTTTTAAATAGATAAATAAAGTTCTCTTTTCTCTGGAGAAGGTAATAGGTTGTCAAGACACCTGCCTCTTCTTCAACTCAGAAAACAAGTGGATGATCATTACCCATACTAGAAAGAGAAAGAAACTCTATCAGAGTTTGAAAGGTGTGAAAAGCCAGACACCCTTTAAGCGGGACTAATTCAAGTGGTTTTGAAAGATCAGGGAAACTATAAGAAATGTCTTCACCTAAATAAGCTCATTTCTTCTGTCACTGAGCAATGAACTTTCCAATACTCCTGGAAATGCAAAGCATTAGGTAGTTTCTCTTGCATTTAATACATTCTGAAGCTCAGAAAGTGGCAGAAAAGTGGTCTTGGATGTATTTCCAGCCTCTTGAATGCAAGACATAGGATAAGAAGGTCATTCCAAGACTCTCAATCTCCATCAGGCTACTTGCAAGTAGAAAGTACCTCAAGTCTTCCTCCTCAGCTTGCATTTTTATTTTCTAATAGAGCTCATAATTCTAACATTGCTAATGGCTTTTCTTCACATAAACCAGTGTGAAAGCAATTCCTCTGTGACATGATCGCATCTCAGCCACGAAACTGAGGGGAGTTTATTCATTTGTTGCTTGCTAAAGATAAAAGCAGTTGCTGCAGATATAAGGATGCTTTGTCAGATCCAGAGAGATAACCCAAAATAAACCAAAGCAAAGTAATCCTCTCAAAGGCTTCAAGTTTCTCTCTTTACATATATACTTAGGTTCCATGTAAGGTGCCAAGGAAGATTCTTAACTATGTATTTGAGATACAAAATACGGCTCCAGGAGCTTCTGAAGGAACTTTCAAAGACTTCTCCAGCTTCTGCAATAATGATATAGAACAGGATCATAGAATCATTTCAGCTTAATAAGACCTTTAAGATCATTGAGTCTAACTCTACCAAGTCTGGTACTAAACCAGGTCCCTCAGCACCACATCTCTTAAATACCTCCAGAGATGGGCAGCAACCACCTCCCTAAGGAACCTCTTCCAGGGCTTGAGAACTTTTTCAGTGAAGAAAAGGTTCTAATTATGCTAACATCTAATTATTCTAATATCTAATCTAACCCTCTTCTGATACAACCTGAGGCCATTTCTTCCCATTCTATCACTTGTACTAAGGAGAAGAGGCCAACCCCTACCTCACCATAACCTCCTTTCTGGGAGTTGTAAGGACTGAGAAGGTCTTCCCTCTTTCTTCTCTTCTCCAGGCTAAACAAATCCACTTCCTTCAGCTGCTCCTCAGAAAAATCTGTTCTCCAGACCCTTTGCCAGCCTCATTGTCCTTCCCTGGACCCAGTCCAAGACCTCAGTGTGCTTCCTTGTAGTGAGGAGCCCATTCACTGCACAGCAGTGAACTGGTGAGAAAAAAAACCCTGAAAACATTAGCAGGGCTCTGACTTCTGCTGCTCTGTTAATAAAACTATTCAGTGTCATAACAAAAAATGCAAGGCAGAGTTTGTGCTAATATTTATTTCGTGCCATCTGTCGCTAGACTCTAAGTAGAGCCTAATGATGTAGTTAAAATACAGCCTGATTTGGAGACTAAATGACCAATCAACATTTACGCTGCTCCACCTGCAATAAAACATGGAAAGGAAAGGACACCAAACATACAAGCTCAGCCCACCTCTTCAGAAGGTTTAAAAAAAAAAAAAGAAAAAGGTTAGAAGTAAGTTGTTCTGAGTGTGTCTATTAGCAGGGCAGTAGCAGGTTAATCATTACATATTTTGGGATCAATAGGTGCTTCCAACTTGAGAGAGGACCAACTGCGCTGGTCTCCCAGGCGATTTCATCAGCCTAAGATCACCTAAACATGGTAAATCAAGGTCAATGGAGGTTAATTCTCCCCCTCCACTCTGCCCTAGCCAGGCCACATCTGGAGTCCAGTTCTGGGCTCTCCAGTTCAAGAAGGACAAGGAATCCTGCTGAAGAGAGCCCAGCAGAGGCTATGAACACCCTGAGGAGCATCTCTCTATGGAGGAAAGGCTGAGAGACCTGAGGCTGGTTAGTCTGGAGAAAAGGAGGCTGAGAAAGGATCTTCTCAGTGTTCACCAATATCTAAAGGGCAAGGTCAAGAGGATTGGGCCAGACTCTTTTCATGAGGAACAGGCAAAAGAACAAGGGGCAACAGATACAAACTGGAAACCAGGAGATTCCATCTGAAGGCAAAGAAAAATTTCTTTCCTGTGAGATGGCAGAGCACTAGAGCAGACTGCCCAGACAAACAGTGGAGTCTCCTCTGGAGAAATTCCAAACCCACCTGCACATTGTGATCCTGGGCAATGTGCTGTGCATGACTCTATTTAGCAGGGCTGATGGACTACATGATCCCCAGAGGTCACTTCCTACCCCTCATGCTCAGATTTAATGATTCTGCTCAATCAGCTTGACAAGTCAAATTTCATACATCTCCATATGCCCAATATTAAGGAGAAAGCCAAGGGCTGAGCCATTTCTGGGCTCTCACATTCCCACTGAAAGGACTTTGCATCCAGTTGAAGCTGCAGCAGTTTATGACCTTTGTAGTCATTTAAACAGACACTGAATGGTGCAAAGGTGTTGATTGAGAGCATGACTGATGACCTCCCATTTAATACACACAGGTATGAAATCTTCAGTATATGCTTTTAATCCTACAGTAAGTAGTAATCATAGAACGACAGAGTGGTAGGGGTTGGAAGGGACCTGTGGAGATGACTGAGTCCAACCCCCCTGCCAAGGCAGGATCACTTAGGGCAGGCCATCCAGAAACATGTCTAGGGAGGTTTTGAAAGTCTCTGGAGAAGGAGACTCCACAATGTCCCTGGGCAGCCTGTTCCACGGCTCCAGCACCCTCAGAGTATATTAGTTTTTCCTCATCTTGAGGTGGAACTTCCTGTGTTCCACTTTGTATCTGCTGTAGTAGTAGCCCCTCCAAATAATGCCAAAGAAAGTCCCACATAATCACTCGTTCCAGCTGCTTATTAAAAGATCTTTTCCTCAAAAAAAAGGTAACCTGTTGTGCAAGCAGACTGGAAGAAACAGTAAACAAAGGTAAGCTTGTTGCACAGATCTTGCTTTCCCACCCAACATCTGTCCTAAGTTTTGCTGTGTGCAATTAAATTTAGAGCTCAGAAATAATTTTGGATCATCCTCTGGATGGAAGAACATCAGACAAAGGGATGGTAACAGAAAAGGCAAAATCCTTATATCTGAAAGCCTGAGCTGTCATCTTTGCAGAGGACCTGAAGGCTGTTGGATCAACTCTCTGCACTCAGCAATTACTAGAGAAAAGCCAGAAAATCAGAAGAGACACTCACATATGGCACACCAAAAAGCTGACATCATCACAAAGATGCCACCATAGCCCTTTGAGTGCAGAAGGAAAACACTGGTACAAGACACATGCAGGAAAGGGGAAGCAGTAGAGAGGGAAAAAGACAGAGTCAACAGGGTTGCCACTGCCCTCCCAACGAAGCATTCTGCTGTAGCTCAGAGCTTGCAGTTCTGTTTGAACACATAGTAGCTCAGCCTTGCACGGAAACCTGTTCATTCACACGGTGAAATTAAGGTTCCCAGCTGATCGAGTCACAAGGTCAGCTAAGAGCTTTAAGTTCCTGCCTAAAGAACGAAGTGAGTGATGCCCACCATCAGCAGAAGCCTCAAACAACAGCAGGTCCTGACATCTCATGTCATTTTGGAGGTCTGTTACTCCAGGGATTGTTACCCTCTGAACCGCTGCAGAAGATTACAGTAGAAGGAAAGCAAGTAGAGGGTGCACAGCACCTGTGAGCAGCTCACCATGCCCTTACCTAGAGTAACCAAGACATAAGGACCAAGCTCCCAGGCCAACAAAGCTGTCACCAGAGTGCACACTGAAAAACACCCCAAACCCTTGACGCTTCAAAAGCAGGGAGCAGAAGAGTTCCTTCCCCTTCAAATCGTGACATGTCAATGAACAGGGAATTATTTTAATACAACTTAATGATTTCTTATAGACAGGATGATCTCACCCTTTCCTAAGTGTTCCAAGATTAAACAGTTTTTTCCTGGAACATAAGGTCATCTGGACTGCTCCACATCTGACTGACAGCTTTTTGTTCCTACCAGCATCACAACTTACTCACTTGCCTTCACTCAAAGAGCTGCTTTATCCCACAAACTACCTTACAATTCAGAGGTATAAATTCACATTTTCCTCCACGCACCCATGGCCCACAGAAGAAAGGCGGAGAACACAGTAGTGACAGCATCCAGGCAACGTCTACCAGACCTCTAGCTGATTAACACGGATATTCAACTACTGTTTTTATTTGGAGGGGAAAAAGAAATTTAAAATCCTCTCATTCTTCATCAGCTAGCCAGCCCTTAAACGAAGGCTGAACGTTAGCAGCAGCACCCGCAGAGTCAAGGTTGAAGTAGCCTGAAGACCTGAGCCTGGCGTTCTCTCATTTCTCGTCCTTCCTTTGTTGCCTGTGTCACCTGTGCTTCACCTCAGCGCTGCCTTTTGCCGGCCCAGCGAGCCGGCTCTACCTTCCCCCGCTGCCAAACAAGCGGAGCACCCTTCAGCGGCGGGCTGGAGCCGAGCAACGGCCCAGCGCCTCGCCCCGGCTCCCGCCTCGACAAAGGCAGCCTGCCCCGCACCGGGCTGGCACGGCCCCAGTCGGCGGGGCAAGTCCGGAGGCTGCAGCGAGCTGCCAAAATTGGGAGGCGGGGCGGCGGGGCGTGTGTCTGTCTGTCTGTCCGTCTGTGTGTGTGTGTGTGTGTGTGTGTGTGTGTGTGCGCGCTCACCGCCATGCCGCCCTCAGCACCCGGGCAGCCCCTGCCGCTGCCACCTCCTTCCCCACTGTCACCGGCAAACCACCGCCCAGGTCTCCTGCGCCCACCGCCCCCTTCTCACCAGACGGCGGGGCAGGGGCTGGGCTCGGCGGGGGGAGGGGGGCGGCCGCCCGACGGGG
>VWZI01021474.1:86596-121656 GCA_013396835.1 Psilopogon haemacephalus
TCAGGGCACTGCGGGGCAGGCCCGGGGGACACACACCGACACGGCGCCCGCTGCCCGGGCGCGCAGGGCAGCCGTGACACCTCCTGAGGCGGGCACCGGGTGAGGGGCTCCCGAACGCGTTCGGAGAGACGGAGCGGCGGCAGGCATCCGCTGTGGCAGCGGGCATGACTGCGGGTCCTCGCCGCTCGCCGGGAAGAGGAACGGGTGGTGGGGGTGCCCTCCGGTCCTTACCTTTTCCCGGGAGCCAGCGACGGGACGCGTCCTTCTCCTTCTCCCGCCGTTTCCCCCCTCTTCTCTNGCCGCTGTAGGGTTTGAAAACGCCCCTTCACCTCCTCTCCCTCCCTCCCGCTCCCTCCCTCTCTCCTTTCCTCCCTCTGCCCCTGCGCTGCCGTTACCGCTCCCCCCCTCCCCGCTCCCCAACGTCGCCGCCGGAGCCCAGCGCCGCCGAGCTCCCATTGGCCGTGCCCCGCCCACGTGTCCCTCACCCAGGGCTCGGGCGGGCAGCGCCGCCGCCAGCTTTACACCGGCGGCTGGGGCGGGGTGAGGCGGCCGTGTGCGTGTCTGTGAGGAGCCTCAGCGCTCCGCTCCCCGCCTCAGGGAGCCGGGCACCGACACCGCGTCCTCCCTCATTCCCCCGCTCGAATAACGGGCTCGGAGGGTGCCGGAGCGGAGGGCGTGTGTCTGAGAGGAGAGGACGCGAGCACTGCGCAGGCGCTGGCCAGTGGCGGCCACTGGAACTTTCTGGAAATGGCGGCGGCGCTGCTGCGGCGGGTACGGCTGTGGGGCGAGGGGGAACGAGAGCCTCCGGGACCTCCTCGGCGGGACGGGAGCTGACTTGGCGATAGCGGTAGGCTGCGTGCCCGCTGCTGCCGGCGCCGCCGTGCCCGCGGCGGCCGCTCCCTCCCCGGGGAGGGGTTTTCCGGCGGCGATGGCGCAGTGAGTTTTCACGGGCGGTGCAGCGCGCATGCGCGGCCGGGCGGCGGCGCCGCTTCCGAAAGAGGCTACGGGCGGCTGGGCAGGGATTGCCGCTCCCGCTGCCTGCGCGCCCCGACCGCGGCTGAGAGGGCTGCTGCGGACCGCTAACGGGGGCTGCAGCTTTCGGGAGAAGCACTGCGACCCGGGTGCGTGGGGCGCGGCGCTGGAGAGGGGATCGCTCGCCTTCAGGGCACTTGCGATCTCACGGCGGCTGCTAGCCCGGTCGGGCTTCCGTCCTTACGGCTCCTCGCTGAGGCAGAAACCCCCGGCTGGATCGCTGGCCCCTCGCTGAGGCAGAGTCACCCCGGGTCGGGCTCCCTCCAGCCCTTCGCTGTGGCGGAATCCGCCGCTGCCACCTACCCGTCGCTTCCTTCCAGCTCTTCACATCCCTGTGGGTGCAGGCAAATTGCTGCGGGACCGTCTGTGAGGTGCATGCATCGCCCAGCCCCGTCCAACGCTCGGGCCAGCTGCCAGGTTTCCAAAGCAGTGGTTTTGAAGTGTCCTGCTTGCCCAAGTAAGCCAGACGAATGCATGGGGAGAGGTGGAGGTGTTGCAGAAGTAGACTGATGTTAGTTTCCACCCTGAAAACGGGATCGGTCATCTGTACTTGTTAATGGGTTTGCATCTGCTTATTAAAATAGTATGGTGTGGTAAGACAAGTGGCTCTGTGTTCGTGGCTTCTTGAATAAAAGCTGTCAGTCAGATGAGGTGAAGAGGCAGCTAATTAATGCCCTTCCAGTTAGTGCAGCTTCAACCGTTGTGCTCAGTCTGCTACTGGATTACCTTGCTGATGCGTAGAAAGCAGGACCCCCTTTAGTCTTTGCTCTGTAGGTCAGAAAGGGGAACTTTTTCAGAGTGAAAACAGTACTTCTGTAAAGAACATCTGTTCAGGCAAACTTCTTTGAAGGTGCTTCTAAAAATCTTAACTGTACCAATGCTGACACACATCCTTTGTGTGGTGACACCTCTGCTGTGTCCCTTTGATGCTGTTACTGCAGCTTTGAGTACTGTCAGTTGAGCAGGACCCACAGCACCTGTCACCACATAACAGAGAGCTGTGTTCACTTCAAAATTCTTTCATGTCAGCTGAGGTAAAGAGGAAGGAGTTTGATCAGCAACATCCTGTGCAGCAGATGTTAAAATTTAATAATAATGGCCTTCTTGGCCCTTAAGGCAATTGCTGGCTCGTGGTGAACTTGTCCACCAGTACTCACAGGTCTTCTCCCACAGAGCAGCTTTCCAGCAGGTCAGCCCTTACTTGTACTAGTGCAGGGGCTTATTCTTTTCCAGATGCAGGGCCCTATGCTTGCCCCCTGTAGCACTTAGTATGATTCCTCTATGCCCAACTCTCCAACCTGCCTTTGGTCTCACTGAATGGCAACACAGCCTGATGGGGTGTCAAGCCAGTCCATCTCCTTTTGGTTTGTTTCCTTGGAATTTAGTCACTTTTGGTGCTTCTTCAAAGAACCTTAGAAAAAGTTGAAAGAATTTTCAATGATCAAGAGATGCAACTTTCACTTCCCTGCCATGTTGACTCTCAGTCACTTTGTAGTCTACAGAACCCCTTAGCTGGAATTACTGTTACCCTTTGCAGGCATTACTCTAATTGTCACTGCCTGCTTCAAGTGTAAGAATGTACGTGACTTTACTGAGATTAAAATTACTTTTATTTTAACTTCCACAGTTCATTTTATATTACAAAAGTCCTCAGAGGTCAGCTCGAACTCCAAAACCTGGTCCTTTGGGTGGTTCAGTCAGAGATGTGAGGCCTCCAGCTGGCTCACAAGAAAAACGTCCACTCCTGAAAAACAAGAGCAGATTTATTCCTTGCTAGTGGCATTCTCACCACAGACACTGCTTAACCACTGCAGAGGAATCTGACTTAAAGCTGAAACCACTTTTTCTTCCACGTTTCACACATCCTTTCAAAATGTGCAATGCTATGCTGAGATCAGGATTCCAAACTCAAATAAGGAGTTTTGCAACTGAAATGCAAGACAGGACCACTACTTTAATTTATCATAGACTGGTTTGGGTTGTAAGGGACCTCAAAGATCATCTAGTTCCAACCCCCCTGCCATGGGCAGGGACAGCTACTAGACCAGCTTGCTGAAGGCCCTGGCCAGCCTGGCTCTGAACACTACCAGGCTTGCAGTGTCCACATTTCTCTGAGTAACCTGTTGCAGTGCCTTGCCATTCTCATGGAGAAGAATTTCTATTTCTTCCTAATGTCTAATCTCCATCCAGATTCTTCCAGTTTGAAGCCATTACCCCTTGCCTTGTCACTACATGTCTTTGTAAAAGACACTACATGTCCTCTTCACCCATGCTGTAGCCCCCTTCAAACACTGGGAGGCTGCTCTAAGGTCTCCCTGGAGCTTTCTCTTCTCCAGGCTAAACAACTCTTCTCAACCTGTCCTCGCAGCAGAGAGCTTTCAGCCCTCATTATTTTGTGGCCTCCTCCAAGGTCTGTGTCTCTCTTGTGCTGAGGGGTCCAGAGCTAGACCCAGCAATGGAGATGAAGTCCCAGCAGAGCCAAAGGGCAGAATCCCCTCCCTCCACCTGCTGCCCCTCTGCTTTAGGTGCAGCCCAGTTGGCTTCTGGGCTGTAGACACATTGGTGGCTCATGTTGAGCTTCTCATTGCCCAGAATCCCCAAGTCTTTCTGAGCACTGCTTTCTCTCTCCATTCTCCACCCAGCCTGTATTTGTTCTTGGGATTGCCCTGATCCAGGTGCAGGCCCTTGCACTTGACTTTGTTGCAGTCCATGAAGTTGGCACTGTCCCACCTCTCAAGTATGTCCAGGTCCCTCTGGATGACATCCCTTCCTTCCAGCATGTTGGCCATGCCACACATCATGGTACACACATCATCCTGGTCATTAAATTCATGGTTTTTTAGCTGAAGGTTGTGGACTTAAACCACTGGAACAGGAATTTAGCTTTCTCAGCAAGATCAGCCTTGAAGCAGCTAGCCAGTATTAAACAGAGCATACCTTGGGCCAGGTTTGGGAACTTTGCCAGCCTTTAGCTCATCAATGATGTCTTCAATATCTTTAGGTGTCAAATCTTCCTGTGAAAACAAAAGAACAAAACCTAAACCACTGATAAAATAGGGAGTCCACAATTGTGCCACTTGTAGCAGATAGTGCCTTGTCTTTGGTGTGATCTGCCACTGTAGATACTGCTAAACGCTATCAGCTGTGACAAAAAGATCATGGGTGCAGTTCAAGAGAACAGTTGTCAGATTAATCAGATTGTGATAATAAAATATTTTAAAACCACAATTTTTATAAAGGTGGATTCAGTTAATTCATTCTGTTGGTCTGATGGCATCCAAGTGAGCCACAACTCAGTCCCAGCATGGTGGGAGTTGGAGTGACTCTGGACATCATCATCTAGTCCAGTCCCTCTGCTCAAGTAGAGTCACCCACAGCAGGTTGCCCAGCATGATTGCCAGGTGGGTTTTGGAGATCTCCACATAGGCAGACTCTACAACCTCTCAGAAGTCTACAAGTTCAAAAATAGTGTTCAACCAGTCCAAGATTTCCATCGGGCTGCTTTCAAATGCTCAACAAATTCCCATTTAGAAGCTGGAGACTGATGGGCAGGTCACCATTGCAGAACAGCATCACCCCACTTGTATACATCAAGGCAAAATACTCCCCTGCACTGTCACAACAAAGCCCTCCAGGAAAAGGCCAAAACCCAGGAAGTTCTGTGTGACCTGTCCTAGGTGGTTCTGCCTTAGCAAGGGTGTTGAATTTGATCTTTAAGTGTCCCTTCTTTCCTGTGAGGGTGCAGAAGTCCTAGAGCAGGCTACCCAAACAGGTTTTAGAGTCACTTTCTCTGCAGAGATTCCAAACCCACACAACACATTGCAATTCTGGGCAGCCTGCTCTAGGTGACCCTGCTTTAGACCAGATGAGCTCCAGAGATCCCAGCTGCTCTAGGTTATAGACACTGACCCTGCCAACAGGAATTTGAACTAACCAACCGAAAGTTCAAATGTTAAACTAGTGATAGCCCAGGACAGAAGTGTGACCTTTCAGAAGGGACTGCCATACTTACGTAGTAGTTGTCATTGATTTGAACCATGGGTGCATTGACACAGGCACCCAAACATTCCACTTCTATCAGCGTGAAGAGCTTATCAGGGGTGGTTTCTCCAACTTTTATACCTAAAACAATAAACACTGTTAGGATCAGCAGTGGCTGCTGAACAAGATTGAGAAAACATCGCTCTCATTCTCCTTGTTACTTGTATTTTGGACTGAAAAGCATTTGTGTAGTTAAATAATCCTTTTAAATGAGTCCAAAAGCATTCCCATTAAACAAAGGATTCTAATAAATTGAAGTCAGTCTTGGGAATAACTCCTTAAGACCTTTTTTATAGAGGTTTTCAAGTACAGGTTTTTACTAAACAGCCATGAAATGACCATTCTAAGAAACAGAACTGCCCTAGGATGAGGGGAAACAGCCTCAAGTTGCACCAGGGGAGGTTTAGGTTAGACAGTAGGAGAAACTTTGTCACTGAAAGGGTTCTCAAACCCTGGAACAAGCTCTCTACGGAGTTGTTTAAAGGCTCAGAGATGCGATGAGGGACATGACCCAAAAATACCATCAGAGTCTGAACCCAACAACATTCTCTGTGGAAGGGAGGATGCTGAAATGCAGTTTTCCTCCACAGTTATTAGAAGGGAAGAAGAGAATAAGCAGCTGTTCTGCAGCTTTTACCACAGCAGTCCTCAGGCCATTCTAGTGGATTCTAGGCCATCATCTTCAGTGAAAAACACACAACTTCCATACAGCATCTCTTAAAAATCCTGTTTTGAATCTACTGAAGTGCCACAGCCCTCCAAGTCCTCTCATATACAGGACAATGCATAATTTCTCAGTCCAAGAGTGCTGTTAAAAACATGCCTTTCCTGTCAGTTTGCCCTTAAAACAATTTTAAGACCAGTAAAGGGCTCTCCAGACAGTAGCTTTTTCTGCTTTACTCTACTGAGAGGTTTAAAGAATCAAACCCAAACCTGACATTTGAGGAGTCTGGAGCCTATTCGCCAGTGATTCCACTATTTACAACCCTACTGCTGTCCCCACCCCACGAGGAACTTTACTCCAGTATCATTAAATAGGGAAAAATAAATAAATAGGTATTCCAAAGTTGTTTCATACCAAGTTTCTTCTTAATGGCTTCCAGAATGCTGTCTGAGTCGCGCAGCATGCACGGCGTGGTGGTGCAGACCTGAATGTGATACTTCCCCACTGGTTTGCGGTTGTACATGGTGTAGAAGGTTGCTACTTCATACACCCTCATGGGAGGCATTTCCAAAATTTCAGCAACCTGTTAAGGAGAGCACAGACACTGCATCAAATCCTCACAGGGCAGCAGTACAAGTGGTCAACAAACTGTTTCAGTCAAGTCATCTGTCCTCCGCCTGCAGCAAAGGATGAGAAAGAGAGAGGGAATGGCTACCAAAAGCACAGCTCTGTCTAATCTGAACTAGTTGAGTAGATGAGAGGGGAGTGGTGGATGGTGTCTAGACTTCAGCAAGGCTTGTGATAATCCAGTAACATCCCTCTAGGGGAGCTTCAGAAGTGTGGGTTAGATGAGTGGGCAGTGCGGCAGACTGAGAACTGGCTGAAGGGCAAAGCTCAGAGCGCTGTGATCAGTGGTGTAGAGCCTAGCTGGAGGCCTGTAGCTAGAGGTCAGGGCTGGGTTCAGTCTTCTTCTGGGCTGGTTGAAAGGAGAGAGTGGATTCTCATGAAGTTTTGATGACAACACATAAGAGGGTAGAGTGGCTGACACCCCACCAGGCTGTGCTGCCATCCAGCAAGACCAGCACAGGCTAGAGAGCTGGGCAGAGGAGAACCTCATGACACTCAACAAGGACAAGTGTAGTGTCCTGAACCTGGGGAGGAACAACACCCAGCACCAGTAAAGGTGAGGAGCTGACTTGCTGGAAAGCAGCTCTGTGTTGCTGGTGGACAAGTTTACCATGACCAGCAATATATTCCGGTCAAGCAACAGGCAAGTAGACCACAAAGAACATTTGTCCACTTAGAAAGCTGGAGATAATTGGTCTTTCCCAAGTACTGAGTGATAGGGAGAGGAAAAGGCCTCAGGTTACAGCAGAGGTGGTTTAAATTGGACTTTACAACAAATTTTTCCCCCAGAATAGTTGGCAAGTCATGGACCAGGCTGCCCAAAGAAGTGGTGGAGTCCCCACTGCTGGAGGGATTTAAAAGCCATGTAGATGCAGTGCTGAGGGGCATGGTTCAGTGGTGACCTGGTAGTGCTGGATTAATGGTTGGGCTCAGTCATCTCACAGAGCCTTTCCACCCTTAATGAGTTTATCATTCTATGATTCTAAATAAGACTCACAGAATATCTGTCTGTAGTTTCTAGGAGTGGGCCAGTCTGCAAAGAATGCAGCCTCCAAGTTCCTGAATCCCTTTTATCTTCTGAAATGCAATGTCACAGGGAACTCTCACAGTTGTGCTCCACGTGTAAATCCCACATTACTGTGACTTTGATCAAACAAGCCAATATTCTGTTCAGATATTTAAAAAGCAGAGTAAAATTAGGGTTTAAAAGACAACAAAGCACTAAATACCTTGTTCATAGCTGATATGGGCAACCACCCATGCTGCCTCTGGGCCAGATCCAGTACTGCCATGACAGCTGCTGACTTGTGTCCCTCTGGGTAGTTGTTGATGATGGCTTCTATGCGCTTTTTAAAGGCAAAGAGAGGATAAAATCAATCAAATAAGTACTGTTATTAAAAAAAACAAACAAACAAGTCTGTGCATTTAACTTCTTTTTGTCTCCTTACCTTTAGGTTTTCAGGTGTGAACTCAAATGGAGTATCTGGGTTGTTTTCAGGGCTGTCTCTGTGCTTCAGGAAAAGAAAAGGTATAAAAAGAGGGTGGACAGGAAGTTATTCAGGACAGATTTGCTGTGGTAAAAAATAATCCTCTAATTAGACAGTTACAGTTGAGCTGCTCAGATAAAACTGATTTGCTACAGTCCAGATAAAAATTTCACAGCACTCGATCATAAATGACTAAATACCTCCCAGAAAATTACAAAACAGATCAGAAATTTAATCACTTTTTAAAATAATGCCTTATTCATCTTACTTTCTATTCCAAGAATGGTTTCTTGAGCAATGCAGTGGTGTTATCAGGATAGACTTTTTAAAACTCTGTTAATACAGCTTGGCAATCGTTGGTGAGGGTTTTCTACAAGTTTTAATGAAGTTCTCAAAAAGATGCTGATGGAAGGAAAACCTGAGTGGAAATGCTGCACAGCTTGGAACATTTTGCACCCCCCTACAGACCTGTTCTGGGTCACAGCTGCACAGATCAATTCCATGATTCACGATAAGTAGTTCCACCATTTAACTTTTCCTTCTGAAATCCACATGCCTGTTTAAATCCAGGCTGCTGTTTTGCTTTCCATAACTATCTGATACATTTACAATTGTATTTGAGCTCAAGCTTCTTTTGCAAGTATAGAGCACAGAATCAGTTCACTTGGAAAAGACCTTTCAGCTCACTGAGTCCCACCATTCTCTAACTCTACCAAGTCTGCTGCTAAACCATATCCCTCAGCACCACGTCTGTGGTTTTAAAACACCTCCAGGGATGAGGATTCAACCACCTCCCGGAGCAGCCTGCTCCACGGCTTGATAACCCTTTCAGTGAAGAATTTTCTTCTAATATTTGGCCTAAACCTCCCCGGTGGTACTTGAAACCACCTTGTTTTGTTTTCCATTTCCCTAACTCTGTACTGTGGAGAGTCTGACAGTTTTCACTGACAGCCTCCAGAGTCCTAGACTTACTGAGCTGTTAGGAATTGGTCAATCCCACATTCCTTCATCTTCCATTTGTCTGACAAAGCACAATTTAGCTGAGATTGAAACGAGCTGGTTTGCTTCTGTATGTTTTGGATGCACTTCTGGTCCTTTTCAGGATACAGAATCAGTGAGGCTGGAAAAGACCTCTGAGATCATCAAGTCCAGCTTATAACCTAACCCATGGCATCAGCTAAACCATGCCACCAAGTGCCACATCCAGTCACCCCACCAGGGTGAGGCTGGTGTTCAAAGAGGATTCTGTCCATTCTGCTTCCTCAGTAAGTGTGTTCCTGAATCCACTTCCCATCTGCTGCTGAATTCAGTCTGGGACTTCCTCAGTGCCTGCCTAGCATCAGTGGTGACAGTGACATCATTGCCATCGGGGTTGGGTTCCATACTGGTTTGTATCTATTTTTGTGCATTTAATTTTATTATTATTAATTCTATTAAAGCTGTTTCAGGGTTTTTTCCCAAACCATATGTCTCTCTCCTTTATTTCCTTTCTCTTCCTTTGGCTATAGACCAGCCATGGCACCATTATTAATAGAAAGGGGACAAGAAAAGAAATGCAAAGCCAAAAGGTAGAGTCCTGCACCTGAGGAGTAATAACCTCCTGTACCAGTACAGGTGAGAGGTTGATGTCCTGCAAAGCAGCTCCATCTGGGAGTGCTGGTGGACAAGTCCACCATGTGCCAGCAACACATCCTTATGGCCTAAAAGGCCAGTGGTGTCCTGAGGTGCATTAATAAGAGTGTGGCCAGCAGGTCGAAGGAGGTTCACCTCCCCTCTACTTTACCCAAGTGAAGCCACATCTGGAGTCCTATGTCCAGTCCTGGGCTCCCCACTTGAAGAGAGACAGGGAACTACTGGAGAGAGTCCAATGGAGGTTACAAAGATGCTGAGGGGACTTCAGCATCCCTGTGAGGAAGAAAGACTGAAGAGACCTGAGGCTGTTTAGCCCCAGAAGAGAGACTGGGAGGAAGTTTTGCAATGCTGATCTAAGAGTTGGGTGTCAAGAAAATGGAGCCTGCTCATTGTAATCCTGGACAACTTGTTCCGGGTGACCCTGTTTTAGCAAGGGTTTGGACTAGATGATCTTCAGAGATCCCCTCCAACCCACATCACCCTGTGATTCTGTGAAAAATTGCAATAAAACCTTTTTGATACTCTAAGGGACAGCTCTACTAAAAACACGTTTCTGTGAATGCCAGCAGGCTTCTATAGGGAGCTCCTGCACGTCAGCAGCTCTTAGGTGGAACAAAGGAGATGCCAAACTCTCCTTACACCCCCCCACACGCCCCTTTCATTAAGAAAGAAAATCACCTACCACAAACAAGGCTCCTCCACTGGAATTGCGCACTGCTGTTCTGAGTACGTGTTGGGCTTGTGCCACCTGCAAACAACAAGCAGTTAATACCAGTAGTTGGCAATGGACACACTGCTAGTGGCTGCTTTCATACCCAGCTTGGTTTCTATTCTAGCTGTAAGTCATTAATTTTACTGTGATCACTAACAGTTTAAATTAAGAAGAGACTATTAAAGTTTTCCCTGTACTGTTTGGAGGGCAATTTTAACTTGCCAACACCATCTCAGTATAAAAATTAAAGGTTTTAGCTTCAATCACATAATCCTCTGCTGCTGCTTGAGAGCCGTGAATAAAGATCCTCATCAGTTACTTCATGAAGACTTTTCCTGAGGTTCTTCTCTAGTAAGCATTTACAGAATGCTAGAATCCCAGCACACAAAATTCAGGCAAAAGACTTAAAGGTGTAAGCACAGCCTGAAAATAGTCATAGAATCATAGAACAGTTTAGGTTGGAAGAGACCTCAAAGCTCATCCAGGTCCAACTCCCCTGTGCCATAGGCAGGGACACCTCCCACTAGAACAGGTTGCTCAAGGCCTCATCCAACCTGGCCTTCAACACCTCCAGGGAGGGAGCAGCCACAACCTCCCTGGGCAACCTGTGCCAGTGTCTCACCACCCTCACTGCAAACAACTTCCTCCTAACATCCATTTCAATCTCCCCTCTGCCAGTTTAAGCCCATTCCTCCTTATCCTATCATTACACGACTTTTTCAATAGTCCCTCCCCAGCCTTCCTGCAGGCCCCTTTCAGATACTGGAAGGTCTCCTGGAAGCCTTCTACTGCTCAAACTCTGCAGACAGCGCCGAAAGGAGGATGGAAAGAGGGATGTGATGCTCTGGTATCATACTCGGTGCTACATAAGTACCACGCATACGTTGTGCTCCCTCAAAAGGACGCACTTCAGATTAAGCCTCCTTCTTCATATCCAAACATACAATACTGTTTTCAAGAACCACACCTGCTACGTTTTAAGCCCGAAGAAGTACCAGAACGAGCCCACTTTTTTTTTTTTTTTTCCCCATGCCCTAAACGATTCCCACTGGAGCGGAGAAGAAAGTACGAGGCTGCCTTCCAAAGGTTCTTCCTACGCACACAATGTTGCAGGTTAAGGGGAAATTAGCCTAAAAGACACAGGCAAGGCAGAAATGTTTATTTCCGCTCGGGGAGCTTCCCAATAACCTCCAATCCGCAGCAAGGTGCCAGAGAGCAGGCAGTTCGGCGCCAGGCAGAGCAGCTCTAAGGCTGTAACTCCGGCAAGGTCGAAGGGCACAGCAGACACCCAGCAGAGACACCACTTCACCGCTGTTCAAGGCCTTTCTCCCCCGAGGCCCTCCCGCGGCCTCCCTCGGGGCTCAGCCTCCCCCCCCCCGGCTGCCAGGGCAGTACTCACCCCCTTCCCTCCTCTCCTCCCCGCGGCCTCTCCCTCGGCCTCCTTCAGCCAGGGCTCGGCCGCGGGGACAGAGCGCAGCGCACGCCCCCGCCGCAGCGGCAGGCTCCCCGCTTACCGAGCGTGCGGCCGCGGCCCGCAGCGGAGCGCACAGGAACATGCTGGCGGCGGCGACCCCCGTCCGGCCCCGGCCTCTCCTTGCGGCCTACGCTCGCCCTCCGCACGGACCCAAGGAGATGCCGGCCCCGCGCATGCGCCGCGCACGCACCGCCTGCGGGAGCGCGCCCGCCCGCCGGGAGCGCGCAGTCACAGCCCCAGCGCCGTGCGGGTTCGCTGTGCGCGGTNGTGTGCGGTGTGTGCGCGGTGTGTGCGCTGTGTGCGCGGTGCGGGTGCGCTGTGCGCGGTGTGTGCGCGGTGTGTGCGCTGTGCGCGGTGTGCGCGGTGTGTGCGCGCGGTGTGCGCGCTGTGCGCGGTGTGCGCGCTGTGCGCGGTGTGTGCGGTGTGTGCGCGCGGTGCGCGGTGCGCGGTGCGGGTGCGCTGTGCGCGGTGTGTGCGCGGTGCGGGTGCGGTGTGTGCGCGGTGCGGGTGCGCTGTGCACGGTGTGTGCGGTGTGTGCGCGGTGCGGGTGCGGTGTGTGCGCGGTGTGCGCAGTCTGCGCGGTGCCCTGGCTCGGCTGGCAGGGGCAGCTGGGCTGCCTTCCTGTCCGGGCAAGAGAGCTTCTGGATGGTCCAGCCCAACCCTTAGCCCGGCACTGCCAAGTCACCACTGCACCACAGCTGCACGGCTTTGAAACCCTCCCGCCATGGTGACTCCATCACTGCCCTGGGCACCATCTTCCAGGGCTTGCCAAACCCTTCAAGAAAGACGTTTTTCTTAATGTCCAAGCCAAACCTCCCCTGGTGCAACTTGAGGTTGTTCCCTCCTGTCACAGAATCCTACAATCACAGCATGGTTGGGATTGGGATATAACTCTAAGACCTTCAAGTCCAACTGTCAACCTAATGCCACCAGGGATGGGGACTCAACTACCTCCCTGGGCAGCCTGTTCCAGTGTACAAGAACCTGAACTTTCAGTGAAGGAGTTTCTTCCAATGTCCAACCTAAACCTCCCCTGGGCCAACTTGTGGCCCTCTTGTCCTGTCCATCTTTCCCTGGATGAAGAGTCCAACCCCCACCTGGCTCCAACCTCCTTTCAGGGGGTTGTAGAGAACCAGAAGGTCTCCCCTCAGACTCCTTTTCTCCAAATTAAGATCAGGTTTATAGTGAGGCTGTGAAGAAGATAAAGGGTTAAAGCAGGACCCGTGGGGTACCTCTTCTTCCCTTCCACAGGGGTCTGCCGTCTGGACCGTTGTACTCCATATCCAAGCTGTCTGCTTGGCCAGCTACATCTTCTGAAACCTCCCCCCTGCAAGAGACTGAACATGCCACAAGCAAATCCTCCCTATGAAGTTCAACTAGAGTACCACAGCAGCTTCACCGGGAGGATTCTTCTCAAACTATTAAGAGAGAGGGATGAGGAGGTCAGAGCATTTACACACTTACCATTAGATACTTAAATGCCTTCATTAGGAATCTCTGCTCCTCCTGTAGCCAGCTGCCTCCTGACTACACGCAGAGCCTGAAGAGAGTCGTGAGAGCAAAGCCTGGATGGGGCACTCAGTGCCATGCTCTAGTTGATTGCAGGGGGCTGGGTGCTAGGTTGGACTGGATGAGCTTGGAGGTCTCTTCCAACCTGGCTGATTCTACGAGTCTAAATTAGCCTCCCAAGTGAGGTACCAAAAGCTGTGAGGAAAACCAGCTTCCAAACAGCCTACACAATCTAATCTTAACTCTTAGGTTGCTTCTGCGTTCAGGGTAATTATGAATTCAAGCTTAAGAAGGTTTTGATGTGTAAATAAAGTGCTGTGAGAGACACTGCTTCTCTCTTCCAGTGAGGCTATGAAAGGCTGCTGTGACTTCCACTGGCATCTTCTGATGTTCTCAAGTTAATCATCCATGAAGTTCAAATGCCATTCATAAAAAGGGATCAGCATCTTTTTGCAGCAGCAGCAGCAGCAGCTTTGAACTTCCTTGTTTCCAAAGGGCAGCCAGCACTATAATTAGGTGCAGGCAGTCTTCGTTATTTAGCTCATTTATTATTGATGCCTTCCTCCCACAGCGCTCAGGAACCTCTCATCTTCTGCTGACAGAGACAGGAGCCTAAATGCTGCTCTGCTTGATTTCATGAGCTCCAGGTAGCACACAGCAGCCCTGGTGGGATGCCCCTTGAGTCATAACCCGGGCTTCAGGGTGCTGAGCAAATGCAGCCTCCAGCATCTGAGCTAAAAATGCACCCATGCACTCACTCTCCTTTTCAGGCACAGAGGCAGAGATGAAGCTCCCTCTACACAGTTACAACCTGCACCTATCATCATTCTTGTCACTCCCTCCCTGCAGGCTTTCCTCACTTTATGCTGTCTATTTTGTGACATTTTGGGGCCTATTTTATTACCGAGGTCTGCAGGTGTTGTGGGAGGTGGGAGGAGAGGTGAGTGTCATTTTCAGTCATGATAAATCATAAAATCACAGAATGATCTGGGTTGGGAGGGACCTCCAAAGGTCATCCAGTCCAAACCCCCTTGCAGTCAGCAGGGACATCCTCAACTAGATCAGGTTGCCCAGAGCCCTGTCAAGCCTCACCTTGAATATCTCCAGGGATAGAGCTCCAACTACCTCCTTGCGCAACATGTTCCAATGTTCCCTCAGGGCAAAGAATAATGCAGGAAAGACATCATGGAATAGAGGTTTGGGCTATTTTCTTTTAAACTCCTGACAGTCATAGAGTGATCTAATCATTTTGGTTGGAAAAGTCCTTTAAGGTCAAGTCCAACCACTAACCCATCAGGGCCAAATCCACCACATCCCTTATCTACAAGGCTTTTCAATCCCTGCAAGGATGGTGACTCCACCACTTCCCTGGGCAGCCTGTTCTAGGGCTTGACAGCAATTTCAGGGAAGAAGCTGTTCCTGATGTCCAGCCTACACCCTCCCTGGCACAACCTGAGGCCCTTTCCTCAGTCACTGTGTCCCTGTTGTTTTTTAAGGCTCCTGTGTGACCCGAGAGGTGACAGCTTTAGTAACAAGTTGTGTTGCCTTGTCATATTCTTTAAGAACGAGTTTCCCCTTGCCTGCAGCTCACAGCTTTCGTCTTCCTGAGATGATTTTCCTCCCTGAATCTTTATCTGTGACGGAGTTAGCAGATGGAAAAGCAAGAACTTGAGAACAGCCTGGTGGGCACTGAGTGGGTAAGGCTAAAGTGGAACGTAGCAGAATTGCCAAAGTAGATTGGAAATCTCTGCAGAGCCCTTGGTTGTTGGCTGTTTGTTTCTTATTTTAAAGAGAATAAAGAAAAGGTTTAGACAACAACTTGCTTTAGAAGGAGAAAAGAATGGAGCAGAAAAGGAAAACCAGTGACCTACTTACAAAGAAATTAAAATGCATTAAACCTCTTGGGGTTGAGGTTACAATGAATAAATAAATCATCATAATTTTAAAAGTAACCAAAAAGGCAACTCAGTGAACGTGTGCATGAAAGGAGACAGCATCTTCATTGCTTTCCTAGAGGCAACAAGATCCTAGCAGGAATGAATTTGACTTCTGGTCAAATTATTATTATTAGTTGTTGTTGTTATGCAGTTTAAAGGGACACATTTTGCTTTGCCTGGTAAGAATTTCAGGGCACTGACCTTCTAAACCAAGTGGTTTTCCTCCTGTTGGGTTCCCCAGGGCACAAACAAGTTTCTGCCATCCTTGTCTATTATCCTGGATGACCAGGATGGGTTCTGTTTGCCCTTTAATCTCTCATCTGCTCACCTTAGATGACCCTCACAGGGCTTAATGCTCTGTTAGCAGAGCATCACCAGGTCTTATCAGCCTTGCCCTTGCATCAAAGTGGGTGCTCAGGGAAGGAATCTCTTTTACCTGCAGACCTCGTCAGAGCTACCACCACAGTCAACAAAGCCAGGTGCTAAGGTACTGCACTTGGATAACAACAACCACGTGAAGGCTTCAAGCATGTGGAAGAGGAGCTGGAAAGCTGTCCAGCAGAGAAAGACCTGGGGGTGGCTGGTTGAAGATGAGCCAGCAGGTGTCTGGTCAGCCAAGAAGGCCAACAGCATCCTAGCTTGGATCAGACACAGTGTGACCAGCAGGAAAAGGAAGTGATTGTGCCCCTGGACTCAGCAATGGATTTACTTTTGGACCACTCACTCCAAGGAATAGCAATATGTGCTGGAGTCTGTCCAAAGAAAAGAAATAAAGCTGGTGAAGGGTCTGGAGAACAGGTCTTGTGAGGAATAGCTGAGGGTTTTGAGGCAGGCTGAAGCAAGACTTTCTGCTCTCTACAGCTCCCTGAAAGGTTGGAGTGAGCAGTGGGTCAGTCTCTTCTCCCAGGTAACAAGTCATAGGACAGAAGGAAGAAGCCTCAGGGGAGGTTTAGGTTGGCTATTAGAACAAACTTCTTCCCTGAAAGGAACAGGCTGCCCAGTGAAGTGGTGGGGTCACTATCCCTGGGGGTGTTTAAAAGAGAGAGAGATGTGGTGCCGAGGGATGTGGTTTAGCACCAGACTTGGAAGAGTTAGAGAATGGTTGGACTTAAAGGTCTTTTCTGTGATAATAATTACAAGCACAGGAATTGCAGTTGTCTTAGATCCAAAGCTCTGAGAGTCATTAGTTCTGCTGAGAACACACAGGCTGATTCCATACCTTTATGCATTATTAGGATCCAGCTGCTCCACACTTTGCTACCTGTGGTGAAACAAATTGCTGCCTAGCTGAGAGGAGCATCCTGGGGTGCAGGTCCTGCTTACAACACAAAAGCCTTTCGTGGGCTTGTCCCCTGCATGCTCATGACTTCCCAGCACCCAGCACCAAGCCTGGGTGCCAACAGTGGCTGCATCAAAGCCTAGACAGCTCTTTCACTACCAAAGCTGACACAACGATGGGTCATCACCACACTGGAACATCAGGCAGAGGAGCCATGTGCCAGACCCAAAAATATATGCCCTTATCTACCTATGACTTGCTATATTCCTGCCACCACAGACTCTGAGCATTCCATTTTCTCATTTGTTTTCCTCTCCTAACCATGTTCCCAAGGACTTAACCTCATCCTCTCCTCTAGTTTCTGATCTTCGCTCATCAAACCATCTTTAATCATCTTCAGGCTTCTCCTCCTCCTTTGGTTTATCCTCTTCAGAGATGCAGGCATGATTTAGCCTCTCCTATCTTAATGAAAACAGTGCCCTTGGACCCACCTGCCTTTCCTCATCCTTTCTCTTTCCATCTCTGAGCAGACTTAACGCATTTTGCAATTGCCATCTGAGATTTCATCAAAACACCCACTTGAATGCAGCTGCTGCCCTGGCACTTTGCTGACACCTCTATCTATTTGTTTCAGTGGCTGCCACATTGCCTACAGACCACAGAATCACAGAAAACATCCTTTTGGGAAGAGACCTCAGAGATCATCTAGTCCAACCCTCAACCCAGCACTGAAGGGTCAAGCACTCCAGATCTGGCTTGAACAGGGCAGAGTAGATGCAGAGGAGAACCTCTCTCAACTTGCTGGTCACACTCTTCATGCATGACAGGACATATTTGCCTTCCTGGCCAGCAGGAGCAAATGTCAGCACCAGATAGGTCCTGACCCACAGGAAAGCTGTTTGCAAACATAGCCTGGAGAAGAGAAGGCTCCAGGGAAACCTAATAATGACCCTCCAGCACCTGAAGAGAGCCTACAAGAAGGATGTAGAGAGTCTGCTTACAAAGGCCTACAGTGATAGGACAAGGGGTAATGGCTTCAAACTAGAGAAGAGCAGATTTAGATTGGATGGTAGGAACAAGTTCTGCACCATGAGGGTAGTTGAACACTGGAGCAGGTTGCCACCTGTCTCCAATCTCCTTCCAGGTAGTTGTAGGTAGCAATAAGGTCATCCAGCCTCCTTTTCCCCAGGCTGGATGACAGCACTTCCCTTAAGCCTCCAGACTCTTCACTGACTCCATGAATCCCATGGACCAGTTCTCCTGTGAAGATAGTGCCCATGGGCTGGGCACTAAATATTCTCACTGGGCTTGGACAGCCAATGTGTATAGATAGAATTGCAGCCCACATTTTACCCATGCTCACTGACTGTCATCCTCTGTCAATCAAAATACTGATTCATTCTTAGTCTGAGTTCCACCTAAATGACAGTAGAGGTGAATTTGAGAAGGCTCTGAGGTGACCTTATTGTGGCCTTTCAGTATCTGAAGGGGGCCTACAAGAAAGCTGGGGAGGGACTTTTTAGGATGTCAGGTAGGGATAGGACTAGGGGGAATGGAACAAAGCTAGAAATGGGTAGAGTCAGACTGGATGTTAGGAAGAAGTTCTTCAGCATGAGGCTGGTGAGACCCTGGAACAGGTTGCTCAGGGATGTGTTGGAAGCCTCATCTCTGGAGATGTTTAAGGCCAGGCTGGAGGAGGCTCTGGCCAACCTGATCTAGTGTGAGGCAGGGGGGTTGGAACTAGATGATCCCTGTGGTCCCTTCCAACACTGACTGATTCTATGATTGCTACTTAGGTTTTTGTTCCTGTCCTAAATAACCCAAAGAAAGAAATCAGAGCAGGAAGGCTAAATGTGTTAGAGCAGATTTCAAGCCTTATTTAGCTCATTTCCATGATGCCAGTCTTCAGCTCACTATCCACCCTGACGTCTCCTAGAAGATATTTTGCCTCCTGCTGCTGCACTCTTTCTGGAACTGTTTACTCCATTTATTTGTTAGATTCGTGCAACGTTTTACAAACAAAATAGGTCAAATATTTTCCTGTTGACATAATTCAGCAGGCTTCACTTAGGTTTGACTAGAAGGAATTTGGTGCAGTGAGTTTTGTTTACAGACTTACTCAAAATTAGGAAATGCTTTTAAGCTCTTCATCTGCACCTAGATTTCTGGCTGGCCTTAGGACTAGAAGAGGCCAAGGCCTTATTTTTTTTTTCCCCTGTGAAAAATGCCACTTTTGAAAGTAGGAAAATTCCAGCTCCTTGAGATTTTGATCATATTTTCTGTGTGAGATCTTTCAACCACCAATCTTGGGACTGTTTTCCAAGGAAAATTTTCCTTTCCCTATCCTTCCAAGAGATCAGATTTCCCCACAAATGTCCCGGTCTGACTTTTAGAGGAAGCAGTAACCTATTGCAAGGAGGAACCACAAAGCTTCTTGGTGGACTCTCTGAGCGCTCCAGCAAGATTTAAACAGCCTAAATTAGAAGCAGAGCTCCTCAGTCACAGATAGCCTCAGAAATGGGTGGGTGTAAAACTATCTCTGCATCTAAAGATGCTGTAGGGTGAGCCAAGCACAGCACAGAATCTCACCCCAGCTCCCCATATGTCACTATGAATGTCACACTTCTTCCTCAGCCTGGAGATAATCAGCTTTATCTTCCCAGAGTCTTTACACCTGGATAAACATTATCTTAGTTTGGTTCTAAAGGTCTTAGCTTTTATAGCTGAGCCTTGTAGCTACTGTAATTACCTGGCTTCAGAGAAGATAAAGAAGCAATTTCAGCTCCTTTTAACATATCTGGCGCACGTAGGTGCTAAAGCCTGCTTGGTTACCTGAACCCTCCTGGCTCATTTAGAAGTGCAAATCTTCTCCCCTCCTGTGTACCATTGCAGCCTCATACTTGCTTCCAGCACAGAAACAGAATGATGGAGGTTGGAAGTGACTTCTGGAGTTTGTCCACCTCCCCACTGCTAAAGCAGGTTGCCCAGGATCACAATGTCCAGGTGGGTTTGGAAACTCCACAACTTCTCTGACAGCCTCTTGCAGTGCTATGGCAACCTCACACCTCACAGGAAAGAAGTTTCCCCTCATGTTCATATGTGGAACATCCTGTGTTTCAGTTTGTGCCCACTGCCCCTTGTCCTGTTGCTGGGCAACGCTGAAAGGAGCCTGGGCCCATCCTCTTCATCCTGCCCTTTAGATGTTGAAAGCATTCAGAGGATTCCCTCAGGCTGAACAAGTTTAACTCTCTCAGCCTATTCTCTCAGCAAAGAGGCTCCAGCCCCTGGAACAGTTTTGTTGCCTCTCCTGGGCCTGCTCCAACAGTTCTGTGCCCTTCTTATAGAATCATAGAATGGTTTAGGTTGGAATGGACCTCAAGCTCATCCAGTTCCAACTCCCCTGTGCCACAGATAGGGACACCTCCCACTAGAACAGGTCAACTCAAGGCCTCATCCAACTTGGCCTTCAACACCTCCAGGGAGGGAGCAGCCACAACCTCCCTGGGCAACCTGTGCCAGTGTCTCACCACCCTCACTGCAAAAAACTTCCTCCTGACAACCAGTTTCAATCTCCCCTCTGCCACTTTAAACCCATTCCCCCTTGTCCTTTTATTACAAGATCTTGTCAATAGTCCCTCTCCAGCCTTCCTGTAGGCCCCTTTCGGATACTGGAAGGCTACTTTAATGTCTCCTGGCAGCCTTCTCTTCTCCAGGCTGCAGAGCCCCAACTCTCTCAGCCTGTCCTCACAGCAGAGCTGCTACAGCCCTCTCAGCATCTTGGTGGCCTCCTCTGGACTGGCTCTAACAGTTCCATGTCCTTCTTGTGCTGGGGGCTCCAGAGCTGTGAGCACTCCATCTAGAACAACAGCTACATTAGAGCTTCTCTGCAAAGGTTTGGCTGCCCAAGCCAACCTGACTTGCTATGAAAGCAAAGGAGGAGCTGAAGCACAGGCTGTAGTCTGAGAGGTGTTTGTATCTAGAACAACTACATTAGAGCTTCTCTGCAAAGGTTTGGCTGCCCAAGCCAACCTGACTTGCTGTGAAAGCAGAGGAGGAGCTGAAGCGCAGGCTGTAGTCTGAGAGGTGCTTGGACAGTCACTGAGCAAGCTGCTCCTTGCTGTGTTAGAGACAGCTCCTCGCTTTGTCGCACCCGCTGTCTCCAGCCTGTCATTCTTGCAACCACAGCGCTCCGCCTGTGACTGTGAAGGGCCCAGCGGTGGCAAAGAGGCAGCTGAGATGCGGAGTGCCCCAGGCAGCTGCCCGCGGCAGCCTGCAGCCCTGCGCATCGCCTGAGCTGCTGCCGCTGCCCTGCGGCAGGCGGGGACCGGCCGCAGCCCTGTCACCTAGCGCCGCCCTGTGGCCACTTGTGTCCATTGCGCCGCCCCGTGCTCGCCTGCTCACGGCGCTGCCGCTCTCCGGCAGCTCGGGCGAGGGCTGAGCTGGTGCCTCAGCCGAAACCCCTCTTCAGCCTCGGCTTAGCCAGAGCTACTGAGGGTAAGGAACAAGCACAGGGTTTACTTAGCTGTGGGGCAACACCTCTGGCTTGGGTCAGCAACAGGAACAGCGCAGCCATTGCTTCCCTGTGGTCACCACTGGTGAAGCCTCACCTTGAACACTTTGGTGCAGTTTTGGGCCCCTCACTATATGAAGGACATCGAGGTGCTGGAGTGTGTCTAGAGAAGGGCAACAAAAGTAGTGAAAGGTCTAGGGCACAAGTCTTGTGAGAAGCAGCTGAGGGACAAGGGGCAAGGGATGCAAACTGGAGCACAGCAAGTTCCACCTCAACGTGAGGACAAAACTTCTTTGCTGTGAGTGTGACAGAGCACTGGAGCAGGCTACCCAGAGAGGCTGTGGAATCTCCCTCTCTGGAGACTTTCAAGAGCCTTCTGTGTGACCTGCCCTCAATGACCCCGCTTTAGAAGGGAGGACTGGAGTCTATAATCTTCAAAGATCCCTTCCAACCCCTATCATTCTATGACTCTATGATTGCCCTGGCCTTGAGGAGTTCTGGGAAGAGATTTTTCTGCTCAGGAGGAGCACTGAGCTAAGTGTAAGCTGATACAGAAACTCCACTTTAAGGAAGTGCTGTGCTTTAAATATCTATGCCCGTTTGCTAGGCACATCAGGTTCTTATTGCCACCTTGTGACCGGGAAGATGATTTACAGCAGCTCCTTGCAAAGAGCCTTCACTTCCTTGCACTGCTCTGCCAACGAAATGAGATTTTATGGGACAGTTCTAGCTGGAGGGTCCCTGCAATAAATCCTGCCTGAAATCCTCCAACATGCTCCAGGGAGTGCAATGACCCAGCCATGCTCTGGGTCAGCATATGATGCTTGGGGTGTCTTAGCATCCAAATGTCAAGACAACTGGAGACAATTTCTCCCACTTGAATGACACCTTTGTGTTGAACCACACACTTGTGTCACACCAACCCTCTGTGGTGCTTCAGGCTTGGGCAAGAGTGGCTGGAAAGCTGCACTAGGGGGGATTTAGGCTGAACATTAGGAAGAGAGTTGTCAAGCCCTAGAATAGGCTGCCCAGGGCAGTGGTGGAGGGATTTAAAAGCCTTGTAGTTGTGCCATGGTTTATTGGTGGACTTGGCAGTGCTGGGTTAGTAGTTAGACCTGATCAACTTACAGGTCTTTTCCAACATAACCAATGCTTGGGTATACCAAAATACTTGAAGTTTGTCAGCCAAGAACTGGCACTTACTTCTGCAGTGCTGTGTCCTGACTGTCCTTGGAAGATGCTCCTTGGAAGATGCCTTTGATGTGCACCCCATTGAAAAATTACTTCTCTTAAGACAAATGGAAGCACTTTAATCTCTTTTCCTGTCTTCACAACCCTTAGGGCTGCCTAAAATTCTCCAAGAGTGGCTAAATGATTTAGCTTAGTGATTTAGCAAAGCTTACTGATTCAGAGCTCAGCAGTTCCTCTTATTTATAGATGTGTGAAGACACTCCTGGATGTGTAAGAAATCTTAACACAAACCAACTCTTCATCCCCAACACGGCAGTGAAAAATACTGCCTCAGTCAGCACACATTTTTATAAGCTAACCTTTACAAGGCAGCAGCTTGTGAGCAGCAATTCCTCATCTCCCTTGCTGTGCTGCAATTTAGTCCTCTGGAAGGACCTTGCAGGTGAATTTACCGAAGGCAAATGTAATGATGGTGATATATTAACATTTCCCAAGCTGGTTAATCTTCAGAGCCCATGGAAATTTATTGAGAGCAATAGAACAGCCTGTGCCAGCTCCTGGTCACCAGATATAAAGGTGTTTATTTAAAAAAAAAATCTGAGTGAGTGCTGAGCTGCACTCTCTGTTTTCCAGGCTATGGCACTGAAGGTCAAGGAACCTTTGGTGTTAGAGAGGGAAAAGGTGGCAGCTTGGATGGTTTGTGCTCCCTGAACACCAACACAGGCTGTTCCCTATTGTTCTGTTGTATTGTTGCTTCCCTGGGCAGCCTGTTCCAGGGCTTGACAACCCCTTTTGGGGGAAGATGCTTTTCCTAATATCCAGGCTAAAGCTCCCCTGGTGCAACTTGAGGCTGTTTCCTCTTGTCCTATTGCTTGTTCCTTGGGAGAAGAGACCTGATCCCCACTTCACTTCACAGAATCACAGAACATTAGAGGTTGGAAGGGACCTCCAGAAATCATCGAGTCCAACTCCCCTGCCAAAGCAGGATCCCCTAGAGTAGTTCACACAGGAATGCATACAGGTGGGTTTGGAAAGTCTCCAGAGAAAGAGGCTACTCAACCTCTCTGGGCAGCCTGTTCCAGTGCTCTGTCACCCTCACTGTAAAGAAGTTTCTCCTCATATTGAAGTGAAACCTTCTATGTTCCAGTTTGCAGCTGTTGCTCCTTGTCTTATTGTTGTGTACCACTGAAAAGAGCTTGGGCCCAGCCACCTGACACCTGTAACCTCCTTTCAGAGTGTGTAGATGTTTGAGCCTCCCTGAATCCCCAATAAAGTGAGCCAGGGGATAGCTGTTCCTCTGAGATTGAAGATTATCATGATAACATGCAGGGCCACAGTGCCTGCTGTGTAGCCACTTTGGTTGGTGGGGTACCATGAGATACAGCAGCTGGTGTCATAATGAGGCTGTGTTTTACACACTGCATTGGAATGGGCTGCCCATGGAGGTGGTGGAGTCACCGTCCCTGGAGGTGTTCAAGAAAAGCCTGGGTGGGACACTTAGTGCTATGGGATAGGGCTGGGTGATAGGTTGGACTGGGTGAGCTTGGAGGTCTCTTCCAACCTGGCCTATTCTATTCTATTCTATTCTATTCTATTCTATTCTATTCTATTCTATTCTATTCTATTCTATTCTATTCTATTCTATTCTATTCTATTCTATTCTATTCTGAAAAGGAGACATTCAAATTCCCAAAGCAAGAGACATGCAAATTCCTGAAGCCACCTGCAGAAGTTGTGGCACCATCTCAGGAGCAGGAGAGTAACTCTGTTCCTGGATCTGTACAGATGATTTCCCTTCACAGGGGAAGTTTCTGCTTTGCAGCAGACTCCACAGCCAAAGCTGCTGCCCATTGTATGTCCCTTTGGAAGCAGTGGTCGGAAGCTCTGCTGTGATTGTGAGCCAGTTAGGAGGCAGAGAGGCAGCAGAATGTTGAGCCAACACTTTAGTAGATGGTTAGGCTGGCTAATGGAAATTTCACTAATGGAAATGTCACTAATGGAACATAAATTTTCACTAATGGGCTCTCACCAGAAGTATTTCAGTTGGTCACAGCCCTTTCTGACTGGGAGCAATTGCACATTACAGAAGGGCTGGAAAATGCACCAGTACACCTGATACTCTTTCATCCTGCAGACACTCCAAATGTAATTACTGGACATAAAAAAAACCCCCAAAACCCTGAAAATAGATGAAACTGTAATCCAGAGCCTTTGCTCCATCAGAGGGGCAGAAGCCTGAAAAGAGGAGGAATCAAGTCTAAAGTAGCAATGGCTGTAGTTAGGGAGAGAAAATATGTTATTGTTTGGGAAAATACTGTCAGTTGAAACATGAAAAGATGTAATGCAGGAGCTGAACCCCATACATGAAAAAGATATTGACACCGAAATGGATATTGGTTCTTCATATTGCTGGAATAGCTTTTTGCTCTCTCCAGAAATTACAGATCATGGAATCATAGAATTGTTCTGGTTGGAAAAAGACCTGTAAGATCAAGTCCAGGTGTTAACCCAGCACTGCCAGGTCACCACTAAACCACTTCCCTCTGTACCACATCTACGTAGTTTTAAATCCCTCCAGGCATGATCCCTCCAGCCACAGGGGAGCCTGTTCCAGGGCTTGAAGCCCCTACTTTACACTGCTGATCATAGTCATTAAATATGCTTTTAATTATTAATCTTTTTTTTCTTCCAGAAGCTCACCAATGTGGTTTTTAAAATGTTTTTAAGAACTCACCACTCCGTAGACGTTTTGTTCTTCCCACAGAGTGAGAGCACATGCAGGCACAAACAGAAATGTCCTGGAGAAGAGGTGGCCATACCTGTTCATCACCTGTAACCCAGGAAGAGAGAAGCAGTTTGAGACAAGGACAGAACTGACCCCTGAGTGAATTGCAGATGCAGCTGTAACCTACTGCTGCAGCACAATGTGTATGATCCTGCAGCCTCAATAACCACCATCATCACAACAGGAGACAGGATTGGGAAAGCTAAACCTGGCAGAGGAGGAAGAGGGGAGGTGTTATCCTTACCTTTGGGTGAATATGGGATCCTAATCCTCCCTACCCCAACCCTTTCACTGCTTTTCTCCTCAAGGGGTTTGAAATGTGGAACATGAGTTTGATGCTGTTGTCAGTGCTGGGGAATCAGCAGAAGTGGTGGAAGAATTGTGCTGTCCTGTTAGGTGTTAGCTCAACTCACCAGGAAGGTTTAAAAGCAAAGCTCCTTCAGGTTTTCATTGTGCATAAAGGTGACTCAGAGGGAGGGAGCAGCCACAACCTCCCTGGGCAACCTGTGCCAGTGTCTCGCCACCCTCACTGTGAAGAACTTCCTCCTAACATCCCGTTCAAATCTCCCCCCCAACCCATTTGAACCCATTCCCCCTCGTCCTGTCATTACAAGGCCTTGTCAATAGTCCCTTCCCAGCCTTCCTGTAGGCCCCCTTCAGATACTGGAAGGCTGCTATAAGGTCTCCTCGAAGCCAGGAGATATTCTATGATACCTCAAAGGTGCTGCCTGTTCTGAACATCAAAGTCCCAAAGTCTGGTGCCATTCACAGCTCGACAACCCCAGACTCCTCTCAGCAAGCCCTGCAGAGCTGTCCTCAGTGAAGCAGCAGCGAGTGGCAGGCTGCAGCCCAACAGTGGAGCACGTAACCCAGCATCCGAGTTGCTCTTTGACGGTAAAAAAGGCTTTTTGAAACCCATTTAAGCCTATTAGCGCTCCCAGAAAACCACTGCACTCCCTCCTCTGCTCAAAATAAACATCCTGGGCTTAATGGAGCCTGGTGTCCCTCCACCAGCAGTACCCAACCACTCCAATTAGGCGTTATTAAGCCATTAAAGTGAACTGAACGAAAGGGACCTGGCACCGACCGCTGCTCAGAAATGCTGGGCACTGAGCTCCGGGGGTGGGGGAAAAAAAATTAGCATGTGGTTATGAAAAGTGCCATCTCCTCCCAGCTGCTCTCCTCTAGTTGTCTAGAACATGTTGATGAGCACATCTTATGCAGGCACACAGGCACCCAGGGCAAGGCTGTGCCGTTCCTATTGGCACTGAGGAGCTCAGTTAGTTGCTACCTTGAATTGTATGCAAACCTTCCCCCCCACCCTTTTCAATCACAACAACTGGAACCTGCTGCTAGGTGCAAGTGGTAGGAAGAATTGGCCTCCTCCACTGAAAATGTCTGCCCTTGGACTATAGATATTAGAGCAAACTCCCAAGGGAGGTGGTGGATTCCCTTACACTAGACAGTTTCGAGGCCCAGCTTGGTAGGGTGCTGAGCCAGCTCATTTAAACCACATTCTTACCCCAAAAAGTTGGATTAGATGATCCTCGAGGTCCTTTCCAAGCTGGTGTTCTATGAATGCTGTGAAACGACACCTGGTTTCTGGTGGTGTTACAGTTCAGAGCCTGCTGGATACTGCAGCTTGTGGAGTCTCCTCGGGAGCCTTTCGCGACCCATCTGAGTGTATTCTTGTGCCACCTGTGCTAGATTCTCTGGTCCTGCTCTGGCAGGGCAGGGTTGACTCAATGCTCCGTGGAGGTCCCATCCAACCCCTAACATCCTGCGTGATCCTGTGACCCCGGATGCTGCAGCGGTGCCACAGAGCTCTGCAGAAGCTCTGCAGAAGCTCTGCTGAAGCTCTGCAGAAGCTCTGCTGAAGCTCTGCTGAAGCTCTGCAGAAGCTCTGCTGAAGCTCTGCTGAAGCTCTGCAGAAGCTCTGCTGAAGCTCTGCAGAAGCTCTGCAGAAGCTCTGCTGAAGCTCTGCTGAAGCGCTGCCATCACGCAGCCGGTGACCTCCCTCCCCGCGGTGCTCCCAGTCCTGCTCCTCTCCTGGAGCCAGGCACAGGCTGGCAGTGCTCAGCGTGCCGAGCCGACTTCGGGCTGAGTGATGAAGTAAAGCTGGGTTTGTTCACACAGCAAGCGCTCCGTCCCCCACCACGCCACTTGCTCCAGGCTGTATCTTCAGACACGCTCAGTTCGGGCAGGCCTGTGTGCAACGGCAGAAGTGTGCCTGTCACCTGAGAGCAACCGAAACACCAAGGGCTCGCAGGAGCAGCCAACCTGCTGCCAGAGGCTGTGCCCTTCCCTCTACGAGCTGCCTCCCCCGGTGCTGGCTCCCCTCTCTGCCGGCCCCTCTCCGGCTCCTCTCCGGCCCCTCTCCGGCCGCCGCCCCGTGCCGCCCCGGCCGTGCCTCCCCGTCCCGCCGCCGCCACCAGATGGCGCCACAGAGTTGGCGGCCGCTGCCCTGCCTGCCGCTTGCGGGGTGCCGGCTCGGGGCCGGGCGGCCCGCGGGGGGTCGGCTGGGGAGCAGGAATACTCACAAGCTCCACGCGTGTCGTGGCCGTGACGGCGCCACAACCGAGCAGCCACGAGGGGTTCAGACTGCCAAAGGGTTGCATTTAGCTTCGACGCTAGCGAGAAATCCCGAGGGCGGTGAGGCGCCGGAGCAGGTTGTGCGTGGAACACTGGAAAAGCGTTCAAAGGCAGGTTGGATGGGGCCGTGAGCAACCTGATCTGGTGGCAAGTGCCCCTGATTGGAACTAGGTGAGCTGCAAGGTCCCTTCCGACCCAATCCATTCCAATTCTACAAAGTGGCAGCCTAGATAGACCCCCCCAGAGTGAGGGCTGCAGCTGCTAGCATCCTTCCTCTCACAAACGTCTTTACAGAGAGGGTGACAGAGCACTGGAACAGGCTGCACAGAGAGGTTGTGGAGTCTCCTTTCCTGGAGACTTCCAAAACCCTCCTGGATGCATTCCTATCTGACCTGCTCTGGGTGATCCTGCTTTGGCAGGGGGGTTGCACTGCGTGACCTCTGGATATATATATGTGTGTGTGTGTGCATATATATATATACACATATATATATACATATGTATGTATGTATTAAATATATATATATANACATTAACCAAGATTTAAATGCAAGGGGGTAAAAAACCACTGAGCTCTTTCGTTCATGAGCCTGAGCCTTCATACGCTCCTGTGCCTTTGAACACAGGCAAGGTGAATCACAAAGCCATAGAACAGTTTGGGTTGGAAGGGACCTTGAAGCTCATCTAGTTCCAGCCCCTCTGCCATCAACAGAGACACCTTCCACTAGACCAGGTTGCTCAAATGAAGCCCAACAAAATCTCTTGCTGGAAGCAAAGGAATGAGGAATGCTCAGAATAAACATCTGCACTTCCCTGCTGAGTTTGCTTTTCTTAGTCGGCTTAGGTAAAAAAAAAACAAACAAACCTCAGTGAAATTTGCTGTTGGGTCTCAGTTTCTCCAGAATCTGGTTGTTACCTCTGTGGAGAGGGGGAAGGAGTGAAGAGCAGAGGCCATATCTAGTGCTGCACAGGGCAGAGATGCAGTATAGGCAAGGTGGAGGGTGCAGGAGGAGGGTGATGAAGTCTTTACTAGAAGATTGGTGTGATGCTGTGGTGAGTGTTAGGAAGCAGGGAGCAATGACGCTCTGGATGTGAGCTGAGGAACAACAACAGCAGGTTTCCTGCTGCTGAGTCACTGCCCAGCCACGCCTGGCAGTGGGAGCTGGGTGCTGGGGCAGGAGGTGTATAAATACACTCACTCATGACTCCATGGATGTGCACTGCTCTGATAATGGCGTGGTTGAAGCTGTTGTCCTGAGGTCCTGTGCCAGCAAAATCAGAGAATGGCAATTTGGATGCAGGCTGGAGATAGAAAGAAATGTGAAGCAGTGTGGTGGGGAAAGGCCAGCGCTAGCTAAAATTTGCCATGAGCAATTTATTGCCATTTCCAGAGAGAGCCTGGCTGGTGATAGCATTCTTTCCTTCCCTGAGCACAAAAATATCTCATTCAGCTGTGCAGATCTCCCAGCTGAAGCCAAACCTGGGGGAGCTTGGATACTTGCAGTTATGTTCTCATTTGGCAAGGGTGGAGCAATGTCCAGAACTGGATTATGTCTGACAAAGCAGAACACAGCAGCACTGCAACAAAAACCTCTGCCCTGACTTAGGTAAAATGCTGTTTGTTTTTAACTGCTGGGTGAGAAAAAAAAAACACAAAGGAAAATTAATACAAGTCATAACAGTTTGGGGTTTTTTTCAGCCCTGGGAGTTACTTTAATGAGCAGGCTACTTGTATGTGTTGGAACTTGCCTGGCAGTAGTTAGCTTACAAATCATTATTGTTACACTTGTTGGAAAAGGAGAATTTAGAGACATGTAGAATAGACTAGAGTAGACTAGAATAGACTAGAGTAGTCTAGACTAGAAGAATAGAATAGAATAGAATAGAATAGAATAGAATAGAATAGAATAGAATAGAATAGAATAGAATAGAATAGAATAGAATAGAATAGAATAGAATAGAATGAATAAGCCAGGTTGGAAGAGACCTCCAAGCTCATCCAGTCCAACCTACCACCCAGCCCTATCCAATGGTACTAACTGCTCCATCCAGTCTTTTCCTGAACACTTCTAGGGGTGGGCACTCCACCACCTCCGTGGGCAGCCCATTCCAATGCCAATCTCTCTGTGAAGAACTTCCTCCTAATATCCAGCCTATACCTTAACTGACACAACTTGAGGCTGTGTCCCCTCATTCTGTTGCTGGTTGTCTGGGAGAAGAGCCCAACCCCACCTGGCTACAACCTCCCTTCAGGTAGTTGTAGACAGCAATGAGGTCTGCCCTGAGTCGTCTTCTCTCCAGGCTGCACAGCCCCAGCTCCCTCAGCCTCTCCTCATGTACCTTTAACGGTCTGGCAAGAGGCAGCTGGATCTAGTTATGTGGTGAAGAATTATGCTAAACAAAATGATCAGGGAGAGCATAAACAGTGGTTGGAGCTGAGCTCCACAGGGAGCCTCATCTCTGGTGCATCATCCTTCAGCCCTGCGCCCTGCGTCAGCTTCTGTTGCAGTCAGACAAAAACAGGGCGGAAAATTCTTTCGGGACACCACCAGAGAACGTCACTGCCTTGTCAAAGGAGGGCAGTCTCAAGTAAAGCAAAAGACAAAACACCAAAGCCTTGTGACCCTGAATGTTTCCGGGAGGTCCTGATAAAGGCGCTCAGTCTGGCGCTGGAGAGTCTCTCTCGGTACAAACGGGAGTTTCGTTTTCTGCCGCTGTAGGAGTAAATGAGACTTCCTCCCTCCGAGGGCTTTTAGAGAAGGCAGGGAAGCAGCAAGACAACAAGTAGGATGCATAGTAGAGGACAGATGAGCTGATAGTCGAGTGAAAGGAACAGCAAATAATAAACCAGGCTGTTAAGAGACGTTGTCTGGCTAATAGATAACAGTGGCAGCACCCCGAGGGCAAAGGTAGGAGAAAGCCACTACCAGGAGCCTTTTCAAATAGCAGCGTTTGGGTTTTTCTTCTTTTGTAGAATAAGAGGCAACAAAATAACAGCAAAAAAAATCCTCAGCAGACGAGTTGTCTGTGTGTGTTATTAATGCAGGAAGAAGAATTGAAAGTGTCTTTGGCTCCAGAGAGAGAGATGCATGCATCGCCAGGCTGCAAAGAGCAAGGGCAAAGCTCCGAATAGCACAAGGAATAATGGATGAACAAAAAAAACAAGCCCAAACCACAACCCAGAGACAAATCTGGTAGCAGGATGAGGTATGAGGCAGTAGTAGCAAGCCGCTGAAATTAAACCTCCCTGGGCAACCTATGCCAGTGTCTCACCACCCTCACTGCAAACAGCTTCCTCCTAACATCCAGTTTCAATCTCCCCTCTGCCACTTTAAACCCATTCCTCCTCATCCTCTCATTACAAGACCTTGTCAATAGTCCCTCCCCAGCCTTCCTGTAGGTCCCCTTTCAGATACTGGAAGGCTGCTCCAAGGTCTCCTGGAAGCCTCTCTTCTCCAGGCTGCAGAGCCCCAGCTCTCTCAGCCTGTCTTCAGAGCAGAGCTGCTGCAGCCCTCTGAATAACTTTTCTCCCTCAGACTTCTGGCAGAATACAGGTATGTTAAGAGTGCCTCCAAAATGGATCGGTCTCCAGACAGCTAGATGGGGAACGTGAAAATTCAGGCTGAAATTAAACCCAGATAACAACTCCTAACCTTAAGCTTCACAGGACAGGGGGATCTGACAGTGAAGCCTCTTTCTTTCCAGCTTCATGAGTCAGTCTTGCCGTAAGAACATGTGTATAATTTTAGAGTTTCATGTGGAATAACTGTTCTTTTGAGTTGCCCCTGCAAGGCTTGCTCAGTTACAGAGATAACTGCCTGGAAAAAAGGAGTCAGTGTATGCTAAAGTTCAGGAAAGGAGACTAGATGAGAATGTGGCACAATATAAAGTCTGTCCTTCTTATAGGGCCGTGGAGAGGTTTAGCCTCTCCCTGTTTCAGCTTCTCTCTTGGCTGTAGCCTTAGCCCAGGTGGAGACACCTCCATTCCAGCACCATGAGCTCAGCTGATGTGGCAGGCAGTGGCTTTTGCTTACTGGCTCCAGCTTCTACTGGCTCCATTTCTTCATCTCACAAAATTATGAAGGTGCTTGTTAGTGCCTTGTTTCACTAGGATGGGACCATAAAACTGCAGGAGTGATTTCTCCAGGGCTATCTATATGCAGCTGGCCAAGACACAGAGATTTATTAGCATGCAGCCTACCATAAGCAACAATCAATACTCAGTCTTGGCACAGCTTAGCTCTGCAGAGCAGCCTTGAAGATATGGCTCATGCCAAATAGCAGCACAGGATTTAGTGCAGTACAGATGCATCTGGAATATTTTAATGAGGGGTGGGGGGGATGTTATGGAAAACATTTGGCAGCTTCTGGAGCATGCAGCCTATATTACATTATATACCATCTGTAACAGCAGGGCTGAGCATGGACAAGGCACTAAAATGATGTTGGAGCCACCTTCTGAAAGAGGTTTCACCATCTGCAAAAAACCATGGCTATTTCCAAGGGTTCTAGTGATGCCAGATCTGGTTGGTTTGGGTCTGCACAGTAGTTGTGGGTCAAGTACTGGTGGGAAAGTCATGGCCATTTTTTCCTGTTAGTAATTAGTGATAAGATGAAGGAAGTTCAGAGGATGGTTGAACAAACATAAAGGAATGTCTCTCAAGCAGAGCAGAAATGGAGTAGGAATGATGAGGAAGAGAGACTTGAATTTGATGGTAGAGAACAAGGGTAGTGCCAACATGGTAGAACCACAAAGACAGGCTGGGGGAGATGAGGTTGTTCAGCCTGGACAAGAGAAGGTTCCTGAGAGACCTGATAACATTTCAGTACCTCAAGGAGGCCTACAAGAAAGATGGAGAGAGACTGTTTACAAAGGCCTGTAGTAATAGGATGAGAGGCAATGGCTTCAAACTAGGGAAGAGCAGACTTAGATTGGATGTTAGGAACAAATTCTGCACCATGAGGGTAGTGGAACACTGGAACAGGTTGCCTGGGGAGCTGGTTGGGGTCCCATTCCTGGAGATATTCAAGGTGAGGCTCAACAGGGCTCTGGGCAGCCTGAGGATGTCCCTGCTGACCTCAGGAGGGGTTGAACTAGATGACATTTGGAGGTGCCTCCCAGCCCAGCCCATTCTATGATTCTACAATTCTGTGACTCTATGATTCTGTGATTCTATGATTCTACAATTCTGTGATTCTATGATTCTATTCTATGATTCTGTGATTCTATTCTGTGAGCTTTGCTGGGTGTTTTGCTTGTCTGTCTGGGAAAATAGAAGGAGAAAGAGAGGGTAGCTTTGAACCCTTCTGGGCAGTTTCTTTTGTCCAGGAGGGAGTTTGGATGTCTGTATTGTTTGTGGGTTTTTTTTATATATATATATATATATAAAATTGTAAATACTTGTAAATATGTTGTGTCCTAGATGCTTGTCAACTGTGCTTCGCTGTAAGTTGGAACTAGATGATCCTTGTGGTCCCTTCCAACCCTGACTGATTCTATGATTCTATGATTCTAAGTATAGCTTCATCTTACTTCCAAGCTGTCTGAGCTAGTCTGGTAAATGTCAATAGTGTGTGTGTGTGAAGGTTCCTAACCTGCCACAGGTGAGATTCCAAATCCACCTGGACATTGTGATCCTGGGCAACCTGCTGTGGGTGCTTTTAGCAGGGTGGTTGGGCTAGATGATGTCCAGAGGTGCCTTCCAACCCATACCATTTTGTGCCTGTCTAGTCTGGTCCATTGTGCTGATCAGATGTAATGCAATGCCCAGGAGGGCTGTGATCCACCCCAGATAGCATTTCCCCTCCCACATCCTCATGTACCTTTGCCAGGAACATTCCCTAGAGGGGAACCCTACTTGAGGGCTCTATCTCCTCAGCTGCATTGCCCAGAGGAAGGTCTTGGGGATGTGCCTGGCTGGAGCAAGGTACTTCTAGTACTCATCCCCATTTAATTTGGTGCATTGGCACTCCTTTTTAAATTAAGAGCAGCTTAAATGTATGGATGATGTTTAGCAGTGATAATTCCAGGCCATTTGTTCATCTGAGCAGGTGTCTGACTCATTAAGCCCTCAGTGCATGTCCCCACTATAATGCACACAGATGGACGTGGTAGGTACCCAGCAATTAGGCTAACGCAGAATTAAATGAAGCTGTGCTCGACTGGTGTGCACACAGGAGGGGTAGAAGATAGTCCAAAGTAGGCCTTCAGTGTCCTATTTTTAATATTTGATTTCCATTAAGTGCCCAGAAATATTTTATTTAGGGGAGCTGGTACATTTTCCTAGGGAAAAGTGAGCAGCCAGCACTGTAATAATAAAGTTGAGCATAATCATGGAATTGTTCTGCTTTGAAACAACTTTGCAGGTCACCAGGTCCAACTGGTAACCCAGTGTTTTTATTGAAGCTGGGGAGGGACTTTTTAGGCTATCAGGTAGTGACAGGACTAGGGGGAATGGAGCAAAGCTGGAGGTGGGGAGATTCAGACTGGATGTGAGGAGGAAGTTCTTCAGCATGAAAGTGGTGAGAGCCTGGAATGGGTTGTCCAGGGAGCTGGTTGAGGCCCCATCCCTGGAGGTGTTTGCAGCCAGGCTGGATGAGACTCTGGACAGCCTGATCTAGGGTAGGGTGTCCCTGGCCACCCTAGATGATCCTTGTGGTCCCTCCCAACTCTGACTGATTCTATGATGGGCTCATTGCAGTGGCCACAAAGCCAGTGAACTCCTGCAAGCACTCCTTCCTTACAAATAGCTGATAAAAAAAACCCCAAAACCAACCCATCAATCAGAATGAAAAGTTCAAACTTCAAACAAGTTTAAACTTCAAATAAAACCCATTCAATTTTACGGGAAAACCCCCAAAACAACAATCAAACCACAACAAGCCATCTGCCAGTAAATCATCGATCTGGACATAGATAAACCCACGAGGGCAAGAATAAAATATTCATAGTAATTAGTGGTAGAGGCAGATTAGACCCCCCTGCTCCCCCCCTCCCTACTTTGCACTTGCTGTTGCTATGGTGATTCTTCCTCCAAACACTCTCTCCTCCTCTCCCCCCCCCCTCTACATGACATTGGCTCTCTCCGTGGCTTTCCATCTGGCTCTTGCTTTCCTGTTTATCCCAATGAAATCAGCTCGACTGCTCATTTGTCACCTTGGAGGTGTAGCTGCCGCGAACATGTGTGGCGCGAGAGAGCAGGGCAAGCAGATGGCACTGGAGAACAGATAAACCCACAGATGCACGGAGGAGACAGCAACAAGCTTGCTGTGAAATACTGTCTGGAAGATGATGAATTGGGCTCGTGTTTGGTGAGGCACGGCCAGCTCCTGCCTGCAAAGAAGCGTCCATCCCTCCTCCTTGTTTCCTTTCAGGCTGCCGGCACATGCTGCCGGCACTCTGGATTGGTGAAGCTGATGGATAAGGAGGATCAGAGGTAGTGTGGCTCAGAGGTTGCCTGTGCACTGATGGAAAGCATGACCTGTCCTTTCCTGGCTGCTTCTGTTAGGATAGAATAGAATAGAATAGGATAGGATAGAATAGAATAGAATAGGATAGAATAGAATAGAATAAAATAGAATAGAATAG
>VWZI01021474.1:127122-141912 GCA_013396835.1 Psilopogon haemacephalus
CCTTCCTCCCTTCCTCCCTTCCTCCCTTCCTCCCTTCCTCCCTTCCTCCCTTCCTCCCTTCCTCCCTTCCTCCCTTCCTCCCTTCCTCCCTTCCCTTCCTTCCCTCTTTCCATTCGTTTTGCCTTTCTTGGTGTTACATTAAAGATTTCTCAGCTTATCTGTAACTTCTACCTGCCTGATGCTGAAATAAGCCCATCCAAATGATGAACTCCTTAGGTGATCTATGAAGTTTGGATTAAGTGCAATTTTGAGTTCATGATTATAGATCTGCTCTGTTAATGGTTATCATTTTAATTCCAGAGAGTTGTCAGGCACTGCTCAAGTGTTTCTGCCAAGACTTAGAAGATACCAAGATTCAAGATTTTTTTGTTCAGAAGAAAACACTCAAAAATCTAAGTTAAAAAATAGACCCCTTGGATAGCTTTTCACTTCCCTATTTTTATTTTTCACCTGGATGTACTAAATAAAAAGAAAAGAAAAAATAATCCTGACTTTCCAAAGGATATACCTGAGAATCACAGAGCCATTAAGGTTGGAAAAGTCCTTTAGGATCGAGTGCAACAATAAACCTAACACTGCCAAAGCTACCACGAAACCACATCCCTCAGCACCACATCTACACAGCTTTTAAACCTCTCCAGGGATGGTGACACCAACACTTCTTTGGGCAGCCTATTCCAGGGCTTGACAACCTTTTTAATGAATAAATTTTTCCTAGTGTCCAACCTAAACCTCTGCTGAAAGAAGAGCCTAAAAGAAATGTGAAATTGGATGGGAACTACCCCAGAGACTTTGTCCTGGAAATGAATCTATACAGCAGAGTTATGTTTGCAAAGTAAGTTTGCTTGTCCCTTTGCAAGAGTAGATGATCTCTATTACCACATTTCCCAATTGCTTTTGCCCAAGAGTGAACCAGTTCTTGGGAATCTTAGCTGTAAGTCCCCATTAGTTCAGTTTAGCTGGTTTCTAAATAGTTAATGGAGAAGCTTGATGTGGGTTAGTCATTAGAATTTCTACACAATGGGGCTGGTGAGGCACTGGAACAGGTTACCCAGGGAAGTTGTGAAGCTCCATGCCAGACTGGATGGGGCCTTGAGCAAGCTGTCCTAGCAGGAGGTGTCCCTGCCCATGGCAGGGGGGTTGAAACTAGATGATCTTTGGGGTCACTTCCAACCCAAGCCATTCTATGAATGTATGATTTTATCCTGCAGCCCAGCTCAGAATGCTGGACACATCACCTGAAATGAAAGAAGAACCAGCCCAGCTTACCCTGAGTCATCCAGGCTACAAACCACATAGCCAAAGGGCAAAGAGAAAGATTCCCCTCCTGTTTCTCCCAGGGGAGAAGCACACAGAGAAATCAGTAATGATTAATAAACATGATTCAGACATGAGGTAGGAAGAGCAGCAGTTTTCCAAGTAACTCCCTTTACTTTAGGAGCCAAGAAGAAAGCAAGCCAGCTCCTTTAATTAGGACATGATATCTTGCTCACTTGTTACCTCATCAGCCAGCTGCAACTTATCATAACCTAATTTGTGAGCTCCCAAAGACAGAGAGCACATTTTGCAGGAGGCTGATGCAGTACCCACTGCTACAGAACCTGCTCTGTGGCTGCCATTGCAAACACTACCCCTAAACTGAGCAGAATAATGTGGTTTGGAGACAACATTCACAGAACCACAGAATGTCAGGGGCTAGAAGAGACCTTGAAAGCTCATCCAGTCCAACCCCCCTGCCAGAGGAGGATCACCGAGAGTAGATCAGACTGGAATGCATCCAGGTGGATTTTGAATATCTCCAAACAAGAAGAGTCCACAACCCACCCTGGGCAGCCTGTTCCGGGGTTCTGTCACCCTTACAGTGAAAAAAAAATTCATGTTTACATGGAACTTCTTATGCCTCAGCTTCCACCCATTGTCCCTTGTCCTGTCTTCTGTCCCCAGGAAAGTGTGTGTAGATGAAAAGTCAACAGAGTAGCCTGGTTATATGGGGACTTAATAATAAATCCTAATAAAACCAGGATCAGGAAGAAAAATTATTTTCTTTTAGGTTGTGTATGAGATGGGGAAATGTCCACATGATGTGTGAAAACCACCCTCCAGGCTCAGGCTTAGCCAAAGAGATAATGTTGAGAGGGAAGTAACTCAAACAAAAGTAAAACTGCCTCCTGAAATAGCAGTGTGGTGTGCAGAGCAGAAAGGTGCACTTCCCCAGCCTTGGAGACACACTCTGCATTATGTACTGCCCATGAATAATTTGCTAGAGCAGTCCCTGTGCACCTTCTGCTCCACAGGCAGCACTGCTGCCGAGAACATTCCTACTGCCTGATGTTCACCTTCTGCATTGCTACCAGAAACGAGCAGGTCCCTTGATCTTCTGCAGAACTGGGGAACTTTGTTTCTTCTTCTTTCAACCCAGGATGAGGTTTAATTGAAAAGAAATATAACTGAGCACAAATCTACCTGTCTTTTGAGGTGATCTCTTTGCTCCATGTGCCAGCCTCACCTTTCCTTCTCCCTGTTCCAGAGATTTCACTTTCGGTCCTGCTTGAGAGCACTTTGGCATGTTGAATCATTCTTGCATTCCTGATCAAATCCCAAAGACTTACCTGTCCTCGTTCTGCAGGAAATCAGAAGATGAAGTGAATGTTTTTCAGCTCTACACAACTCATCTACACCCCTGCTAGGGTTGTGATCATCCTTCCTTCATTTCCTTCCTTCAGATTCTCATTCTGTAGGAAATAAGATTAGGTAAATATTTTTTCAGCTCCTCAAAACTCATCGAGGTACCATCTCCTAGGGTTGGGTTCATCTTTCCTCCATTTCTTTCTTTCAGTTTCCCAAGTCAGGGAGTTCAGGTTGTCAGGATTTTGCATCCTTCAGTCACCAGAACAGGCTGCCCAGGGCAGGTTGTGAAGTCTCCCCCTCTGGAGATAGTCCAAACACACCTGGATGTGTTCCTGTGTGCTCTGCTATAGGAGATCCTGGCCTGGCAGCAGGGAGGTTGGACTGGATGAGCTTTGGAGGTCCCTTCCAGCCCCTGACATTGTGTGATTCCTATTGTTTTACCGGATAACTGTTGTACATATGTTCTGTGCAGCCCTAATCCTCAGCTGGTTTTGCAAGCTTTCTGTAGACCACACAAGATGTTATTAACTAGAGCACAGGCTGCCTTGCTTCTCTCTGTTGCCTGTTCATTAATGACGAGTGAGAGGAAGTCCCTTCTGGGACGGTATCTACCTTTTTCCACAATAGTCGAGGCAGCACAAATGGCTTTAGGATTGAAAGAGACAGGGATGGGAGGTGCTGAGGGACCGGAGCACGCCTGTAGTTACACAAAGCAGAGCAATCAACGTGTGAACAAACCTTGGGGGCCGTCAGGGCTTCTTTTCTTTTCCACAAGTCTGGGATAAACTCCTTTCACATCTCGTAGATGACTCAAATATTTACAGACCTCTTGTTGGAAGGACTGGAAGCAAAAAGCCTGAAGAAAACAGCTACACAATAAAGAATTCAGCGTGTAGACGTGGCTGGTGCTGGCTTTTAGGGGAGCATATGGAGAATATTTAGAAGACAAATCTCTGCAATTCAATTTCACCTCCAATCTGCCTGATTTCCAGCCAGTGGCTTAAGGCCAAAGGGGATAATATCCCTTGTGGGATCCCCCACACCACTCACACAAACAGTTTCGTGTGGGCTGCCAGTCATTTGTGGATTCTCCATGTCAAATGCTCCCCCAGATGTTTAACCTCTGGGTCCAAGCCCTCTCCTCTCTCTGGTTCACAGGGGAAAGCTGTGATGATAGAGAGATGTAAATGGTTTTGATATGATGCTAATTTATGGGCTCCATATCCCCAGCCTTCAGAGACCCTGTGACATCTTCATATTTCAAAAATCCCTTCTCTTTGCAACAGGAAACTGATAGGGCATTGGCTTTGATTAAGGGGGGGGAAAAAAAATCAAAGCATTTTTGTTTTCAGTGGTTATTTTCCCCTGTAATTCTGCCCTGTTTCACTTGCTTTGAAACCACAGTGCCCTAACAGGATCAGAATGAGTGGGTGAGCCTGAAAAGCCCTGACTTGGAAAGGCTGATTGCAAAACCAGGGTTGCTCTTTACCAGTGTCGAAGAGCTTTAGTGCCTTACAGTGCTCTTCAAAGCATTTCCTTGATGTTCTTCCACTGCAAGGAGGAGTTGGAGTATTTTTTTTTTCTTTTTGCAATGGGAATTCATCACTCTTTTTTAGTAGTAAAAAAAAAGGAAAATTATATCCCTGAGAGAGTATCTTCCATCCTCAGAGCAACAAATATTTATGGGGCTAATGGCCCAACCATAGCACAACAGTTGCTGTCACACTGCATTGTAGAATCGTAGGAGAGAATCATATAGGAAAGGATCTCCAAGATGATCAAGCCCAACCATAAACTCAGCACTGCCAGCTCACCATGTCCCTCAGCACCACATCTACACAGCTGTGAATTCTCTCCAGGGATGGGGACTCCCACCACTGTCCTGCGTAGCCTGTTCCAGTGCTTGGCAATATCACAGAATCACATTCTGGTTGGAAAAGAACCCCAGGATCACCAAGTCCAATCCATAGCCCTGCTCTACAAGTTTCACTCTTAAAACATATCCTCAGGTACCACATCCAAAGGATTTTTAAACACCTCCAGGGGCGGTGACTCCACCACCTCCCTGGGCAGCCCATTCCAATGCCTGACCACTCTTGCTGGGAAAAAAATGTTTCCTAATGTCCAGTCTAAACCTACCCAGTCACAGCTTGAGACCATTCCCTCTTGTTCTGTCACTATTTACCTGTGAGAAGAGACCTACAAAACTTGGTGTCATCTACAGAGCTGTGTGTGACATTAAACACAGCTGACCTTTTACTTTTCTTTCTCCTTATTCTAAACCCAGACCTTTCCCCACCCACCCTGGCTGCGGGAAGCACAAGGAAACAGATCAAGGTGCTCCTAGATTTCACTTTCCCAATCTGCAGCACCACACTTGCTGTACAAACAGCTCCAGACAATGTCCCCGCTGCTTGCCAAGCTGGCCTTTGATTGTGCTGGCTGATGGCAGGAGGCCAACACCACCTTTGAGACCCATCTGGCTGCCAGGCTGCGACCTGCCCATGAGCAGCACATGCTCATAAGGCTCCAGGCTCCTCACCCACCACTGAGAACAGTTCTTATTGGCCTTACAATCCCCACAGGTGGCAGCTTGCCATCCACAGCTCCCAGGAAATCCTCAAAGATGCTGGCTTGAAGCGGGAGGTGTTTTCCATGGCAGCAGTGGCATGGGTTGGAACACCCCACCCCCTGGAACCTAGGTTTAATGAAGCAGTAAGGGTAAAAAGAAAATTACAATAATACTAATAACAAAATAATGGCAATACAAATCTGCACAAAACCTACCCCAGGGAGCAGAGTGGATTCAGCAGCAGATGGGAACTGGATTCAGGAGCTGTACTCTGGATCTGGGTTCAGGAACACACAGCTCAGGATCAAGGGCAGAATAGAGAGAGTTCTCCTGGGACACCACCCAGTGAAGAAGAGGGTTGACCCTGCTGGTCCCTCAGCTTCGCCCTGAAGATGATGTCTTTGGGACAGAACCTCTTCTTGGTCAGTTGAGGGTCACCTCCTTCCTACAAGTGCCACCTCTGACATCCTGCACCCCAAGGTGGGGCACGAGGTGTGGCAGTGCCCTTGCTGTGCACAGGAGCAATTCTAAGCCAGAGCCTTTGTGCAGCACAGCCCTCAGCAGTAGCTCTCCCCATCAGTGTTCTCAGTGGTAGAAGCAGCCTCTGGCTGTGCAAACCTGCTCTGAATTTCAGAAAGTGCCCTCACTGAGCAGAGACTGAGCTGAGAAGTCACACCCCTGATCAGAACTGGTTCTGCTTTAGCTCAAATCAGGACAGTGGCCTTTGCCCTTTGTCTTGACTCCTAGAAATGGGATCAGCAGTAGTAGTTTCTTATGGCAGCTGTCACTTGCTCTTGCTGTGATGCTGCCTGGCCTCTCTTGCTCAAACCTGCCAAGCCTTCTGGAACTTTTCCATTGTTAGATCTCCCATCCAAGTCTCCACAGAGACTACACACCTCCAGAAAAGCGGGCAAGAGCACTCCTGTCGTCAGGCACTGCCAACTAAAGGGCATCCAGCCTCTATTATGAAAACAACTAGGAGGGGCTCTCCAGAGGTCCCTCCAACCTCCACCATCCTGTGATTCTATGATTCCCAGTACAGCCATATTTTATCCAGGAGAAGGGTGAGGTGGATCTGGGCAGCACCCTCTGGAGGTCCTTCTAGCCCTGGCCACCCCATTCCTGGCCATTCCATCCTGTAGCTGCACAGCATTTGACAGCTGTGTTAGGTTTTTACGAGCCAGTGGCATGCTCCAAACCCACGTCTTTGGTGGGGAAAGGATTTGCAGGCTGTTTGATGTATGTGCCAGCTCGTGGTCTGCTGCTCCCTGAAGCAAAGGCTTATTTGCATCAAGCATGCATCAAAAGGAGGTTTATGTACCTGGTAGCACACTCAGATGCCTGCTGGAAAAAGGAAACTGGCTCATGATGGAGGTTGAAAGGCAACCTGTATCTTTTGATAGCGTCTGTGTGCTGCGGCTGATGGCACTGATACGGAAAAGGAACCAAAATTGATCCGTGCAAAATGATTTAGAAAGGAAAAGTGATAGCAACAGAACCCAGCCATGGCTTCTCTGCTGTTCCCCAGACATTTTCCTTAATCACCATCCTGCCTAGCCCTCCATTAGCACGGGAAAAAGAAAATGCTCCACTTTAATCACAAAAGTCTTCCTAAGCAGATTAAAGACCAATTTTCACTGTCCATTTAACTTATCCTTAAAGCTCGGCATTGGATTTATCTCCTTAATCTGACCTGAGCTTTTACACACAAAACCAGCAGAGCAAACGGGATGTGATGACTCAGCTCTTTCATGTCCAGAGACCACCTTTGCAGCAGTCTGTGGTGCTGATATGGGACAGAAAAAATGATGCTCAGAGGTGTGGAAATGCCCAGCTGACTGGCTTCAGTGCTGGCCCAAAGGACATCTCCTCTGCCCTGTTTTGGGAATGGTCATTTTATAGAGCATGAGAAGACTCCCACGGTAGGGAGGGCTCTGGTTTTACCTCGACACAGCTGAAGGGAGATGTTCAGGTGTAAGGAGGTGGACACAGATCAAACAGAGTTTCTGTTTTACAGCCAGGTGGATAGATAGGTAGGTGGATGGATGGATGGATGGATGGATGGATGGATGGATGGATAGAAAGATAGACAGACAGGTGATTAGATGGAAGGGTAAGTAGGTGGATGGATGGATGGATGGATGGATGGATGGATGGATGGGTGGATGGATGGATGGATGGATGGATGGATGGATGGATGGATAGAAAGATAGATAAGTAGGTAGGCAAGTAGGTAGAAAAATAGGTAGATGGATAAGTAGGTAGATAGATAAGTAGATAGATAAGTAGGTAGAAAAATAGGTGGAGAGATGGATAGATAGATAGATAGATAGATAGATAGATAGATAGATAGATAGATAAGTAAGTAGATACATAGATGATAAATAGGTGGATAGATAGATATATAAAAGGATCAATAGATACTGGCTATAGAAATGACTAGCCAGATAAATAGGTACATAGATGGATGGAGAGATGTCTATCTGTCATAGATGAATAGATAGATTCATAGATAGATTCATGTATAAATAAACTGATAAGTTTATAGATGGAAGGATGCATCGTATCTGTCTTTCTTGAAGAGACTGTTTAGAAGACCTACATTTAATTGCCTTCTCCTCTGTGACTCTCTCAGCTCTTTAGAGGTGGTTTAGAAATGGATCCCTAGCTGATGTACTTCTAGGAAGATTTACTGCCCACTCTGCTGCCCGATGGGTTTTATTTTGTATAGTGGCCCTGAAGGTGCTGCCTCTAGGCAGCTGGCAAGGACCTTCCTGCACTTAATGCATTCTTCTCTGTTCAGATGATTGCTCCTAGGCTGTAATTAGGGTGTCTGCACTGCAGTATGCACCAAGCTTCATCAGTTTGTCTGTCAGCACTGTCTGCTGCCCTGACTAGAATCATTGCAGGCCTGACCTAATGGATGTGGAGGTTAAAAATGCCTCACTGCTTCCTCAGCTTGTCCATCCTCTGCTGTAAGAGACTTCAGAAACTGTAGATTTTACAGCTGGATTTTTGTGGAGTGACCTGGGTCCCATGGAAAGAAATATTTGTACATATCCAACACTTTCTGCTATGTAGGTCAGTGTAAATTTAGTTAACTTGCTAAGAAGCTCAAATGATGATTTAATTTTGGTGAAGGGTGGTGTGTTGTGTTTTCCATTCAGGTCAGGAGGAGCCTCAGGTAACAGTGAGATAGTTCCTGGCTTCGTTTGCATTTTGGAGTTGCTTCTGCCTAACCTGAAGAACCAGCACTGGAGGGGTTGTCTGTGTTGGCCTTGCAGTGATTTCAGAGTAGCTCACTCCACTGGGACAAACCAGAATCCCTGGTAGTGGGACTGGTGGATTAAACCAGTTCTAGATCTGGCATTTGGTGCTGGTTGAGCAGTGGGACAAAATCTGCAGCAAGCAGATGTTCTCCTGGTTCCTTGTTGAGGATTGGTGTGAATTTGGTTGGGGAGATTTAGACTGGATATTAGGAAAAAAATTATTTTCCTGAAAGAGTGTTCAGGCACTGGCACAGGCTGCCCATGGAAGTGGAGGAGTTGGCATCCTTAGAGGAATTCAAAGATGTGTAGATGTGGCACTTTGGGTCATGGTTTGATGACCATGGTGGTGTTAGGTCGATGGTTGGACTCAACCTTAGAGATCTTCCAAATGAAATAATTCTGTGGTTCTATGAGTCAGGAGGGCTGCTGGTCACATAACCCAGACCTGGTGAGCAATTGCTCAGGAAGGTTCTTCTAAGCAGGGAAATGTTTCTACTGAATTACTTAGCTCTGTGCTAGGAAGATGCAGTAATTATTTGCTGAGTAGAAGAAACCTGCACATGTGAGGAGGTGTTATGCCAGGGTGCTGCACTTTTGGAGCAAACACTTTTGCCTCACTTCTCAATGTGAAGAATAACTCAGGGGAGAGCGTTCCACCATTTCTCTTTTGTTGGGTATCACTCTGCTGGTAAAACATGGGTTCAGTGGGTGGACAACTCAGTAGATAAAACACTGACTTGATGGCTGCACCCAAAGAGTGCCTATCAATGGGTCCATGTCCCACTGGAGGCCAGGGACAAGTGGAGTCCCTCAAGGACCAGCCTTGTTTAACATTTCATTGGCAACATGAAGAGTGGCATTGAGTGCACCCTCAGCAAGTTTGCTGATGACATCAAGCTGCATAGTGCAGCTGACACACTAGAGAGAAGGGATCCATCCAGAGGAACCTGGAGAGGTGGGCACAAGCCAACCTCATGAGGTTCAACAAGACCAAGTGCAAGTTCCTGCATCGGGTCAGGGACTTCATTTCCAAACCAGAGACTTCTGTGGAGCTGCTTTGAGTCTGTGCAGCCCCAGCCCCAGCTTTGCCTCCAAACTCTTACTCCGTGGGGAGCATTGAGGCCAAGTTCAGGACAAGAGGTTGCACCAGCTTTGCTGAGCAGCCTGCTAAGCCTTCCCTCACCTGCAAGATCCTGCCCAGACCACCAACTTACTCTTAGGATATCTCACTTCTTGTTTTTTTCAGAGAATGCTGAGGTTGACTTCCAGAAGGTGTTTTTACACCAAACCAAGAATGAATAATGAGAGGAGAAGTCCTAAATCTTCTCTGCAGGGAATAAAAACAGTGTTTATTCACAGCAGGGCATGAATCTCTCTCGCCCAAACCTGAAGGCAGAATGTCTCATGCTCCAGCAAGAGGGATAAGAAGATGGAAAACAGAGAAGGGAAGCAGACTTTGCTTAGAGCCATTAAGCCTCTCCAGAAAGCAAGCTGGGCTACGTGGAGACTGAGGACATTAGCTGTCATTTCATATGAAAATTGTATGCACTCAGCAGCTTCGCAACACTCCAGCAGGCTGCAGTGATTTACATAAAGAGGAGTCAAAACAGGGGACTGGAGAGCAAGCAAGAGATGTGGTACCCCCTAAGAGAGCGTGGAGGAGCTTGATGGCTCCTGGGACTCAAGGAAGGAAAAGAAAGGGCGAGATGCACACCCTGGGGTACTCTGTGGGCATAGAGATTTCTTTTGTACAGAGTGGAACCCAAGGGAATAGGGGTGGTGGGGCAGGATGGGCCACAGAATGGTTTTGTTTGGAAGAGATCTTTAAGATCATCAGGTCCCACTGTTAAGCCAGCACTGCCAGGTCACCACTAAACCATTTCCCTCAGCACCACACCTATATGGCTTGAAAACCTCTCCAGGGGTGGTGAATTCACCACTTTTCCGGGGACCTTGTTCCAGGGCTTGAAAACCCTTTTTGGGGAAGAAATTTTTCTACATGTCCAGTGTAAACCTCCCCTGGTGCAACTTGAGGCCACTTCCACTTGTCCTGTCACTTGTCCCTTGGGAGAACACACCAACCCCCAGCTCACTCCAACCTCCTTGCAGGGACTTGTAGTGCACAAGAAGGTCTCCCCTCGGCCTCTTTTTTTTCTGCAGTCTCAACACTCCCAGTTCCCTCAGCTGCTCCTCACCAGACCTATTCTCCAGCCCTTCACCAGCTTCATGGCTTTGCTTTGGATGCGCCCTAGCACCTCAATGACCTTATTGTAGTGAGGGGCCCAAAACTGAACGCAGTATTAAAGCTGTGGCCATACCAGTGCTGAGCACAGGGGGACAATTCCTGCCCTGTCCTGCTGGCCACACTGTTGGTGCCACTGTTGGTGCCTGTCTTTGTCCAGGCGCTGAGTTGCAAAGCAGTTGTAGTGTTGCCGTGTTGCGTTTTGAGCCTCTCCTTGCGGCCCTGTGTAGGTGAGCCCAGAAGCTGCAGCCCAGCACCAGTGGCACACATCCACCTCTGCCTGGTGGAGAGGCATGAAATACAGCAGGAGAAAGGGATAACTCTTCCCTCTCACGGTGCCCAGGTGGACATTGCAGTGCTGTGGCAAGAGAGATAGCCTAACACCTCGGGGTGCTGCTCAAAAAGCTGCCTGGACTGGGAGAGTTGGCACAAAGATCAGACCTGTTCCTCATCCCTGCTGCGCTGCACAACCAGGAGACATCTCAAAGCCAAAAAACCCAACCCTGGGTGAAATCCAACGATCGATTTCAGCCTCATTAGGCGGAGCTGTGACAGCGGCATCCATATCCCCTTTCACACTAATTGATGTGGCAATCTGCGAGGCTTCTCCCGCCCTGATTATTCACCAGGCAATAATTCAGACACCCCACAGACACCCGGCCAGCTGCAGACCTTCTAAAAAGGCTTTTCATTTTCTCTCAGAAGCTTTACAAACAACCTTAGACGTACTATAGACCTGTTTATTTTATGATTTACTGATTATGATTTAATTATGGAGCTTGCTGGAACGATGGGGGTGGAAAGGTGGGAGGGAATCCCCCAACTCCAAAAGTGTTTACTGGAAAAGCCTCAGCGATTCCAAAGAGCCGGCAGAAACGTGCTCATTTGCAGAACGTTGCTGTATTTGCTAATTAGGCTAGAAAGGAGCTGGTGGTTAATTAATGTGATGCTTTTTAAGGTTGCCCGCAGAGTTTCTGCCTTCTCCTGGCTGCTGTCGCTGCCTCCCTTATTGTTTCGCTGATTCCTGCTGTTCCAGAAGCACTTTACCTGTCAAGCCAGAGGCAGCTGCTTCTCCTCCCAGACCTTCACGATTTCAGGATGGCCAGGAGCTCATCCTGCAGGCTGGTCGAGCCTTGATTTGAAAGGCAAATGGCATTTGCTGGCATCAAAGCCACAAATCGGTGACCTGCATTTCCTTCTGCATCATTAAGGAAGATTACAGCTGTCACAAGCACCAGAGCAGCATTTTCTACTTGCTGGTAGACAACATTGCTCGCTCAAGTGATAAGACAAGATGAGATGGCCTCAAGTTGCACCAGGGGAGGTTTAGGCTGGGCATTAGGGAAAATTTCTTCCCTGAAAGGGTTGTCAAGGCCTGGAACAGGCTGCCCAGGGAAGTGGTGGAGTCACTACAAATTAGCCTTTGCATTTCAGAAATGAGGCTTTGGACTTTCACAATCCGACTCCACGCCTTGAGAAAAGGATCCTCTGGGCCCTTAACATGAGCCTTTGTGTCTGTGGAGCGTAAAACTCTGGAGCTTAGAAATGAGGCTTTGAGCTCTAACACTAAAGTCTTGGACTCTAAAAATGAAAAGGAGGGTCCTAAGAAAGAAAGGACTACAGGTATTAAATTGCAGGCTTGCATCTTAAAAATAAGGATTCTGGCCCTAAACCCAAGGAGCCTGGTCCTAAAAATCACAGGCTAAATGCTAACAACGAAACTTTAGAGCCTGAAAATGAGGCTCTGCAAACTGAAACTGAGCCTTTGGACCCTAAAAATGAGGCTTTAGAAGCGAAAACTGTGGCTTTGCAGTGTAAAAGTCAGGCTTTGGATGCTACAAATCAGACATGTAGATGTGGTGCTGCCCTAGGGTCAGGCTTTGGACACTATAAATCAGACATACAGATGTGGTGCTGAGGTATATGCTTTAGTGGTGGGTGAATGGCTGGACTTGATCTCTTCCAACCAAAGCAATTCTTTGATCCCTTTGCCACTTCAACTTACTTCATCTGGGCAGAAAAGAGCTTTCAAGGAAGCAGCAATCTCTCCCCTTCTTCCCCCAAAGCTGCTGCTGGTAAGTGAGATTTTGAAACCAACAAGGCTTAAGTCTTCTTCAGCAAATGCGACTGGGATAGAAGTCAGTTGCATAAACAATTTTCTCTCTTTCTTCTTTGCTCCTCTTCTCTGGAACTCTGCTTTGCATAGCCCCTTTCTATCTGTCCTGGCCTTCTTGCTGGCACAAACTGTCTGGGTGATAACAGGAGAGGGAAAGGAGGAGGAGGGAGAAGAAGGAGGCAGTTGGAAGCCCCTCTGGGTTTGTCTGCAGGGGTGATTGGGGTCCTTAAGAGAGTCCCTGTGCTGTCTCTACTTCATAAATATTTATTTTGTACCCACTGTGTTTTATGCTTTTAAATTTTAGCTTTGCTGTAAAACACAGCTTCATTTTGCTCCCAAACCTTGTAAGCTAGTCTGGTGATTATATTTTGGAACATGGAACACAGAAGCTTTCACCTCAACATGAGGGGAAACTTCTTTACAGTGAGGGTGACCGAGCCTTGGAACAGGCTGCCCAGAGAGGTTGTGGAGTCTCCTTCTCTGGAGACTTCCCAAACTCACCTGGATGTGTTCCTGTGCAAACTTACCCTAGGGGATCCTGCCTTGGCAGAGAGGTTGGACTTAGAATCATAGAATCACAGAATCATAGAATCAGTCAGGGTTGGAAGGGACCTCAAGGATCATCTAGTTCCAACCCCCCTGCCATGGGCAGGGGCATCCTACCCTAGATCAGGCTGCCCACAGCCTCATCCAGACTGCCCTTAAACACCTCCAGGAATGGGGCCCCAAACACCTTCCTGGGCAACCCATTCCAGGCTGTCACCACTCTCATGCTGAACAACTTCCTTCTCACATCCAATCTGAATCTCCCCACCTCCAGCTTTGCTCCATTCCCCCTAGTCCTGTCACTACCTGATAGCCTAAAAAGTCCCTCCCCAGCTTTTCTGCAGCCCCCCTTCAGATCCTGGATACTTGATGATCTCTGGAGGTCCCTTCCAACCTCTAACGTTCTGTGATTCTGTAATTTTAACCTTCTACACACGAGGCAAAGATGGTTTTGAACAAACTCAACCTGTGACATCTCAAATGTCTTTTTCCCACCTCAACAAGTTCCTCTGGTTCTACAATTCCACGAACCAACCATCACAGGCAGCTTGCAAATACTGAGTTGTTGTTTGGCTTTTTTATTTCCACTTCAGGTGGTCTCCAACACCAACAGACCCTGCAACAAAACCAGTTAACAATTTTAGTACCACCCAGAGAGCTCCATAGGGTTTCCCAAAGGGAAGGAAGGTAGGTCACGGTCAACTGCTAATAATTTTAAAACTCTTTTTTTGTTGCTTTTTTTTTTTTTAATCTTGGGGTTGTTTGGGTTTTTTTGTTGGTTTTTTTTTTGAATAGTCAATGCAAGAATACCAACCATAAAAGTACAGTACAGGTAAATTCACAACAATATTAACAGTGGAACAGGTTGACTCACATTTAGGTGATGGTACAGTAGCAGTATGTACATGCACTAAAGTGCGAGGACCCAGAGGCATGCAAGTCAAGTATCGTAGGTGGATTTTATAGCTAAGACTTTCTGAGGCATCCCTTTTAATCTCTTGGTTGCTTTGTTTGTCTTTCTTCATTTTAATTTTTTTTTTTTTCCACTTTTTTTTTTTTTCCCTTTTTTNCTTTTTTTTTTTTTTTTTTTTCCCTTTTTTTTTTTTTTTCCCCTTTTCTTTCGTTTTACCTGTCTTTCCCCCTCCATCTCAATTCACAGCAGTCTAGTCAACTAGCTTAGATGGCTTTTCTTCGCTACTTTTAATAAAAAAAGGGCTGGCTTCAGACACTTTGAAGCACCTCGAAGAACCTCGCTCGTAAAAACCCGCAACGCTGGCACTAAAACGGAACAAAAGTCGATTAAGACCCTCGTTTGACAGGAAATCATAATAATAAAACTTAAAAAAAAAAAGAAACGACCCTCCCCCCCCCCCCCTCCAAAAAAACCCCAAAATTCAACCCAACAAACCCAACCCCA
>VWZI01021474.1:141940-155910 GCA_013396835.1 Psilopogon haemacephalus
TTTAGATCATTTGTACTTTTTTTTTTCTTCTTTATGTTTTGGTTTGGCTGTGTAGGTTTTTTTGTGTGTGTGTGTGTGTTAATATAATGTATGTAGAAAAAAGATGGAGACAAAAATAGTTTTCTCGGCTATGAAAAAAGAAAAACAAAACCAAAAACCAAAAAATGAAAATGAAGTTATTACAGGCACATTAACTGTTTCATTCTAGAAACACCTCTTTGTTTCCCAGGTCGGACATTAAGCAGCTGCATCTGAGAACATTCTTGGACCTCTCGGAGCGGACCTCTCTCCTGGGCAGCAGAGCCAGCTGGTGGGCAACCTGGCCGAGGCGAGCTGGAGCCCTGCTCTCCCTGGGTGGATTCAGGCTGGCTCGCCTCCCTGGCTGGGGCTCTCTGCCCACGGCTCCTTGCTTCCACTCTCCTCCAAGGAAGTCAGGTCTCCGGTGGACTGCGACTGTGAGGCAGTAGGGGAATGTGAAGCCCATCGCGACGGCGGGCGACGGTTCGCTGGTCTCTCTGGCCGGGAGAAGCAGGGTTGGAGGGATGGGGCTAGTGCAGAACAAGGTAGTTCCTTGGCAGCCAAGAAAGCAAAACAGTAGTTAGTGACTTGCATTAGAGGCTGCTTGGGTGCACAGAGCTAAAAAGAAATACACTCAAGCTAAGGCTAAGGCTGGAGAAGAGGGGGCTCTGGGGAGATGTTATGGTGGCCTTCCGGTACTTAAAGGGGCCTTGAAGAAAGGTGGGGACAGTCTTTTGAGCAGGGCTTGTTGTGACGGGACAAGGGCTGGTGGCTTACAACCAAAAGAGGGAGATTTAGGCTAGAAATTAGGAAGAAATTTTTGACACTGAGGGTGGTGAAACACTGGTCCAGAGAGGTGGTAGAAGCCCCAGCCCTGGAATGATTCCAGGTCGGGTTGGATGGGGCTCTCTGCAGCCTGATCTAGTTGTAGATGTCCCTGCTGATTGCAGAGGGGTTGGACTAGAAGACCTTTAACAGTCCCTTCCAACCCAAATTATTCTATGATTCTATGATATCTCATGCCATGGAACAAAAGCAAGAGAATAGCCCTGTGGAAGCGCTGGTGATGAATGAATACTGCTGAGGGGTATTTTTATACAGCCTACCAGCTGTATTTAAAGTCCTCTTTGATCCTTCAAGGCTCACAGCCCTGAAATAAAAGCTTGATTGTATCTTAAAGCAACACCAAGCTGCAGCAGACCTGGGGATGAGTACAACACGATTGCTGGTGCTGCAAAGGCCAACATCTAGACCAGCAGCAATTTACCAATGCTCAGATCAAGCCAGCTTTGATAGCAAGAACATGAGCAACTGGCTGGCTGTGGGCTCCAGGCATCTGCAGGTATGGCCATGATTTATGGTACAGGTAAGGAGAGAATGAAAATGTCTGGGACAAGCAGGATTAGCTGACAAACTTCCAGCTGCTAATTCTCCTTGTGCTAGAAAGGGAAGAGCTGTGGAGCACATTTGCAAGACAGCTCAGGAAAATCCACTGTTCATCATAGTAAGTACTAAGAAGAAAAATAAAGGCCAAGTTTAGCATCTGCAAGTGGGGTGCAAGTCAACCACTGACTCATTCTGTCTTCTTCAGAGTCCAAGCTGACATGAAGGTAAAAATTCTCAGCAGCAGAATAACTAACTACAGGACTAGTTGTGACCTCCAGCTGGATAGAAGCTGAGGCTTACTTAGAGACTTCATCTTCTGGACCCATCATTCCTCACTGCCAGCTGCTGAAGCCTGAGTTACAGGATTCAGTGGTACTGTCCATTAAAGATGACATTCACAGAAATGGAAAAAAAACCACAAAACAACTGGAATTTTATTCCTCTATCAACTTCCTGCTGTTCAGGCTCACTTAGCCTGCCTTTGCAATTAGAAACAACCTGCAGCTGTGATTTCTCACCCTGGCACCACGTTGGTAATTGCTTCTAATATTGATGGACTTTGCTCAGAGCCCAGATGGGCTCTTCCATCTTGCTCCAAACACTCCTTATATCAAGGTGAGAGATTGAAGGAGCAAGTTGGTCTTGTAGCACCAAAGCCAAACTTTTGAATTTCACTGAAGGCTTCAGAATTTAGAAAAGCAAACCAGAGGAGTTTGTCAACCTAGAGGAATGTGCACGCTGGAGAGGAGAGTGCAGAAGAACCAGTCTCAAAATCAGAGAGCAAACTGGTGATTAAATGAAGTGAGAGACCAGAAATGACACAGTGCAAAGGAAAAGCTGTGGCACAGAAAGGCACAAAGCAAAGCAGCAGCAGGATGATAGCATAGGAAGGACAGGATTCAGCAGACCATTTCACATGGAGCAGGAGGAGTGTGACCAGGGGTGGAGGACACTGGAGTAGGTAACATGATGTGATTGGCAGTGAACAAACAAGGAGGTGTGCCGCTTCTCCCTGGCAGTGGGAGGACCAACCACGGATGTTACATGACAATTCGGATGACACAGAGGTGAGGAAGGGGAAATGGAGCTCGTGGAGGTGTGTGTTTTGGAGACAGTTCATTGCCAGCCTTGGAGAAGTCTCTGTGATGGGTGAACGCTGATGTCTTTGGGATCAACAAGTCATCACAGAAGTTGGTTGTGGAGTCTCCTCTGAAGACTTTCAAAACCTGCCCAGGTGCATTACTGTACAACCTGATCTAGGAGTACAGGCTGCCCAGGGAGGTGGTGGAAACCCCGTGCCTGGAAGTTTATAATGCCAGGCTGGACCTGGCTCTGGGCACCCTGACCTAGTGGAGGGTGTTCCTGCCCGTGGCAGGGGGGTTGGAACCAGATGATCCTTGGAGTCCCTTCCAACCCTGACAATTCTGTGAGTACCTGTGTTAGCAAGGGAGTTGGACTAGATCTCCAGAGGTCCATTCCAACCCTTGCCACTCTCTGATTCTGTGATTCTGTGCTCAGAGAGGCTGCGGAGCCTGGGCCAGCAGCGCTGCCTTTTTGCATCCTCAGCCCCACCTCTGCCCCAGCAACTTCACGACAACAACTACCCTCTCTGAAACAACAGTAAGGCTGAAATATGAAGTGGTGCTAACAAAGATTGACTTTGGTGTCCTTACTTCACCCCCTGCCTGAGGCAACATATGGTCTGTGAAAGCTGCCATTAGACTCAGCTTTGGCACTGGAAATCCATGTGACCAGCAGTGCTGACGGGCAGAGCAGCAGGGTGAATTAGAGGCTCTCAGAGGAGATTTGTGAGGCTTTTTTTGTCTTAGCCCTCTCTCCAAACAGCAGCTTAAACTGATATCTCCACAGCCCTGCTTGCTCCTGGCTGCTTTATCTGAGTTTCAGAGCAGCAAACCAGAGGCAGCATGGTAGTAACTGAACTCATTTCCACTGCTGCCTCCCAGTTCAAAAGCCTCTCTGCAGCATGCCCGCAGATATTGGTCAGCTTTTACCACACGGCAGGGCTAAGCTCATCTTATCTGGGCTGTACACAAGGCTGTGCTGCTGGAGGATGCTGCTCCAGGGCCAACAAGTCACTGGCAGAGTGTTTTATAACACGCTGGCAGCTTGTGCCATGGGCATGGCTTAGTGACCACGCAAAGTGTCGGGCTGATGGTCAGATTCTTAGAGGTCTCTCCTAACCTTAAGGATTCTATGATTCTACGACCTGCAATGTGGTGTCCTGGATGCGTGCTAAGGAAATTCAGCCACGATCAGGAAACTGTCTGGAAGGGCTTCTTAAATTCCCTCCTTGCTTACCACATGTAGCTGTCACAGATAGAAATGTCTTTGGAAAAAAACAAAACAAAACTATATCCTCTGGTTAATTTAGTTTGGGAGTTGCTTGGAAGTGTGGGTTGAGAGGCAGCACCTCTTAGCCCAGACACTGAAAATAGGATAAATGATTTCAGCTTCAATTTCAGGCTCTTTCCTAAGCCAGGCTGCCAGCCGTGGTGGCTATGCCTGTGTTGCTAAATCAATCAGTTTCTTTGGCTCTGAGGTGGAGCAGATGATCACGGCTCACATCTGCACAGCTTCCATGATCAAAACTGGGCTGGGAACAGCTTCATGAGCAAAAGTGGTCATCAGGACACCCTTCCCAGCCCTCTCTGTGGCTGGAGGGAATATAGTCTGGGGCAGCTTGAAGCCCTGTGTAATGCCATGTAAGTGTCCAAAAAACCCAAACCCTCCTAGATTTATTATGCATCTGAATCCCTCCCCAGAATTTTTGCTTTTACTTTTACGTTGTAGATATTTATATTTCTTTCTCCCTCCCTAAACGGCTCTCATAAAATCCCTGTGGTACATTCTGCATAGTTAATTCCAGACTTGGGTATTGGAACCTTCAGTAAGTTGTAAATAGTTTATTGTTCTGGGTATTTTTTTTTGTTTTATTTTGTTTGGTGTGGATATCTCTATTAATGAAGTTTAATATTTCCCTATTTCCCCATATCAAATTTGAATATTTCTAACACTCTGCTATTTATTATAAATCTGAATCCCTCCCCAGAATTTTTGCCTTTTTTTTTTTTTACTTAAATTTTCCCAGCTTGGTAAAGTTTACCAAAATATCCCAACAGCACCAAGTCTGACTGAAGTGTGACCTCTCCATAGCCTGTGCTGCTGCAGGAGGTGGCAGATGAGCTCCTATCCTGAGGGCTCCCTGAATGTCACATAGGAAGGACGTCACAGGGATGCTGGCTCTGGACTGTGGACATTTAGATCCCCACATATTCAAACACGATCACTTTTGGAAAGTGCTGGAAACAAGGTAGAAAGGACTTACAGCAGTGAGGCAGGCAGGGTTAGAGTCCCCAGGGGGTAGTTAATAAGACAGTTTGGTTCTGGACAGAACAGACAGAAAAGAAAAAAGAAAGCAAGTAGGTTGGAAAGAACTGGTTTAATCAATTGTTGTTTTCATCTCTCAGGAAGGAGTCCTCCAGAGGTTCTCACCCATTCAGATCATGTTACCACTGCTAGCACGGGGAAACTAATAACCAAAAAGAAAAGATAAGCCACCAGCAGAAAAAGATATAGAAAGGAAGGAAGCAAATAAACCAACCTCTTACAATCCTAGCACAGTGGAAATAGCACTAAACAAACCAAACATTTCTACTCAGGGGAGAAGCCATCTCTCATCCTTTGCCTACCTAGAGCAGAGCTCTGGATAAACCATGTTAGTGTGAAAGAGGAATAAAGTTGCATCATCCCCCATCTTGGTTTATTTCAAGAGAGAAATTCTGCTTTGGAAATTGTTAGCAAGTGAACAAGTGACCAATATTTCATGTTGCTTGTGTTGCTTGGGTTTCACAAAAGCTCTTTGCCTCTCCCTTCTTCCTTGTTCCCATTTAGCATGAATGCTGGATGGGAGATTCAGACTAAAGTCTGGAGAAGGGAAGGCTCCAGGGAGACCTTATGGTGGCCTTCCAGTATTTAAAGGGGGAAGGGATGGGGACAATCTTTTTAGCTGAGCCTGTTGTGACGAACAAGGGGTGATGATTTGAAACTAAAAGAGGGGAGATTTGGACTAGAAATTGTTTACAATGAGGGTGATGAAACAGTTGAGCAGGTTGCCAAGAGGTGGCAGATACCCCATCCCTGGGACATCCAGGCCAGGTTGCACTGGGCTCTGTGCAGACTGATCTAGTTGGAGATGTCCCTGCTGACTGTAGGGGGTAGTGGACTAGATGACCTCTAAAGATCACAAACCATGCTGTGATTTTATGATTCTACAAAAGCCCTTTGATTCTGACAACCCCATTCCTTCTGGTTAGCACTCCCTCTCTGATGCTAACCTGTTCAGCACCAGCTTCCCTTTCCTCCTTGAGTCTGTTGAGGATGGTCCTTTCACAATGCTGTCCCCAGAAATGAGCCTGATACCCAGCCCAGATCTCTTGTGCAACATCTATGATTTACTCCCTTGCTAGTTACAGAAGTGTTCATGCAGCTCTTATGCTGTTGGCTAGATAATGCTAATCTGCATTTTTAATAGGAATAGTTATAAATCCTATGATAAGCAAGTAAGGTAGTGGCTCAGTGAATCAGCACTGAGTAGGCTACACTTGAATTTGCTTGTAAGCAGCTCTGGGCAAGTTAGAAATCACAGTTATTAGTACTCTGTATGCAAATGCACTCACCTCCTCCACATATATATGTATGTAAATATATATGTATATATAAACTAGACTTCATATCTGCAGTAGGAACATAAAAGAAACTACATAACTCAACCACTCAAAAGCTCCAGTGAGCTGAAAGCCACCAACAGGTGCTCCAAGCAAGTCTGCAAGTCATTAATCCACCCTGCCATAAGTGCAGAAACAAGAAGGTGTTTGGTGGTAAGAAGGTCACTTGTCCTGGCCAGAAAGCAACAAGTGAAGGGGAAGCAGAATGGGGAACTGCAGGAGGGTGGCAGGGACAGCCCCCAGCACAACCTGCTTCCTCCAAGACCATCATCACTGAGCTGCTGTCCCTGCCTTCTGTGCCAAGTGTGCTAAGAGGAACTTGTGTGGCCAGTGTAAGTCATAAATAACCCAAGGCACCCACAGAGCCTCAGCTTATTTGTGGTTTTTGTTTTCAGCAGTCAAGCCACGCTCCATGAAGCACATCTTGTAGAGCATCACCTCACCTTGGACAAGCTAAGCTCATTGTGTGAACAGCCACAACCTTCCTTTTCAAGGCATGTGACAGGACCACCCAAAGATCACCATGACCACAATGGTCATAACAACTGAGTAAGAGCTGCAAGGATTAGCTTTAAGGCTCAGAACTCAAAAAGCTAGGCAAAAATTACTGAGATTTCACAAAGAGGAGCACCTTTCTGCCAGGATGATGGTCAAGGAGATTCTGCTAAACAGCAAACAAATCTTAGCTCTAAGGCTCAGAACTCAAAGAGCTAGGCAAAAATTACTGAGAGTTCACAAAGAGGAGCACCTTCCTGCCAGGATGATGGTCAAGGAGATTCTGCTAAACAGCATTGACCCACATCTCTCCATGCATCAAACTGAGGGCCCAACACTGGTTGATATGGCCAACAGCAGTTTGTGGTGGTGTGGGATGACATCCAATGATCTGCAATGACATCCCTTTGCTGCTGCTTGAAATCTGCTGAGGCATTTAAAAGATGCAGAAGGAAATCAAGAGCTCCCAGGGATGCCCTGAGAGCAAGGCTGAGCAGAACCTGTGAGAGTACAACACACTTTCTAGTAAGGGCATCCCCAGTATTTCACACTGAGGACAAAATCCAAGGATAGCTAGAAAAAGTCAGAGAAATGAGGCTGTTTACCCACTTTCATCCACTCTGAGCTTTGTGCACAAAGCCCACTTTCATTCAGTGTTATTTAGAGTGGCCACGTGGTTTCTTTTTCATGTGTACAAACTCCCCTGCTTACATCTGTTCAGACTGCACAGAGCAAATACATTCTTAGCTTGGCACCCTCTGAAGCAAAAAAAAATCATGTCCTCTGAGCAGCACCTACCAAAGGGGAACTGATTGTCTGTTGAGAACCACTCCCCTAGAGCAAGGCAAACTGCAGACCAAAAGTCTCAGCTCCTAGGTTCCCACAACTCCTCCAGGCCAAATCTTGAGTTATAAAATTTGGGTTAACCCTCCCCTGAGGATCTCTGAGGCAGAAGTGGTAAAAGTCAGCCCAGTGAGGACAAGGTGGGATGTCCTGAGGCAAGGAGGATGCTGCCCTGTGGCCTGGGCCCATAAAAACAGCAGCATGGTAAAGGGGCAGCATGGGGAGGAGAGGATGACATGCTCCTGCCCCTGCCATGGGAAGCAGCACTGACCAGCAGCACTGGGCATAATTCATAATAATATTGCTGGCCAAAATTCAGCTTCCCTGGGCCTCCTCAGGGCAACGCCCTCAGGTGCACAAAGGTTCAGCAGAAAGAGGAGGCTGAGACAGTGGTACCTGAAAGCTTCTGTCAATCACCACACCCTTGTGTTTGTCGAGTGCTCCAGCACACTGCTGTAGTACCTGAGCCTGACCCCCCAATACCTGCTGAGACAGATGATGACTGTTGACAGCAAAATGTCAACAGTGAGACCTTGAACCCCAGAGAGATATGTGCTTAACCTACCTGACTGCATTTTTTTGGGGGGGTCCTTATGCTTGTGAGGCAGCAACAGTCAATACCAATCATCACTCCATTTAATCACATTCACAGACCCAAGCCAAACTTTAACCAGAGACATTCAGAAAAGTCACCCTGAAGTGCTGCTTCAGGGTACTGTAGAGACTACTTTTCACATGAACTTGTTAACACCCCTGCCCACCTTTCCATCCATCACAAAAGAGAAACTCACTCAAGCCTTAAATCCCTGGAGCATGTGTAACATGTGGTGTGTGTTGTGACAGGACCCCCTCATCCCAGCCATTCAGGGAACAAGCACTTTTATCCTGTAAGGGCATCTTTATCCTGTAAAGGATAAAGCTCTTCTGATGCTTTCAAGCCCGATAAGCTGTCAGGATAGAAATTCAATCCTTTAATGAGTTCTTCGGTAACTAATCCTGTCATTTCCTGACTGGGACTCGCTGGTGGCACCACGACAGGACTAGGATGGTCACTGGGAATACTCAATAGGGCTGCAAGAGACCTCACAATGCATTTGTTCAGAGAAGGGTGCACTTAGCTATAGGAGGAAGAACAAACAAACTCGTTACCTCTATGGACCCTGGATCTACTTTGACAATTTCTCCTGTGCTGTTGTCATTGCTAAGATTTGGTGGGCCATGTGAAGGTAGCCTCCTCTCTTCCTTTAAGGCATGCTCCAAAAGTTTCTTATTCAAGATCCTGGCAGCATTTTCTGTGAGCGTGTACCCTGGAGGAGCAGATAAGTCCTGCCTGATGCTTGTCACCTCAGTCCCTTCTTCCTTTTGCCCCTCTGTCCCCAGGCGGAGGGGACTGGGTGATCTGCCGCGGGCATTTGTACAGGGCTCCTGCAAGGGGCTCAGTTCTGGTCTGGGTTCTGCTGACCTGGACCGGCTGCCAGACCTGGGACACTTTTGGAAGGTGTCATGAAAGATGGGGCTGGGGCTGTGGTCGATGATGTTGAACAAGCTGGAGAGGCCATCATTGATGGTGGTGTGGACAGGGCTCTCCCTCGTAGTAGTTGACCTAGCCCAGGCGGACTCACTGAATCCTTTCTGAGGTGTGGTGGGCAGAGCCCGGTTGTTGGGCTGCTCTGCCTTGGGAAGGGCTTTCCTCTGCAGCTTGGGGGAGCCGTATTTGGGGGAGCAGCAGGCGCGCTCAAACTTAGCCTGCACCTTCTCGATGACCGGCGGCACCTGCCTGCTCCTCAGGCTGCGGGAGGGCGACGAGACGGGCGTGGAGCCCCCCTTGGGCGTCAGACACTTGTGTGGGCTGCTGGTGATGCTGCGCAGGGTTTCCGTCTGCAGGCCGACGCTGATGGTCTGGGTGGTCTGCGTCCCCGTGGTCCTCATCCCGTTGGTCTGACAGGCGCTGTCCTTGAACTGAGGCTCTGCCGAGCTGGAGTTGGAGCGTCTGGCGTTGCGGACAGAGAAGGCCACCTCCTTCATGTCGTCGCTCATGTTCTTGGACATCTCCAAGCCGTGCAAGGGAGAGGCGAAGCCCAGGGTAGTGCAAATGGGCCGCTCGATGGGATGGAGCCCGCCCTCCAGAAAATCCTTGTGATGTTTGGCCAGCTCGCACGACCACCTCCCAAACACATCCGAGGAAGGGCCTTTCGTCTCGGCGCCGTTGCCCATAGCTTTGGTCACAGAGAACAGGAAATCCGGCTCCGCCTGGCTCTTCCCTTCACTGCCGCCCAGTACTGAGTTCTCAAACCTGCGGACAACCGGGGGGCTGTGGAAGACCCGAACTCCCATTTTCTCTGTTACGCCGTGACTCCTCATTGGCTGCTTCTGGCAGTGCTCGGGGCTGGTCATGGTGTTAGTCGTCATGGTGACGCTGGTGGTGAGGTACCACGATGATGCCTGGAAGGGATCTGAGGGAGGCTCGTTGCCGGCTTTCCCCACTTCTGTCCTTTCCGCCCAGCCTTCTGCAGGCTTCTCCGTGGCCCCACTGTGGTTCCTTGGGTTACTGTAATCCCAGTTTTTGTTGAACTCCTCGATGTACTTCAGATCGTCGGGAGACAGGGGAGGGGTTATGTCGTCTTTGCTGCTGGATAAAGGCAAGTTTTTGTCTGGTAGAAATGGAGAGATATCCATCAGGCGCTGGAATTCTGACATGGAAGAAACAGACATCGCCCTGGAAAGGGAAACACAAATTAGTCACCACATGGCCTTGGAAACTCTTCTCTTCAGCAGCAAACTAACTCAGGAAACCAAACTTTCCCCGGAGCACTTAGTGCCATTGGATAGGACTGGGTGATAGGTTGGACTGGATGAACTTAGAGATCTCTTCCAACCTAGCTTATTCTATTCTATTCTATTCTATTCTATTCTATTCTATTCTATTCTATTCTATTCTATTCTATTCTATTCTATTCTATTCTATTCTATTCTATTCTATTCTATTCTATTCTATTCTATTCTATTCTATTCCACTCTATTCTATTCTATTCCACTCCACTCTATTCTATTCTACTCTATTCTAGGCGATAGTACAAGAGAAAATAGCCTCAGGTTGCACCAGAGGAGACTTATGCTGGAGATTAGGAACAATTTCATTCTTGAAAGGGTTGTCAAGGCCTGGGACAGGCTGTTCAGGATCATATAATCTAGTGAAGGTCACACAGGAATGCATCCAGATGCGGCTTGAAAGCCTCCAGAGAAGGAGACTTCACAACCTCTCTGGGCAGCCTATGTAGCGGTGGACTTGGCAGTGTGGGGTTCAAACGTGGATTTGATGATCTTAAAGTCTTTTCCAACCCAAAGGACCCTATGATTGTATGTCAGGTCCTCAGCACCAGCTGTTTTCCTACACATATTGGTGTCTACAGGTCTGAACTATTTGATAAACCAGGCAAAGCCTTCAGTGTAAACTGCAGCTCCATGCACTTTCACAAGGTTTGATCTTTGTGCACCACAGCTGAACGTGGCCCACGTCCAGCAGAGCAGAACAGAAGCATACAGAGACCAAATAATCCCTGGGTAAATCCATTAATCTCGTTCACAGGTGGCTTAGGAGGAACGAGGGCTATGCCATGGGTCTGTGGGCTCAGGCTCCAAAGATCCCTGTAAGTTTTACTCACCTTTGAAGGTTTCCTTTGTGTGTTTCTTCCTCCTGAAGGAAAAGAGAAACAAAGAAAGGACATTACCTCTGAGCATGCTGGTGGCATTAGCTTGTGTTCATATTGTCACTCACTTCTCATCAGCTTCACCAGGTGTGTTTATCTCTAAAAAGGGGCTGATTTTCCTTCTGAAAGAATCCCTTCGTACACAGGCAGCAGAATGGGCAATCCTAGCCAGGATGACAGCTGCACAGGGAAAGCCCTCGTGTCAAATCTACAATAGCTCTCAACTTCCATAGACCTGTGCAACCACCACTGGAAGATGATGTAGTGGAGGATGTCCCTGCTTATGGCAGGGGTGTTGGAACTAGATGATCCTTGGGGCCCCTTCCAACCCTGACAATTCAGTGATACAGCCACTGTGGCCCAACAGCATCTCTCAGCACTGCATTTTGCACCTTCCAGGTGTGACCTCAGGGTAGGTACTGTGCTGATGAAGAGTTGCTGTGAGTTTTTAACAACTTCCGTCACTTCCTCATGCTAATCTATTCAGAAGGCTACAACAATGAAAAAACCATAAGTTGCTGCTTGCTGCAGGAGGGTTTTGGACTAGGTGACCTTTAAAGGTCCCTTCTAACACAAGCCATTCTATGATTCTCTGAAGTGCACTTACCATAGTGTGTGAGAAAGGATGGGCTGGGATATATTTTGTTAGTGAAGCAGTAAGTGCTGTGGAGAGGCACTTCAAAGAATCGTAGAATGGTTTGTGTTGGAAGGGATCTTTAAAAGCCACCTAGTCCAAAACCCTCCTGCAGTGAGCAGGGACTTATGGTTGATACCTTCTAAACCAATATGCTGTGCCAAATATAGCCTTGGCAGAGAGGCTGGACTCAAAGTTCTCTGGTGGTCAGTTCCAGCCTCTAAGGTTCTGAGATCTGTGATCATCTATGACAAGACTGGCCACAAGTTAAGGTAATCTTTGGGACTTTTAGGCTGGCTCCCACCTTCTTGGGTGACTGTGGTCTAAGCAGGAATGAATTCACTCTAAGCAGTGCCTGTGACCCAATATCCCACTTCCTGCAGCAGGGATGCTGCAGCAGTTCTGACACAGGAGACAAGAAATCAGAAGAGAGAAGAGCTCATACCTCCACTATGCCGGTGAGGAACTTGTCCCGCTCGAGGTGCCGGGAGCGGTGCTCATCAGCCTCATCAGGGGAATCCAGAGACAGCGACTCCAGGAAGAGGTTCTCTGTGGCACTGCAGCGATCGCTCTCCTTCAGCTTGGACAGTGACCTCTCATCCAACTGAATGGTGTCAGAATCAGAGTAGGATCTTGAGGCCACGGCACGAGGCAGGTGGAGGTTCCCCTGGGTCGCGAACGGACGGTGGTTATTCTCCTTCTGGTCACACAGAAAGCCTCCTCCTCTTCGCGGGCTCACTTCTTTCTGAAGCTGCAGACGAGGCAAATCAAAAGGAACAGGAGTTATGGCTGTAGTGTGTGGCCTTCTGCAAAACTCATCCTTCTCCAGGAGCCAGGTGCCACGAGGTCACCACCTGGCTCCGAGGATGGCAGCTTTGCTTTATTGGTCTTTCCACAAAGCAGGATGGCTCAAGGACTTCGGTGTTACTGCTCATGGGGTTTTGAATGGGAGGGTGGTGGGACTCTGGAATAGGCTGCCCAGGGAGGTTGTGGAGTGTTCAAGGCTGGGTCGGATGAGGCCTTTAGCAGCTGAGTCTAGTTGAGAGGTGCCCCTGCCTATGGTGGGGAGGTTGGAGTAGATGATCTCTATGGTGCCTTCTGCTCTGAGCCATTCTATGATTCTTTACGCTTGTTTACACATATATGGATATGTATACATATATACAGAGATATATATGGATATATGTTCTGGGCACCCCAGTTCAAGAGAGATGAGGGACTACTGGAGAGGTTCCAGCAGAGGCTGAGATGATGCTGAGGGAACTGAAGCATCACTGTGAGGACAACAGGCTGAGAAACTTGGGGCTGTTTAGCCTCAAAAAGAGCGGACTGAGAGGAGATCTTAGCAGTGCTTATCAATGCCTGAAAAGTGGGGGTCAAGAGGCTTGGCTGGGACATGGCTTACTGGATATGGTGGTCTTAGGTTGACTATGATCTTGGGTCCTTTTTCCAACCAAAACAATTCTGTGATTCTTAGAGGATGAGGCCAGACTCTTTGCAGTGGTGCTGTTGAAGCACTGGATCAGGCTGTTCAGAGAGATTGTGGAGCCTCCATTTCTGGAGAGATTCCAAACCTATCTGGATGTTGTGATCCTGGACAACCTGCTGTGGGTGACCCTGCTTTAACAAGGGGGTCACTGAACCAGGGAGGTGGTGGAGTCACCAAGCCTAGGGGTATTCAAAAAACTTGTAGACATGGCACTTTGGGACATGGTTTAGTGGGCATGGTGAGGTTGTGTTATTGGGTTGTTCGTTGGACTTGATGATCTTAGAGGCCTCTTCCAACCTTTTTTTTTTTTTTTTTAGTTTAAATATTTAGGACTTTTTTTTTTCCATGAGAGTAATCATTTGGAGGGGGGGAAGGTTGTGGATTAAATATTTGGGTTTCTTTATGGATTGAGTTATTTGAGTTTGGGTTTGTTTGTTTGTTTTTGTGGGTTTGAATATATATTTTTATATATATATATTTGGTGGGTTTAATTACTTGCTTTAAATATTTGCCAGCACTCTCTGTGCACAATTAACTGTAGGAGCACAGAGGAGGGAGATTCTCTAAGGGGAAACATAGTGACAGTATACTTAAAGTGGAAAAAAAAAAAAAGAAGAGGCAGCTTTGAGCTCTGAGAAAAGTAGGTCAACATG
>VWZI01021474.1:155925-180255 GCA_013396835.1 Psilopogon haemacephalus
ACATGGTTTGGTGGTGTTTTGGTTTTTTTTATGTGAGAGCAATATTCCCATGCCCAGAGAAGTATTTTATATGCTTTATACATTGGTGGGAGCTTCCCCCTTCCCATATGTGTATTATTCAGGAGCTGTGTGTGTGAAAGCAGACAGGCAGAAAAACATGAGCATGAAATTGGGCACACGTGCTCCTGCTATCTCTTGGACTCTGTGTTTCAAGCATACACATTGGAGTAGTCTCCTCATCCTCTAAGTTTTGCCATAGATGGAATACACACAGAAAAAAACAAAACAAAAACAAACCCTGGGGAGAAAGGCTTTGGAGATATACTAATTGTTTCCATATAAAGCAGGGCACGGCTGTGATCTGAGAGGACATTCAGCTAAAAGCCTGCAAATATTTGGAAGCTCCCTGTCACACAGGGAAATGTTTGATTGGAAACAAGGAGGGAGTTATGAAGCTTTGCAGGCAACTAGCCAAGATTTCAAATGCTCCTTCTGATCACCCTGGAAAAGGAGGCTGGGGAGAGACCTTCTAGGCTCTCTACAGCTCCTTGAAAGGAGGTTGGAGATAGGTGGGGGTTGCTTTTCTCCCATGGAAAAAGTGATAGGACAAGAGGAAATGGCTTCAAGTAGCACCAGGGGAGGTTCAGGTTGGACAGTAGCAAGTAATTACTCCACTGAAAAGGTTCTCAAACACTGGAACAGGCTCCCCAGGGGTGTGGTTGAATCCCAGTCCCAGGAAGTGTTTAAAAGAAGCAGAGATGTGGTGCTGAGGAACATGGTTTAGCACCAGACTTGGTAGAGTTAGGTGACAATTGGACTCCATGATCTGAAAGGTCTTTTCCAACCAAAATGATTCTGTGATCTACTCTTCTGAAATGAGCTTGATATATTTTTTATTTCCCCCATGTCTTGCTAATTCTGAGTACAAATCTGTTGTGCAGCAAATACATAGGTGAAGCATTGAGCTCTTGGAGCAGTAAGAGAAGAAATCAGCTCTAGGACTGGTTAAGAGCTATTTTTTTTTTTTGTCTCTCTCAAGATGACACTAAGAGGTTATGTCAAGTTTAATGAGAACTGAAGGCTGGGTGACACTAACAGGAATTTCTCTGTTGCTTCCTTTGATGTGCCCCATTCCCAAGGAACAGGAAATGCAGTTTTGAACCAGGTTAAGTCCCTCAAGCTATTGAGGATACACTGAAGAGATTAACATTAAAAAAACACAGTTCACAGGGCCAGCAGCATAAACATCCAAAGAGGTACCAGCGACTCTCTGTGTGCCCACATCCTTTGTATGCTGGGACATGTCCTGAAGGTCATTTCATTTCCATCGTGCATCAAGAGTCCACAAGATGCAGTTTGGCCACTGACTCTCAATAGGTAGAAACCAGCTCAGTGAAGCCATGGAGAGTTCAGCTCCTTCACAGGCTCACAGGATGTTAGGGGTTGGGAAGGGACCTCTATAGATGATCAAGTCCAACCCCTCCTGCCAGAGCAGGACCAGAGAATCTAGCTCAGGGCACACAGGAACATGCCCAGATGGGTCTTGAAAGTCTCTAGAGAAGGAGACTTTTCTTGTCCTTCCACCTCTGAGGTCTTTCCACCTTGTCCTATAGAACTCTAGAAACCAGGTAGTTTGGGTGAAGAGGTACAAGCTTTCCTAGCTGACAGGTGTTGATGTTCTCTTCTTGTAGGTGTCCTATTGGGCTTCACCATAAGCTTCACCAGCAAGCTGCATGAAGCAAAACCAACTCCCCTCAGATAAATGGGAAATCAAAAAATCCACACTGACATTGATTGTTTTTTTTTTTTTAATTTAGAAGCTCAAAATAAACCCTTTTGTGAACTGGAAAACCTTCCCCAATCAGACCTCCACTTTTAGTAGGGATTTTAGAGCTATCTGTAGAGTACAGGATTTTCCCAAGTGCTTCTCTGTGGACTTAACAGCCATGGCTCAAACTGAGGGTTAGTCTTGCACTTCTCATATTTACTGCCTGGTGTCTTTCCTTTAGCTTCTTGTGACACATGAGACACAAATAAAGAACCCTTTCCAGAAACTGGTCATCAAGCTGGGAGACCTCATTATGGCCTTCAAGGGGGTCTGAAGATGGGGACAACTTTTTTTAGCATGTGACAGGAGAAGGGGGGATGGTTTTAAATGGAAATATTTAGACTAGAGAGAAGGAAGATTTTTTTTTTACACTGAAGGTGGTGAGATACCAGCCCAGGTTGCCCTGAGAGCTGGTAGAGACTGCAATGCTGGAAACATTCCAAACCAGGCTGGGCTGTAAGCAACCTGATCTAATTGCAGCTGCCCTTGCTCACTGCAGAAGGGGTCGGGCTAGATGACTTTTAAAGGTCCCTTCCAACCCAACCATGTTATGACTCTTAAGTTTCACCAGGCTGTCATCATCAATTTACCCTGTGAAGCTACCTCTGCTTCATTCAAGTGCAGTGCTCCCTAGAAGAGCACACACAAATCTGCTGTCCTAAGGACAGAAAAGTGTTCAGTTCAACCAAGGAGCCACAATTTGTTATTCTTCCTTTTCCTGGAAGGCATGACTCAGAGCTGAACAATGTTCAATCAAAAATGGAATATTAACTCCCCCTCATTACACTTTTTATTTTCCCTGTGGCTTCCAGCTGGATAATAAATTCATTAGATATAATTTGTCTCCAAGACTAAGCAGATGAAAGCATGGACAGGCATGAACAACAAGGCATGCCCTTATCAGACTTGCAAATGATAGAGACGTGGACAAAATCCAGGTGACAAAGGTCAGAAGTGTCTTCTGAATGTTTATTATTGACAGCTGCTTATGTGTTTACAGTCAGAGCTCTGCATGGTCCAAGCACTGGAACAAGCTTGAATGGGGAAATGGTGGAGTCACCATCCTTGGTGCTGTCCAAACACCATGTAGACATGGCATTTTGGGACAGGGTTTAACGGCCATGGTGCTGCTGGGTCAATGGTTGGGCTCAGTGATCTCAGAGATCTTTTCCAACCAAAACGATTCTGTGCTTCTGTGTTAGCCCTCAGGTTCCTTTGCTAGAGAAAAAGAATCCGGTTGAGACTGAGCAGTCGGAGCAGCTGCATCTTTAATGGCTGATTCACAGATGAAGAGACCTTTTTTTTTTTTTTCTGGCAGGAAGCTGTATGTCAAACCTTGAATAACCTTGTGTGTGGGATTGAGCACTTCAGCACAAAGAGGTGCACAAAAGCTTTCAAACAGAAGGAATCGATAGGGCTGCGTCTGCCCAGGGTAATTGAATCGAGGCAGGAAACGGCCTTTAACCTGCAGTTGATTTCTCATAAGTGGTCTTTTACAGGGATTATGAACATTTTCCTTCTACTCCCTTGTGCATGCAGATTGTTTCGGAGCATGAGAAACACTGATGTAGCCAAGGAGGCAAAATAGTTCCTCTGCTGCTTCTTAGTACACTTTCTTGACCTTGGCTGGAGTGTACTAATGGTGTGATGCCTCATACGTGCAGCCAGCCACCCCTTACCCCAAAGTGATTCCTTATCCCAAGCTGACTCCTTATCCCAAGCTGACTTCTTATCCCAAGCTGACTCCTTACCCCAAAGTGACTCCTTAGCCCAAAGTGACTCCTCACCCCAAAATGACTCCTCACCCCAAAATGACTCCTCACCCCAAAGTGACTTCTCACCCCAAGGTGACTCCTCATCCCAAGGTGACTCCTTACCTGCTCTATCCTCCTGAGCAGCTCCTTCCTCTGACGCTCCCAGTCTCGCCGGTCCCTGTCAAGCCTGTCCAGGAGCTCCACCTTTTCGCGGTTCCAGTTCTTCTCATTGTGCTGGATTTGCCAGCGGAGGTCCATCACTACACCATGACTCTCAGCCAGAAGTTTCTTGTGCTCCTCTCTCTCCCTTTTAAAGGCTCCCTTTGCATCAGAAGTGAGGCCTAGTTCTCCTGAGCTGTTCTCACTCTTCCCTTCCAGCTGGAATTGAAATAAAATGTTACTAGGACATGAAACATTCTATGATCAAGATGTCATTGAGTGGCTCGTGTCAGAAGAGACCTTGATCATCTAGTTGCAATCCCCCTGCCATGGGCAGAGATGGCTCCTGCTAGACTAGGTTGCTCAAAATGCCAATCTATCCAGATGCCCACGTGTCCCATTACTGCAGCTGAGACCAAGCCAACTCTTATGAGAAAATACAGCAAGAAGAGGTTCAGATACCCCTGTCCTCACCTACGTTACACAGTTCCTATTCCACGAGCACTCACACTGGGACAGCTGGAATCCAGGAGGCAACTCAGGAGGCAAAGCTTTACTCAGACTTCATGGGGGGAGACTTTCAGGCATCAAGGTAAAATAAACAAACATAACACAGCCTTCCCAGCTGTCTCAGGTCTCCTCTTGCACTAAGGACTTGAGGCAGTCTTTATGGGTGGTGGTGGTGGAGGACCTTACCTGTTGGAGGCGACACTTGAGCTCAGTGACTTCCACCTCCCAGGCTGCCTTGTGCAAGGCGTACTGCTGCTGGAGGCCCTGGCGCTCGCGCTCCTCCTCCCGCAGCTCCGAGCGGAACTCCTCCACCAAAGCCTTCACAGCGCTCAGCAGCTTCCGGTTCTCCCTCGCCTGTCGCAAGGAAGCAAACCAGCGTCGGTGTTGATGGCTTCAGACTCCACTGTCAGCGTTTGAGGAAGGAAAATGTGCCTGCAAGCCCACTGCGTGGAACACTCAGAATCACAGACACATCCCGGTTGGAAAAGCCTCTCGGTGTCACCAAGTCCAACCCATATGCCTTCTCTACCAGGTGCACCCTAACCCATGTCCCCAAGCACCACATCCAAATGGATTTTAAACATCCAGGGTTGGCGACTCAACCACCTCCCTGGGCAGTCCATTCCAATCCCTGACCACCCTTGCTGGGAAAAAACAAAAAAATCCTAATATCTAGTCTAAACCTACCCAGTCGCAACTTGAGGCCATTCCCCCTTGTTCTGTCTCAAACTACCTGTGAGGAGAGCCCAGCAGCAGCCTCTCCACAAGGTCCTTTCAGGCAGCTGTAGACAGCCACGAGGTCTCCCCTTAGCCTCCTCTTCCTCAAACTAACCATCCCCAGCCTTACTGATTCTATGACCCTTCTCAGAGTCTCCATCTACTTTGCCTCTCACCCAGGAGCATCCTTCCTCCCTTCTCCCCTCTGCTGTGCCTCCATCCCTCCACAGGCTGGCCACATCACATTCCCAGGCCAGTGAGATGTGTCCTGCCCACCCAGCCGAGCGCCTGCGATCACCACCGCCCAAAACTGAACGCGGCTCGTCGAAATGAAGGCCCCGGGCTCTATCATTTTTCTCAAAACAATTCCACTTCCCAGGCAGGGTGAGGAAGTCAGCAGCAGGCTGAAAATACAGGGCCATTAAATATTAACACGAAACGTTAAAAATAAATGTGGGTTACTTCGAGTTACCGTAAGCCTTTTCTTTTTTTTTCCTGACCTACTTATCTCAGCCACTCCTAGACTACTGGCAAAATTTCCTTCCTAATGTGAAGCAAGTGCTAATGCATTTGGTCTTGGAGGTTGCCAGACAGAAATTAGGGCTCTCCTGGGCAGGTGTAAGCCTTGGAGACTTCCAGATTCACCACTCATCCCAAATTCCCCATAAAATCAGCTTTTTATTATTTTCTTCTTTTCTTTTTTTTCCAGCTGTGGGCTTATCAAAGCTTCAGAATCATAGAACTGTAGAATGGTTTGGGTTGGAAGGGACCTTAAAGACCATCTAGGTCCAGCTATGGGCATGGACACTTTGCACTAGACCAGGTTGCTCAAGGCACCATCCAACCTGGCCTTGAACACCTCCAGGGAGGGGTGATCCACAACTTGCTTGGGCAATCTGTTCCTGCATCTCCCCACCCTCACTGCAAAGAATTTTGTCCTAGTATCCAGTTTAAATCTGCCTTCCTCAAGCTTCAATCCATTCCCTTTTGTCCTATCACTGCAAGCTCTTGTAGAAAGTCCCTCCTCATCTTTGTTGTAGGCCCCCTTCAGGTACTGCAAGGCCACTATAAGATCTCCCTGGAGCCTTCTCTTGTTCAGTCTGAACAACCAAAACTCTTGCAGCCAATCCCTACAGAGGAGCTGCAGTCCTCTGATCCTCTTTGTGACTCTCTTTTGAACTTGCTCCAATAGTTCAGTGTCCTTCACGCGCTGGTGGCTCCAGAACTGGACACAGTACTCCAGGTGAAGTCTAATGAGATCAAGGTAGAGGCTAGAAGGGATCTTCAAAGCTCATCCAGTCCAACCCCCCCTGCCAGAGCAGGATCACCTATACCAGATCACACAGGGACACATTCAGGTGGGTTTTGAATATCTGCAGAGAGGGAGACTCCACAACCCCCTGGGCAGCCTGTTCCAGTCTTCTGCCACACTCACAGGGAAAAAATTCCTCCTCATATTTACGTCCTATGCCTCAGCTTCCACCCATTGCCCCTTGTCCTGCCATTGGACATCACCCAGCAGAGCCTGGCTCCAGCCTCCTGGCACTCACCCTGCACATATTTATAAAAGTGAATGAGGTCACCTCTCAGTCTCTTCTTCTCCAAGCAGCACAGCTCCATCTCCCTTAGTCTCTCCTCATAAGAGAGATGTTCTCATCCCTTCATCACCTTTGTGGCTCAGTGCTGGACTCTCTCAAGCAGTTCTATGTCCCTCTTGAACTGGGGGGGGGCAGAACTGGACACAGTACTCTGGATGTGACCTCACCAGGGCAGAGTAGAGGGGCAGGAGAACCTCTCTCAACCTACTAGGCACAGACCTTCTAATACCCCCCAGAAGCCTTAAGTCTGTCCTCTTTGAATGTTTGCTGTTATTATCACTTAGGACTGCTGGCATTTAACTGCAGAAAGGAAAAACCCTGGGACACATGGCATTGCTCTGAGACACACAGGCAGGGCACAGGAAGTGGCACAGGGAAAAAGTCAGTGTGATTTGCTTTCAGGCATTAGAAAACAAGCCCAGTGACAGGAAGGAACTTTCCCACTGTTTTCCCACCGTCTCCAAGGAAAGATTAGATACAATGTGCTAGGTTCTTAAATTATTTGAAAGGAAATAAACCCACCTCTACTTGCTAAAAGCTTGACAGGAGAAGACAATAGATGTGCTCAGGCAAGAGGAGCATGTTAATTCTGCAAACCCTCACATACTGAGAGATGTTTCTGGGCAAACAGCCACGAGAGGAAATGGGATTTTTCTCTGATAGCATCTGCCAGCAGGAGAACAGCAGTCACGTGGCTCCTGATTAAATATAAATCTAATGGATGAAATCCACTGTAATTGCTGTGTGGCCAGAAGTATTTTTACAAGTACGATTCCAGGTGATTTAGCACAGCGGCGGCAGGAAACGAACTCCCCTGGAAACCCCCTGCCCTGGTTTGCATGCCCATGAGGTACAACTGGTGCAGTACCTGCTTCTGCTGCTGCAGTAACTCTGCAGTCTGCAGGGGTGGTCCATGATCAGTGCTCTCCGTGGTGGGACGCTGGGAGAAATCTGTCAGTGGAAACACGACGTCCTCTTCCTCCTCATCTCGCTCTGCATCATCTGCCTTCTGCTCAGGCTGAATGCCAAACTCTGGCAGGGCCTCAGGGTGCTCGGTCTAAAATGGAAGAGGTTGGACACATCAGCACTCTGAGGGGATAGAAAGAATAGAACTAGCCAGGTTGGAAAAGACCTCCAAGCTCATCCAGTCCAACCTAGCACCCAGCCCTAGCCAATCAACTAGAGCATGGCACTAAGTGCCTCATCCAGGCTTGTCTTCAACACCTCCAGGGACGGCAACTCCACCACCTCCCTGTGATGACTACCAGCGGTCATAGACGTGTGTATGAAGGAGAGGAACAAAAAATAAAAGGGAATGATTCACTCCCACAAGTTCCCACAAGAAGCTGCATAATTCTCCTGTCAAGATGCAAGCAGAGCTTCCCTCCATCTGTACTATGGAAGGAACACTGTGCACACCATGAGAAACACAACAGCACCTAACCCATCCTAACAGATTTGACTCCAAATGTTGTTTGGGTTTTGTTTGTGTTTGTTTGTTTGCCTTTCCAAAAAATTATTCAGGAGTCATATCTTTGAGGCCAAATGACATTTTAATTTAGTGTAAGGGAGCTTTCCAGGGCCAGATGTTTGCCCAGAAGGGTTTAGATGTGAAGATAGGCAACCTATAACACATCACACCCAGGATTTTTTAGCACAAGCCCACCTGACAAAAAAACTTCATGAGTCTCCTTTATATCTATGTGCAATTATCAAGGTGCTGCTGCTACATCATATTTTAAGTCTACACTTCAAGAGGAGACACCCCAGCACCCCACCACATGCAGTCTCCTCAGGTGAATAAGGTGGGACAGTTACCTCTAGCATGTCCTCCCCATCCTCCTCCATTCTCTTGCCTTGCCGCCAGTGTTTCAGCAGCCACTTCAGTTTGACATAGAGCAGAAAGGTGTCCTGCTTGAAATGCCTGAGTTCTTGCTGCAGCAGGCTTTTCTCCTGGCTCCAGGTCTTTTCCTCCAGTTTGTTCTGCAAAGTCAAGCTCTGCACTTCCAAGTCTTTCCTCCGCAGGGTCTGCAAATGCTCCTCCTCCAGCTTTAATGGAATGACAGACACCATGTCAATGGGGTGGTGTCCTGGCATGGTGTCTCCAGGACTTTAAGCTTTGTTGGGTTAGACAAATCTCTAATGTTCATCAGTAGTGAGCAGCTAATGAATTTGGCTCAGTAAGTTTCTCAGCAGTTGAAGCAAAGACAACAGCAGCAGATAAGCTTTGCTTAGATAACCATACCCAAGTAACCTGCTGGACATCTTATTTTAATGGTGCATGAGGCCTCTTCTGCTGCTTAAATGTTTCATACCACACATCTCCTCCCTCTCTTGGTTGTATCCCTGCAGTGTGTTCCCAGCACAGCCTCCACTCCACCCTACACTGCTGCACATATCACACCTGCTAATGGCAGCTGCAGCCATTCCTACAAGGTGGGACCACAGCTGCTTTTCAGTCAACCTGGAATACTGTCCTTGCCTCTTATATTATCCTCAGACTCATTCTTTCCACTGTGGCCACATCATTCTAGAAGGGCAATGCCTCTGAAAAAAACACATCCAGCATCTCAAACGCAACTACTGTTTCACCACTTCCATCATCTCAAATACAACTACTGTTTCACCACTTCCAGCATCTCAAATACAACTACTATTTCACCACTTCTCACACTTGGCACTTGGAGGCATCTGAAAGAGTTATAGTAAACAGCTCCTCACTCTGATGTGACCAGATCAGAGGCACACACAGCAACTGCAAATCAACACTCAGCACGTCTCCAGTTCAGCACTAGAAGCATCAAGAGAAACTCCTTCTTTGGAGCACATCTATAGTTACATCTTTTCCAACACAAGGCCATCTGAAACATTTATTCTTTAAATATGACTTCTCCTTCAGTAGGTCCCAATCAGAGAAATCACAGAAAACATCCACTTGGAAGAGACCTCAAAGATCATCCAGTCCAACCTTCAACTGAGTTTATTAGGGTCAACCCTAAACCACGTCCCTAAGCACCAGGTCCACACACTGCTTAAACACCTCCAGGGATAGCAACTCCACCACTGCCCTGGGCAGACCATTCCAATGTTTGAGAAGCCTTTCTTTGAAGAACGTGAAAGCATGGCATGACCTGCTCCCAGCAGCACTTGTGCAAGCTAGTTGTACAACACCTCCTCTTGGATGAGACTGTCTTTCCACTTCAAGCAAGCTGTGGTCCACATGGACCATAGAAAGGCAGGTGGAAAACAAGTAGAGAGCCACTGCTTACAGGTGCTTCTGCTGTTTTCCAGCCTTGCCCTTTGCTGACCAGCTCCATAGATGATGAAATCTGTGAAAGCCACCACACAGCGGTGACCACGACGATTTCAAACCACGCGAACACACCCTGCAACAAACAAAGTCCACGAAGGAATGAAGAATACTTTCTGAGATGATTCTTCAGGACATCCTCTAGCAATTGCTACTGCTAACAGACAAAAGCCTGAATTGCATAGCAACATCCAGATACCTCTAACACAGGCTACCAGTCCAGACTGGGGATGGTTTAAACTAATGACCTTCCTGCCCTTTAAATGATGTGCTCTGGAATAATGCAAATTTTCAGCATTAATGCTACTATGACTCAGAAAGAAAGGAAAAAAAAAAAAAGAGACAATTAAATTTCAATTTCAATTTGAGTTCCAAACACAACTTCAAAGTAATCTGGAACAAAATCAGCCACAATGGCCCCAAACTCATATATGCAGCCCCTAAGATGATGCGTGGAGATGGTGCACTGCTGGCACACTTTGATTTGATGTCATTAAATGCCTCTATACATGAAATAAAGAAAATCAAAACAAAAGGAACTTCTTTTAACTTTTACGGAACTTATTTTAACTTTTACGGGAAGAAACAGATAAGTTTGGTGTTGATTCAGTTCTTCCACCCAAAAAAAGGTGATGGTTGGATACAGCAAAGATCTGAGTCATTTCCACCAGAAATCCTGGAAGGTGATGAAAAAGGAACAGTATCAACAGGATGGGCACAACCTGGAAAGAATGAAGAATCCAGAAGATGCTTTTATTTTTCTGCCTGCCAACAGCAATAGATAGCTTTGATTTTGCTGCATGTTTGATTGTTTCTCCAAGCTGCTATGATCTAACTCCCTGTGGTGGCAAATTCTTGCAGAAGACCCTGATGGAGGTAGCTTCATAAAGTATTATGTTTTGGGTTTCTTTTTTTTTTTTTTTTTTTTTTTTTTTTTTTTTTTTNTTTTTTTTTTTTTTTTTGTGGAAAGCTGTTGCAAAAGAAAAGGACTTTAAGAGGCAAGCAGAGCTTCCAAGAAGTCTTCATGGCCTAGGTGACTAGGAAGGAAATCAATTTGGTGATTGCCTTCAAAAGCCTTCATAAGAAAGCTCCTGTGGAGACCAACTGGAAATTAAAACTACTTATGAGAAAAATGGGGAGATACCAGGTGAGCATAATGAGATTAGGTAGCACAAGGGAAAATGCTCTATACTGTGCAAGAGTTCTACTGAATGAAGTAAATTTCAAAAAGGAATCTTGAGCTGAGAGCCCAACAGCCTGCAAAAATTAACCACAGATGTTGTTCTGTTTAGCTCTGGAGCTAGAGATCACAAAATGGTGAACAAGTCTGCTGCAGCCTTCGAAAGGTTCACCACTTTTGAATAAGAGGGTTGGAAGGATGTGGCATCAAGAAATCATAGAATGGTCTAGGTTGGAAGAGACCTCAAAGATCATCCAGTTCCAACCCCCCTGTGCCATAGGTAGGGACACCTCCCACTAGAACAAGTCTCCCAAGGCCTCATCCAACCTGGCCTTGAACACCTCCAGGGAGGGAGCAGCCACAACCTGATATAAATAAAATAGTCCTGAGTTGTGTCTTGGTTACAGCTCTTCTGACTGAATTTGGAGTAGTGTTGGATTTTCTCTGGGCTAGATTTAGGCAGAGAGAAAGACTTTGCTCACTGAATGCTGAAAGGGCTGATGTAATTGCCCATGCAGTATTTCACATCTCCACACCTTGACTTGCCCTGCACAGAGGAGGATGAGACTTCTCTCCACCAAGCAGAGAAGCTGGATTCAAGGTGACAGAATAGGCTTGAGTTCACATCTCCCCACCTTCCAGATTCTTCATTTACTCAGATAAGGTCAAAACAAGCACATCCACGTGCACCCATGGTGCTGAGAAACAAGGTCCAGGCCATACATCTCTGCCAGGAGGTGGGTTTCGTATTTACCTGGATGATCCTCTCTGTAAACTTTTCTTGCTCCTCTCGGTGAAGTCTCGTCTCCTGCTCAAGCTGAGCCTGAAGCTCCTGTATCGATATATTCTGTACAGGTAAAACATGGGAATCCCTGAGCTGATCAGCAGGACAAAGGGATAGGTTTAGCAGAAAACGTGTCCCCGTGGTGTTAAAAAAACATCAAGGACCAAAAGCAAAGGACGGCAGGACAGACATCTGCACGACTCACGCTTACCAACAGTTCAGACCAAAGCACAGTGTGCAAGCAAAACACAGTGGTGCCCTAAATCATTGAATGTCTCTGGGGATGGGGCCTCCAAGTGTGTGGGAGTTGCTTTCTTCTGAAAACTGCTGTTGGGACGCTGATGTTATGTGTTGGATATTCCCTCCAGGTCTCCTCTGCTCTGGGTTTGCACTGGAGCAGCTGAGACAGCAGAACGTCAGTGAGGTTTGCTCCTATTCGCAGGAGCGCGTAGTTGGTGGCGTATTTACGACCATCAAAGCCATAAAATTTTAACGTCTCTGCAGAAGATGCACCTAATGAATATTGAACCAAATTATTTATTCATGTGCCACACTTCTGATTAGGCAGTTAATGGGATAAGGTTCATTAAACCAACCGAGCACGTAAGGTCTCTTTCTTCAGATCCAGGGCAGCTCTCTGCACAAGTCAACTTTGTTCTGGGATTCCTACTCAGAGCAGTTACTCCACAAATGTCATGGTGATAAGCTCTGTGACCCTGAGATCTGACCAAGGTGCTTAAGTATCTCCTCTTTCCAGTCCAATACTACTTGGATTCTCATAGTCTCAGGTTTGTGTTCTTATTAAGTCTGGCATCCACTTTACTTCTGAAAGTTACTTAATTAAAAAATGAAGACCCAAGAAGTCAGACCTGATTATTTATACCATGGTACTTAATCTTCTGGTGCTTATATTCTCGACCAGAAGCTTCCATGCCTTTCGTTTTGCCTCTTTCCCTGATTTGTCTACCCAGAGGTCATGCTTGGACTGATGCTGTCTTCTTCATGTGTGTGACCACAGACACCGCTACAGGATCAAACTCCTACTTAACCAGAGTAAACACACATTTAAAGAAGGGATCACCTCAGGCTTTGAAGTATAATCCCAAATTCTCTGCTGGCAGAAGTCCAGTGAACTTCAATCTCAGCAGCTGCAATGATGCAATGCTGGCTGTGGGACCACTCCTGGGGGCTGAGTTGCTATTTCCCCTCCAACATCAACCCTGGCACTTATCTCCTCTTTCTGGACACTCCTCCTGCTTCCTGTGAGCCAGACCAGCTGCTGCTGCTATTCAGGCTGTGGCAGCCTTTCCTGGGAGACTTCACTAAACTCTCCAGTCTGCCTAGGTTTTAATAGAGATCCTTTTTCACTTGATTCACTTATTGACTTGTGCAGGTCTGTTCTGTACCCAAGGAGAGGACACTTCCAGCCCTTTGAGAGATACACATAAAGCAACCAGGAGAACATTACCTGCCCTATCGATTTAGTCTTAAGCTTTCATGTGCCTGCAGACAGTCAGTACTGCACAAGGCCAAAGTTCAGTCTCACAAATAAATTTGGAAAGGGATTGCAATGGGATTTGCTAGTTTTGCACAATCACTTGTAAATGGCTGTTTAATTTTCTTTTTCCCCATCAAATGGGGGGAAAATTGCTTATATCAGACATTTCTGCATTGTCTTATTCTGATCAAGACAGAATAGGATAGGATAGGATAGGATAGGGTAGGGTAGGGTAGGGTAGGGTAGAATAGGCCAGGTTGGAAGAGACCTCCAAGCTCATCCAGTCCAACCTATCACCCAGCCCTAGCCAATGGCACTAAGTGCTCCATTCAGTCTTAGCTCAGGTATAATTAACAACAACAAAAAGGCTGCGTGCTTTTTTTTCTCATCTTATGAATTCAAAATAGGCCAAAATCATGCAAAGTTGATCTGCTGAATACAGATACAACATGGGCAATAATCCCTGATCTTAACTCTCCCTACAGTTGTATGACTATATAGATAAACAGAAATACTGTTGGATTTCAGAGGTGCTAAAAAATGTGTGCTTGTGGCACTTTGGGGCATGGTTTAATGACCATGGTGTTAGGCCAATGGTTGGATTCAATGATCTCAGAGGTATTTTCCAACCAGAATGATTCTATAGTTCTTGGGATTCTTGAAAAACTGGAGCCTGGATCTGAGCAGCAAAAGTCACAAGTCACCAGGAAGGTAAGGTTTGAGTTTTTCACTATTCATTTCTCTTTTGTGTTTCCCAATGACCAAGGATTTGTCAAAAGATCTTTTTCTACCCCTTTCTCCTCCAGACTAGCATTAATTGTATTAATATATCTAGTGAGGTGTGTATGGACAACACCATAAGCCTGCAAAATTAGGGCAAGGAAATTATTAATAACCCATTCAAATTTTTTTTCCCAACACGTGGCCCAAGCAAAGCCAAATTGGATGCTGGGATTATGTGCCCACTGTTGGAATTGGGAAGAGATTAAATAAACGATGAAGGCAGGGAGACTGCACATTAGGCAGTGCAAATCTTTTGCCACTGATGGATCTTTATAAACAGTAAAGTCAACGTGCCAAAAAGCAGCTAATGCAAGAACGCATCTTTTCCCTTCCAGTGCAACCTTTAAGGGCTCTTCATAGTCAATAATTTCATATCATGTCCTTCCTGCCAGACACACAGGGATTTGTAGTGCTCAAATTAAAGGAGATAAAGCTGCTTAAGTGCCTAATAGATTGCTGCTGAACATCTGGATTGTGAATGAAGAGTATGTAGAAATGAATCCTGTGGTATCTGTATATGCAGTACCTGCTGCTCTACTGATGGATGTCTCTGTGTCTACACTTAGAGAGTTGTATAGGCTATCTGCATGTTCATGGGTGGAAATCAGGTCCCTGTCATATACTCAGCAGGGTGTGCTTTGTGGCACAACTGTTCTGCTTTGGAAAACAGCACAGCTACAAAACGGGCAGGGAAACCTGATAACCTCTGAACTTCCATTCTTTGTTCCCTCTGCCCTTTATCAAGCAACACACTGCACGAGGAGTGGAAACCACCCTGGCCACAGTGGCCACTGCACAACAGACCAACACCACAGGAACAGACAGAAACTCACTAAAACAGGACGTACAAGCACAGCGTAACAAGAACTATGAGCGTGAGCTACTCCATCATGATGCCACAGAAACACTTCATCCACAGCTCCACACCGACTGACAGTTGCTCAGGTAGCCCAGTTATCACCATTCCACATCTACCTCCACTCCCATCCTCCTGGACAGGCAGTGCCAAGTCCTTTTCTCTCACCTGTTATCACTCCAGAGCAAGGTAATCCATACCGTTGCCTTTACCTCAGGAGGATGTGCAGTGGAAAGTCGCCCATGCTTTGGGGGCTTCACCACCACTCCCTCATTGCCCTTTTTGCCCCTCTCAGCTGTACTGGTACCTTTCCAGCTCACCCCATCCCACATTTCTGCCAGACTTCTTTCTACATAAGTCACATGCACCTTAAGGTATGGCTGGGTTCTCCTTCTCTGTTTTCTCCATTTTACCACAGCTAGTGACAACCTCATTTTGCCTGCAAACTGCATTGGCTTATAGGCAACAATTGTGAACATCAAAATTCATTAAAACCTTCTGTGTGTGGGTTTTGTTTTTTTTTTTTCCCCCAGACATTTTTTCTTCCAGAAGGGGTGGAGCAAAATAAGGCCTGAAGAGGCAGGGCTAAAAGGTGCTCTCCAGCATTGGTGTGTAATTCCAGAAAGCCAAAAGATGACCATTTTATGCCGTTCACCTAACATTTAACATTCCTCATTGCACCTATGTTGCAATGCTTTGAAATTTGGACCTTGCATTTGACCATCCAGCCTAGAAAAGCTACTTTTTCACACATGATGTCTGACCATCCCATCTGTGCCATCAACCAGACCAGACACGAACTCCCAGTGCCTGCTTTTAGTACTTTTTTTTCTCATGCAATAAGCATGAAACCCAATTCTCAGGAGCTGCTTATGAAAATGTACTCTTCTCACCCCTTAAAAGAGGTACTCCTCTCCTCACCCCTCAAAAAACAAACGACATCTATTCCATCTGCTGGTGTCCAACAGGCAGTTGTGTGGTTGGTTGTCTGTGGTCTTAAGAACAGTCTCTGATGTGGGGGAAAAAGCTGAACACTTTGCTCCAAGCCTTTACAAATCCATCCCATTGTATGGATAGTACACAAAGTCTGGCCCAGTTCAGTCAGGTCTACTGGGACACCCAGATTTACATCATAAAGGGCCTTTTAAGCCATTATATTGCTAACCTTTTTGGAATCTTGCATAGCAAAGAAGAATACAATTCATCAAAGTAAATTATTCCTGCTGCCCCTAATCTTGGTGAGAAGGAATAGAGGCAACACCAGTTTGTCTTCTTCCCACAATTTCATGCTGGAGGAATAAGAGGACAACTTAAAGAGATACAACTTTCTATGTGGTCCTTGTTTTGGGCTTATTTTTCAGGAGCAATTAAAAAGAAAAAAAAAATCACAATGTATTAATAAACCCATTTGCTGTTTCCTTTCTGGGTAAACAAAACCTTAAATCAGGGCAAGAGAAAAGGGTGTGTAAATTTTCAGCACATGGCTCGGAGCTGTTGGACCACAAACAGGAAAACCTCAGAGAAGCAGCAGAGACACACCAAAACCAGCTAAACCTAGAAAGGTTCAAAATGCAGACCAAAATTCTCCTTGAATATCCCAAATAGGTCCAAAGCTGTAATCAAGTGACTTACCTAATTGTACATCTCTGTGTCTGGTTGGGCCACACTTAACCCAGAGTAATAGAGATGTTTGGTAATTTTTTTTCATGGGCATGATGAGTAAGGAAAATTAATAAGGAGATTGTAAATGGCCCAGAAGAAATTCTTCTCCAGCATGAGCTTTTCCAGCTTTATAACTAGATCTTGTGGAAAAGGTCTTAAGCTATGCTCTCACCTTCTCTGCTTTGTTTTAATTCTCTAGCAACAGTTGTTCCTTTTCAAGCGAGTTTGCTTCACTGGTTCTTTCCCCATAACTTGGGAGTCTCAGAGATTTTGTGGCATTTTTCTAACACAAACCCAAATGTTGCCAGGTCTTTAAAAGCTGGGTACGAAAATAACCCAAATCTGAAATGTCATGATGAGTCTGACATCACCTTACTCAGGTAAGGGTAGAATTGATGCCCTCAGAAAGAACACCCAGAGCCAGGAGATACAGCTCCCATTTTAGAGCACCAGGTATGAAAGGGTGCAACAAACTATATTTAAAAGAGCAATTTTTTTTTTCTTCTCTAGAATGTTTTCTTGTTTCTGAATAAGCAGGAGGAGACAGCTTAAGGAAGCTGGTTTTTGTTTATGGATATTCCATTGGGAATAAGGCTAAAACTCACCAGATGAAAAATGATTTCCCCTTTTTCCCACTGGTTCCCATTTGTTGCCATAGTAATCTTTTGGTTTGTGCCTGTTTGCTCCATGAAACAGTTGTGTTACCTTTTTTAGTTCCTCCCTGTCTTTTAGGGCACTTCTCACTCCTTCCCTCACTTTTTCTTTGGATGCTAAAGAATGATTTCCCCCTCCCACCATAACCCAGCTCTGCTCAAATCATGAATAATGGATCCAACATCCACCCCAATGGGCTCCATCCTCTCTCAACAGCAGCTGAATGGCCTTTTAAAATTTTTTTTCCAGCAAGAAAACAAAGCCCTGCTCTGAAGGCAATTTTAAGATGTAATTTCCTTTGGTCCACGACTGGAACCCACCTCTTTAATATGCAAATACATTCTAATAATACTGTTGCACTAACAACTCGCAGTGTGAAGCTCCAAACAAAGGCAGATGTTTCCAGCTAAGGCTACAGAGTAGTTTTAAGCACAAGTCAGGCCACATTTATTGTCTGTAATCAAACAAATTAGGCTCCCACCACGCTCATTTTTAAAGCTGGGGTGGGGAATAAAAGTGGTTAAATGGGAGCTGCTCAGCATCGCTTGGGAAATAAACCAAAAATTGTTTAAAGTTCAGCTTGGACAAAAAATGAATTTAGAAAAATGCCTTTTCTTGCTGGAAGGGAAAACATTTGCCTTGCAGAACAGCCTTGTTCTCATGCTCAAAGTCCATGCACAGCAAGAAGATCATCAGTCAGTGCTGTCCACTGTGTCACTTCATCAGTTAAAGCAGACAGCAGCTTAGGCGTAGCCATCTCTGCTGTGAGCATTGAAAGGTTGGAGGCTCCATCTCAACTCTCTGGGGTAGTGAAAAAACATCCCTTTGGTATTTGAGTAGTATTTCTCCTAGTTCGTTCATCTTGCATCAAAAACCAGCAGCTTTTGCTAGCACAGTGCATGAAACGAAAACTCAAGGACTGAAAAATATAAAATTATTTGAAGGAATCTTCTGCTTCACTCGGGTTTGACTATTACAGATGATAAAATGTCAAGTGGCTGACCACCCACAGCCAAGGTTTAGCATGAAGCTGTGTCATGTTCTTTGTTGCTTAATTAAACTTGATTGAAACCAACATCTTGGTCTTCAACAGTTTTCTCTGGTCAGGTCACTTCGACCCCAGCCTTACTCATCTTTTGGACCTAAGCTGGTTAATCTCTACCTTTGGTGGCTCGTTCCTTATCAGGCTATGGGGGAAAACTACCCTGTCTCTGTTTAAGCACAGTCTGCTGCACACATTGTCCCATCCTGGGAGAGGACAAAACAGATGTTGTGCTAAAATGACCCAAAACTCTAATCCTAGCAGAGGGCTTGCATACACAGGGCTTAGTATAATAACAAGGTTGATCTAAGATAAGGAGGAACTGAAAAAGATGACAGGATTTGAACAGAAATATTGTAAATATTTGCTGTGGTCACTTTCTGACCTAAGGAAGACATTTTTGACACTCAGAAGAGTGAAACACTGGGCCAGGCTGCCCAAAGAGGTGGCAGAAGCCTCATCCCTGGTAACATTCCATATTGGATTGTTTGGGGCTCTGAGTCTAGCTGAAGATGTCCCTGCTGACTGCAAGGTGCCTTCCAACCCAAAACATTCTAGCAACTATTGACCAACACAACCGCACAAGGGACCACACTGAAGGACAAAGTTTCTCTGTCTCCTGGCTCCATTTCACAGCTGAGGAAAAAAGACTTTACCTTTCAGTGAGAAACTTAAGGTATCCTGGATTTATCATACACCCTTCCTGAGGCTTACTATCAGAGGTAAAAGCAAAAAGTTGGAGGAGAAGCTGTTGAACAAATCAATCATTCTACCACTACCAAAACCCAGCACTAGCAGGATCATTTAAACCAAACAAAACCAAATCAGCAAAGAGTTACCTGTGTTAAGATGAAGGCCACTCTCCTTTTGATACTCATTACAGCAGGGTGCTGCTTGGCTATCAGCTGCTCTCAAGCCTTCCCTTCCTACCTTGCTTCCTAGTGCTTTAGAAGCAAAACCACATTAAAACTCTTCCCTCACTAGCAGCTCCTCTACACACTGCAGATTCAAGGCAGGTTTGGCTTCCCAGTGGCCAGCAGAAGCGTTCTTGTTTTTTTTTTTTTTTTTTCAATGCTCCAAGCTCACCTTTCTGGAGAGGCATTTGAAATTTTTTTCTTCAGGACCATCTGTAGTGTCTGGACAGCCTAAGTGCATGAGAAAGCAGCTAAGAAGATGTTTACCGAGGCGGATGTGGCCTCTGCAGGGATGGAGACTGAAATAAAAACTGATTGATGTTTTTGAAAAATGGAAAAGTACTCAACAACCCAAACAAGGGGGAACTCTGCTTTCAATGAGTCTGTCTGGCAGGCTGCAGGGTGCTGTGCTCCCTCTCGAGAAGCACTGTGCACACCAGCATCAAACCCTCTCCTGTGCAGGTCATTGCCAGGAGAAACACAAAGCAGTCTCTGTCCATAGACCTGCCAGATTTAGAATATCCAGCGAGGTGAAATCTAAAAGCAAGATCTCACAAGAGGGATTACAACCTCTTGCTGAGATCTTTCATATCTCAACTGCAGCAAATCCCTGAGATGTATTTCCCCATTCTGCCAAGCTACTGGGAGCAGGGTGATGAGCCCAAAGTCAGGACCCATTTGCTTCTCTAGAAGTGCAAGGGGGGAAAAGAGGTCAACCACAAATTTCACAAGAGGGGTGCTGCATTTGGTCCAATTTACTCCCCCAACCCCTGGCTCCTGTTACTCATCTCCTGGCTAAGGCAGCAGGAGGCAGTGAGTAAGGTGGGCTGCTGTGCTGACCTCTAGACTGAAACAGCCCTTGTCTGCTGGCCTGTAGAGTTTAATGTCTCCATCAGCTCTGCGGTGTGGGTCGGTGGTGGCTCGCTGGTGGTGAATCTCTTGCTCCTCTCCACGATCTTGTTTGAGCTGCCACGCCATCTGATCCCTCAGTTTGGACTGTTAGGTGCATGGGCGGTTTACAACGAAAAAACAAAAAGGACAGGAGGGAATAAAGAAAAACCGAAATGGGTAAGGTAGACGACTGAAAAAACTACAAGACAAAGAAAAGCGTGAACAGGAAAACCAACTTAAATACAGTGGCATAAGAGAGTGAAGAGAACAAAACCAAAATGAGGATGAGCAAAATGATGGGCTGAAACATCTGAAAAGCAAAAAAGAGAAAAAGAGAGGAAAAAAGAATGCAAACACTGGTTATGAGGCGCATGCAATGAGGATGCATGAGTCAAACCAACAGCAAGCATACAAGTCATGAAGGATACGGGGGGACACAAGGCTCTTCCTTCCTTACTTGTGCTGTGCAGAAAAGCCATATCCAGTGTGGCAGTGGTGGCAGTTTAGACATGCGCCCATGGGCAAGGCTTTAGGCAAGGCAGTCCTTCGTTGGCTACAGAGCTTCTCACTCGCTGCTGGCTTAGGGGAGTGAGCTGTAAGCAGGCCTTTCAAAACACATCACTTAGAAAACTGCGTTCGGTTGGGTTCTTTTGGCAAGGCTTTTGAGAACGCGCCTGACCCTTTGACGAGAGAGCATAATAAAGATCTCCTCACATTTCTTAGCAAGGCTGCTCATTGACATTCATCAGAATTGCTTTTTTTTTTTTTTTTTTGGGGGTGGTGGAGGAGGTGTATCGTTTAATTAATCTCCTCTTTCACAGGGAAGCACTGCTGTTACGGACAAAAAAAGAAGACAGATCTCTACAGCACCAGTGGATTAGCCTTTTTTTTTTGCCACGAGGAACCACCTCTGAGTCAAAGGAGTTGTGCAAGTAATTAAAAGAAACAAAACAAAAAAAAAAACAAAAAAAAAAATCACAAAACCTATAAAGTGTTTAACATTACACACTTCAATACATTGCGGGTCTGAAATCATAACAAAGCAGCTGGGAGGAAAATTAGCTCTAGGGTAGCAATGCCAGAAAGGAGGAGAAACAATAAATAGAAAGAGGGAAAACGTGGAGCTGACCTACCTGGAAGTCGGTGATTAAATCCTTCCCCAGGTTCCCAATGGGAGAGTCTCGGGACATGGATGTCATCGTGGATAGAAAACTAGAAGACTCGGTGAGATGGGGAAGAGGGGAAAGGTCCTCCATCTGCTCCTTAAGGCCCTCTCCAATGTGATCAACCTTCTCCAGGAAGGTCTGTAGCTCCTTGCGGAAAGCTTTCATCCTAGTGTTGACCGTGTCCAGAAGCTCGGGTTCATACTTGTCTTCTCCTCTTTCATCCCCACTTCTGAGGTCCTGCTGGGTGGATGGGCTGCTGGTGATGTGCACCTTGGCGTCATAGATCAAGCTGTCCGTGTCGGTGATAAGGCGCTCCACAGTCCTTTCGAGCTGCTCCGCCTCGCGTTTGATATTGATGAGGGACTCGCTGTCCTCTTTCACTCTCATCAGATCGGTGGAGCACAGGTCGCTGACTTCTGATGGTTTCCCACTCCCAAAACCTGATGTCTTCTCATAGACGTCTTCAGAGTCGCTCTCGCCCCCGATGGGGCCTTCTCTCTTTGGCTGAGGCGGACGACCCTCATCGCTGTCGCTCTCCTTCTTCCCAGCATCGCTGTCAGCGTCGCTGTCCCTGGGGCTGGAAGTGCGCAGGCCCAGGTGAGAGGCAAGATCGTAACGCTGGACATTGGACATCAGGACCCTGTTCTCGTACTGGAGCTTCATCACTTTCCCACTCAGCTCATTGATTTGCAGCCTAGCTGACTTCAGCTCCTCTTGCAAGGTCCCACCGCACTTGGATGCTGTCTCATCCAACCAACCCGGTTCTTGGCCCGGCTCGAACTTGAATTTGTTCAGCTCGTTGGTTAGCTGCTTGTTGTGATCCTCAATTTCGGAGATTGACCTCCTCAGTAGCTCTGCTTCCTCTTCCACAAACTGCAGGTGCCGGCGCAGCTCCGTGGCTGACTCCACGGAGTCACCGTAGGGTGAGGTAGGAATGCTTGAAATGTGGTCCCTGCTGAGACACTCTTTTTCATACTGGCACCTCATATCCTCCATCTCAGCTTTAATCCCCCTGTTCTCCACCTCCAGTTCCACTATTTTTCTGCCTAGTATGTTGGCTTCTTCCTCCACCAGCTTCAAACGAAGCTTCAGCTCAGCCTCCCTGGTGCTGGGTGGTCCCCCGGCCTCCCCAGTAGGCAAGGGACTGTCCACATCTCCATAGATGGATTTGTACTTCTGGAGCTCCTGCTCCAGTTCATCCTTCTCTCTCCCCAGCTTGGCCATCTTCTTACGCATCAACGCTGCCTCCTCTTTGGCAAACTGGAGCTGGCACTTCAAATCAGCACTGTCCTCCTGCCAAGAATAATCACCCCCCAACCAAAGGGGGAAAAAAAGAGAGAGATTAAATTATAATAGAAGCACAATCAATAGCTTAATTCACAGACTCCCCACCTCCCTGCCCTCTGTTAGGTACACAAACAAGACACAGAGCTGCACAAATCACACAGTTGACTCGTTTCATGGCTTGGTTCTGGTTAAATTGGCAAAGCAGCTTGACCAGAGTGAAAGAGGGGGATAAAAAAACAAATCAATTGTGCTTGTGCAAGCGTTCAGTGATGCAAGAGTGCCAGCACAATGCTCAGTTTCTCTCCAAACCCAAGCAAATCTCGTGGAAAAGAATGACTCGGCTGAAAAGGCTCCATGGATTTGTTGGCACTTTCTGTCCTGTTGATGTTTAAAGATACCTTTGCTCCCTTTCAGCACCACGAAACAAAGCCTACTCTGATGGATTTGCTCATCACAGTTCCAAGTCTGAGGGCATCAAAAAAGAAAAAGAGGTGTGTTAAGCTGCGTGGTTGCCTTGCAGAGTGAAAACTTTAATTGCCCTTATTAATCACTGGGTGCCTGATGTGCTTTCAGAATAGGATGCACACTGCTGCCTCTGCTGCTCTATGGACCAGACCGTGACTCCTGTTTCTGATACAAGCAACTGTTCACATGGGAGATCGGTGAAAATATGAGGGAAAAAAAGGAAAGGAAAGAAAAAATTAAATCATTAAACTACAATCACATCCAACTCCTGCTGGCCTTTCAGGGAGCGCCTGGCTATTGAATGAGACTTCGATTTGATTCTGCGTGCATTGGGCACTTTGGAGTGCTGCAGCTCAAAGCAAAGCTCCGGCGCAGCATTGTGCTGAAACGAGACACTGAGGTTAAGCGAATTCTAAGCCGGTGAACAATTTCCTTGCGTGAATCACTTTCATGGATTGTCATGGAGATCCGGGCACTTGGCCTGGGAAGAGACACATTTATCAGCCCGGGCAGCACAATGGCAGGCAGGCTTTGAAAGATGATCTCTGGAGACGGCAGATTTTATATCATTGTTGGGAGAGGCGGGTGGGCATCTGTGCAATTATCTATGGAGACTTCATCTCAGGCTCTGGAGTGCTGTCATCGTGCACCAGCGTCATTTTGTTGCGATTCCTAAGAATGGCAACCTAATGCTGAAGAGAACCTGACTGAATTTCCTTCTTCACCCCAAAAAACCACTCAACACCCAAAAAACCTAATGATAGCTCAGCAGTCCAAGACTATTTAATTCCTGAAGTGCCAATCCTTGCATGCTGTGTAGTTTTTTCTTCCTTTGGATTAGTTTTTCTCTCTTCTGTTTTGATAGCTACTAATTAGTGTCTTAATTTCAGCTATCAATAACTAAAGAGGCACAAAAGTCATCGGTTGTACCCTTCTGAGCTCAGCTTTCTTACTGATCCAGCCTGGTGCTGGCTGGGATCGGGATGGAGAGGTTGGGGCTTTGAAATGCTAAATAACAACAAAAATAATTATCTTAAATCACATGATAGAAGTAAATAAGAGTCTAAGCTTCTGTCAATGTGTGGTTTTCAGTCATAAGCAAGAGTCAGACACAACTTGATCATTTGACTGATCAAAACTTAGGTCATTGTGTTTCTGGCACCAGAAATGTGAGTTTTGGATGAATACCAGTGAGAAACAACTAACTGATTAGAAGCAGAGCCTCTAAAAGATGGCCTTTTCCTCCTCTTTATCATCTCCTCACATACACCC
>VWZI01021474.1:180399-235715 GCA_013396835.1 Psilopogon haemacephalus
CTTTTTCACAGCTACATTTGCAAATTGTTTTTCTCTTTGTGACTGCCAACAAAGTACCAGAGGAAATCCTGGCAGAACTCCATCCAGCCTCCGCTGGAGTCACTCTGAATTTCTGGTTGCTCCGGCGGGATGAAGTTGTATGATGAAAGCAAGATCTTTGGTCAGGGCTGCACGATACACTCCCTCTGCTTTTCCTCTTATTTAGAGCCAGTTTAGCCCCATGGCTTTTAGGGAAATGCAAAGATCCCAAGGAAAGCTACTGCCAAACCAGTGAGGCACGTCAGAGCTCCCCAGTGGGGTCACTGCTCCAGTTTATTTATTTATCTGTTAATAGCTTGGAAATAATCACATCTGACATTTTCCTTATTCTGCCTTTCTAACCCAGCATTTTTCCCAGTGCTTCTTGCACCTCCCAGACTGCTAGCAGCTGGATGGATAACCACAGGGAAGGATCAGCCCTCTCACCCCTGGACTGGGAGCACTGGGAGGGGGTGGCTCCAACTTGGGGATCTGAGATGGCTCCAGTCTGACACCCATTGCCATCAAAGCAACATAAATAAGAGTTACTGAGTGTGCTGGTTTGAGGTTAATTGGAATATTTTAATGAGAGAAATTAGGATATAGGCTGTGGAAAGAAAACAAATGGTGATGTCTACTTTACTCATAGGTTTGCTGAGATGTACTAAAGACATAGACATTGATAAGACAGAGTTGCTCTGCTCTGAGCTCTGGTTGTTGGTCTCTACCTCTCCTTGCCTTCTAGCTGGATCTGTGCAACCCAGATAATCAGTTCTGCTTCTAACTCCCCTGGCTGATCCTCCTAATTCACCTTACACATAAGGCAGATTCTGGGTGGGGGGAAGGTGGAAGGGTGGTTGGGAACCCCTGTTGGGGACTTAGCTCTCTGGGAGGAGCAGTGTGTTTCTGTATTACCTTTTTAATGTATATAGCTGTAAATATTTGTAATATGTTGTAAATTTCTTCTTATATATTGTGCCAAGCTGTGCATATAAAGCTTCATTCCTTAACTTCCAGCTGGTTGAGTCTAGGCTGAGCTAATTCAAACAAGTGGGGGGAGGGCTAACTCTGAAACCATCACACTGAGTCACACCTGAGACAACAATTTGGAGCTTTGGATGAAAAGGGAAAGGCTTTGATGGATTTGGGGTTAGGGCCCCAGCATTTTTGCTGGGCATCACTGCATGACTCAACGTGTCTGTGGAGTTAGTGTGTTGTTAGAGCAGGACAAAACCACCGCCGCCACCTCCTTTTAACTGTGTGACTTTACCGCTAGGTTTTGCCTCTAGGTTCTTTTATTTTGTGACACAAACAGAAGCCTCACATGAAACAACAGAGCTGAGGGATGTTAATCTCACCTCCTAAACACAGAGCCCATCTGGAAAGGTGAGAAAGCTCTAGATCTTCCCTGTCTCTCTGCCAGGGAACATGGCTACTGAAAAATCCCATTCCCCAGACCGCTTGGGTCTCTTTCCCCGCAGGAAAAGAACGGTCAGGAGGGATTCATCAGCCAGATCTAAGCATGCCAGAAGGGCAGGACTCCAATCTTCATGCAGCTGTCCCTCTGAAGCTTTGTGTTCAGAAATATCAGCGATTTCTTGATCAGTTGAAATGACAAGAGGGAGAGATACCCACACAGTCAAGTGGAGTTTTGACATGAAAAGCAAACTACAGCAGAGGCTAAATCACCAAAATTAAGAGCAGTTTGCTATTCATCACAAAAGGAAAGGAGAGAAAGGGGAAAAAAATAAAAGGAGAATAACAGTGTTTTCACCATTTTGGAGGAATAAGAGGCTTGAATGCCAGGGGCTGAAAGCTAGGCTATGGCACAACCTGGCTGTATTTCACATCCAGGACCTGCTTTCCTAAAAGGTGGATGTGGGACAGATGGTATAGGAGGAAGAGAAGGAACAGCACTGCCAAAATGCTCCACCACTCACGGTGCTAGTCACGGACTTGAAGAGATCATTAGGGATAAATGGGAATTAATGATTACTGAGGGTGATTATTCGCATGCAATAGCATTGCAGCTCTGCAGGGCACTTCAGAGGGATGTTAATGGGGAGGGGAAAAAAAAAAAAAAGACAACAGAGGAAAAAAAAAAAACCCCAGATCCCTCCCTGCAGAGGCCCTGCAGGCTAATTTAGACAAATGTAGAACGTGGAGATAAATGAAAGTAAACTTAAAAGAAAGGAACAAAATCATTATGTAATAGTCGACGATGTGATGAGAATGGAGAGCTGATCAAAAATTGCCCCGGAAGAGGATATTTCTTTTCTGGCAAAAAGACACAAAGATAAAGAGAGACCGACACCATCTCCTCTGCCACCACCATCACCACCACCATTGGCTCGAGGGCATGGCCAGGCAGAAGATAGGTAAGCAGCTTTGGCGTTGCGAGCCTGAGGACAGGGCAGCACGACCAGCACCCAAGCGTCTGGCACTCCTACCTTGCGCTGAAGAACAACTTTTCTTTGTGGTTTGCCTGCTGCCTGGGCTTTTCCGAGAGGCTCCACTTTGCCATTCTGCTGAACAAAAACTTTTTTTCTTCAATACTGCCAGAGGTGGGTGGGTAAGAGCTGCTGCGAGTTCTGCTTTTACACCGCTTTCCACACAACCAACTTCACCCGGCACGATTTGCTCAGCGTGCCCTGTGGTGGGGGGGATGCTCCAGCTAATTTTCATGGTGAGCTCTCAGGAAGTAAAGAGCATCCATTTTTGGCCATTTGCTGTCAGCAATCTGTGAGCATGTGGATGCACTGACTCTCAGTTTGCAGTTGCTCTTTGCTCACAGCATCACAGAATGGGAGGGACTGAAAGGGACCTCTGGAGATCGTTTAGTCCAACCCCTCTGCTACTGCAGGTGCATCTCTAGTTTGCACAGGATCACATCTAGGAAGGTTTGGAGTCTCTCCAGAGAAAGGGAGTCCAAAACCACACTGGGAAGCCTGCTCCAGTGCAAAGAAGTTTTCCCTTAAATTGAAGAGAAACCTCCTGTGTTCTAGTTTGTACCCATTGCCCCTGGCCCTATCACCGGGCACCGCTGAGGAGAGCCCAGCCCCATCCCCATTACTCCATCCTTTAGATACTGAGCAGCATTGAGATCTCTTCTCAGGCTACTCTTCTCCAGACTAAATAAATAGCCCCAGGTCTCTCAGCCTTTCCTCCTCACAGAGATGCTCCAGTCCCCTCAGCATCTGTAGACTCTGCTGGACTCTCTCCAGCAGATCCCTGTCCCTCTTGAACTGAGGAGCACACAACTGGTCACAGTACTCCAGGTGCAGCTTCACCACAAGAGGGTGGAAGGGGAACCTGTTGGCCACATAATGGACATCTAAACTTATTTTGGGTATTTAGATATCCCTGAAGAACAGAGTTTTGAGCCTCCTGGGCTGTGCCCTCAACCACCCCTTTGGGCTATTCCCCAGGACCTGGTGGTTTCTTCACCAGTTCAGGAACTTGCTGTGGTATGCTCTGATCTCAACCACCCTCTGAATGGTTTTGGAGAGTCTCCAGAGCTGAGAGATAGCTTGGATGTGCTGGACCACATCAATCTGGAAGGCTGTTTCTCAGACCTTCCTAGCCTAAAAAATTGCTGAAGAAAACTGATTGGGCAACTTGCACAGTGCTGTTGCAATGGTTTTCATTTTCAAGCCCAAATCCTTTGCTTGCAGGAGTTACAGCGTGTACACAGCAGAAAGCCTTCCTTTCCCCTGGGAAAATTCCAGGGATCTCTTCAAGTAGTGCAAAGCTGACCCATGTTTCCTCCGTTAATATTCTTACATCCTTTCTAAAGCTTTCCAAGGCAAAACAGAGCTGATCTTAACGCCTGGATTTGGGCAGAGGAAGCAAGCACAAGGAACTCGTTCCCTCTGCACTGCTCTGTATTTCCAGGAATGAGGAAAGGAAGGACAGTGCCACTCACAAACCTCAGCAGACAGCCCTCTGATAATTTTTGTGGCACTCCTCTGGACCTGCTTCGACTATTTATTATGGTTATTATGATTTTAGGTCTCCGTTGACTTAAAGGCAACCTGTAGGCCTTAGCTGTGTACACTAAGCTTGCTGAGGGGGCAGCAGGAGAGGCTCGACCCTCCTCTAACAAAGACATCACATCACACTTGGCTCCTTTCTCTGGAAGGTGAAACACTATCCCCATCTCTCCAGCTATAAAGAGTAACCACACCGGGGCTGGGAAAAAGCTTTAACTCCTACAGTCAGCACAAAAAGCAGAGGAAACCAGGCTGACCACTTCCCTGTGGGGGATAAGCCTATGGAATTCCAGTGAAGCCAGTGTCCAAAAGGAGAGTGAGTGGGTAGCTTAGGCTCTGTGCCACATCTCAGCTTGGAGGAGCAGAAGCTCACTAGGGATCACACCCTGGTGTGTGCCAGGAGAGCTCGAGAGGTGCCTTTGCAGCGTGCAAACCACACTGCCTGCCAAGATGCTCATTAGCACAACATCTTTGGCACCATCTATAAATTTAGTTAGTCCCCAAGATGTGATCCAATTACTTTGTGAGGCAAGGTGATTTTTCTCTCTGTCTAGAAAACCCACAGCCTGAATCTGCAGCTAGAGGAGCTGCGTGGTTTAGCGATGATCAGCGTGTCCTCAATTGCTTCTACATTAGCTCCAGGAGGTCTCAGTAGATTAAGGTCTAATTGCACTCTAGTTAATGTGCCTGATGTGCCTGTCAGCAGCCAGAAAAAGAAATTTGGGAGCTTTATCATGTGATTTTGACCACGAAAACCATACCTGGGTAAAGGTCTTTTTTTCTTTGTGTATCTCTCTGCTGCCTCTTCTCTTCAGGGAACTCTGCAAGAGAAGCAACACCGAGTTATTGATAAGCTGAGCACAAAGCCTGCTAATTTGGCAGGCTCATTGCTACCAAACTAATTTAGGAGACAGCAAGGATATCCTCCTGAGCAGCTGGGGATTTAATTTTTCATGATAATCAGTGGGAGAAAAAAAAGGGGGGAAAAAAAATTAAAAAAGAAAAAAGAATTAAAAATAAGAGAGAGAGAATAAAAGAGAATAAAATTAGTTAAAAGTCTACAGAAGGGAGAGTAAACATCTTAGTTTCTTCTCTGGACCACCACATTTTTTGGGCAAAACTTTCCTTCTGCATGGGGCAATGATTTAGGTTTGATTAACCCAGGGCAGAAGGCCAAGAATGTTACTCACAGTGGATGTGAAACACATTGTGGAAAACCCAGAGGAAAGCAGCTCCCCAGAAAACCAGGGAAGGATGTGCATGGGTAAGCTATGTGGAGTAAGATTACACAGAGCACAAGGCCTGGGAGGAGCAGCTGAGGGAGCTGCAGCTGTTTAACCTGAAGAAAAAGGAGGCTGAGGGGAGACCTTCTCATTTGCTACCACTGTCTGAAAGGAGGTTGGAGCAAGGTGGAGGTCACTGCCTTCTTCCAAGGAAGAAGCAGTAGGACAAGAGGAAATAGCTTCACATTGTACCAGGGAGGTTTAGGTTGGACACGAGGAACAATTTATTCCCCAAAAGAGTTGCCAAACCTTGGAACAGACTGCCTGGGGCAGCAGTGGAGCCATCAACCCTGGAGGGACTTTGAAGCTGTGTCAATGTGGTGCTGAGGGATATGCTCATTGGTGGACTTGACTGTGATAGGTTAACAGTTGGACTTGAGGAGAATCCTAAAGGTCTCTTCCAACCAAAGCGATTCTATGATTATTGCTAACTTTGTGCTAGCAAACACACCGAGGAGCCCAGACAAAGACCAGGCAAGGCTCTGGGCAATGAATTTGCTTTCCAAATCAGATTGGAGTGACTTTGCCAAAGTTTATACCCTTTTATAAGCAGGATTTTTAAAGACATGGGAATGACATCCTCACCACTGCTTGGTGTTCAGAAGCCTCTCAGCACCTAGATGGAAAAGCAGAATTTTCCTGAGGAGTGGGAAGTGGAGCATTATAAATATGGTACCAGTGGTTGCACTGCCTTGTGTCTCAGGACCAAATTCAAACTGGTGTGACCTGGGTCCACTTAGAAAAAAAAAATAAATTTGATTTCTGCAGGTTGAAGTAACAGTGAGGAACAACAGATATAAAGAAGAAAAAGAGTGGGAAGCTTGAGTCTGCAGCAGCCATTTGAATTCAAAGTTAGCTGGTTTGCTCTGCTTGTGACTGGAGCCTGAAGGCTGATACTCCCCGGCAATCATCCTGACTTTGTGGCCTCTTTTATTTACTGCCTCTGTTTATATTTGCTCTGCAGGGGACAATTTCCAGCTGAGGCAATGCCTGGGCTGTCATGGAGTTGCCCACAGTGTGCCTTCCCTCTGCCTCATGCACTGCAGTAGTGTGCTGGAACCAGCACGGGCTTCTGTGTTCAAAATCACAGAATTCCAGCGTGGTGGGCGGGGCAGAAGGGACCTCTGGAGATCATCTGGTCCAAGCCCCCTCCTAAAGCAGGGTCACCCACAGCAGGTTGCCAAGGACTGCAGTATCCAGGCAGGTCTGGAATCTCTCCTAAGGGTGACACACCACAACCTCTCTGGACAGCCTGCTCCAGGGCTCAGGCACACCCACAGGAAACAAGTTTTCCTTATGTTTAGGTGGAATTTCTTGTGCACCAGTTTGTACCTGTTGCCTCCTTGTCCCATCACTGGCCTCATCCTCTTGACCTCTGTCCTTTGGATATGGATCAGCACTAAGAAGATCCCTCTCAGGCTGCTCTTATCCAGGCTACACAGCCCCAGGTCTCTCACAGAGATGCTCCAGTCCCCTCAGCATCTCTGTAGCCTCCACTGGACTTTCTCCAGTAGTCCCCTGTCTCTCTTGAACTGGAGACCCTAGAACTGGACACAATCCTCTGGGTATGAGCTGACTAGGGCAGAGTAGATGGGGAGGAGAACCTCCCTTGACCTGCTGGCAGTCTCTTTAACCAGCACTGGAAAACAGGAGCCCAGTGAAGAGGAAAGGAAGGGAGGGAGAAGCATCCTGTGTTCTACAGCTAAATGCAGCCTCATGCCCAACCACCAGCTGACACACAGTGAGCTCGGGGACAAGCCCACACACCCCATGCAAACCCCAACTGAAGCTATGCAGCTACTGCTAATGATAATTACTGCACACCATGACAAACCTTCTGCTCTTTGCTAGCCTCACTTCACTACTTAAAACCCATTCATGTGCTGCACCATATGCCCAAGACATACTACAGTTTATTTTTGCTAATCTGCTCTCTGCTTTAATCCACTGATTCCCTCTAACTAACGAAGCTGAGTAAGAGGAATGTTGGTGCTTTGTTTTTCTTGCATACTGAGAGAGCTGAATGAAAAAAGACTTCAAGCACTCAAAACATCATATGAGAACCTGTTACACAAGCTCGGCCAGGATAAACACTGTTCTCTCTCTTTTTGTTTTTCATGTGGTGTTATTTCAGAAGAAGGGATGGAACTGAGAGCAGTCAACAGTCAGTAGCATCGTGCCCTGACACACAAGATGGGTCACTGTGACACAATCACAGGCTGCTGGTGGTTGGAGGGGACCCCCGGAGATCATCTTGCCCAACCTCCTTGCTAAAGCAGGGTCAGCCCTAACAGGTTGCCCAGGATGACATCCAAGTGGGTTTGGAATCTCTCCAGAGAAGGAGCCTAGTCCACTATGGTTGAAGAGATATGGAGCACAGCCCAGGCCCTCACACTGACTGCTCTTCCTTGGGATGTCAAGCAAGACTACAGCCTGGGCAGGAAGAGGTTATCTGCTTAATGCATTTAATTTAGAAGTCCTAAGAGTCAGGGATGAGTCTACCAAATTCTGCAGAGGCCTCAATGCATGACTGCAGCAAACAGCTTCCAATCAGGCTAGGAATTAAGAACTTTGTGCAAAAGGTTACAGAGTCACAGCATGGAGGAGCTTGAAAGGGTCCCCTAGAGAACATCCAGTCCAACCCCCTTGCTAAAGCAGTCACCCACAGCAGGCTGCCCAGAATCACAATGTCTGCCCTGGTGAGACCTCATCTTGAGTAGTGCCTTCAGTTTTGGGCCCTCCAGTTTAAGAGGGCCAGGGATCTGCTGGAGAAGGTCCAGCAGAGGGCTCCAAGGATGATGTTTTGGTAGAACTTGCCATATTCTAGCTTGTGCCTGTTGCCTATCACTGGGCACCACTGAAAAGATACTCAGTTGGATGTCACACTTAGACACATCCAGCTTGAGAAGCCAGGAGATACACACACATGAAGCCTTTGCTCTGTTGTACAGGATAACACTTGGAAAAAACAGATGGAACAATTAAAACATAGGTAGGATACATGGAAAACAGGCTGAGAAAGAGACAGGTAGGCAGGCTTTGGAAGATGCAAGCTGCACTCCTCCTCACTGAAAAAATGGATTTCAGGGAGCCGGACTAACAAGTTTGTAAGGTACTGCCCCAGATGGGGCCTTGCTTTAAGCAGTTTCACACTGCCCTGTTTGGATATGCTTAAGGAGATGCTTCTGATCAGCGCTCAGCAGGAAGATTGCTTTGGATTTCCATAAGGCAGAGACTAAACCTTAGGCTGAGTCTGTGCTCAGTGTAGGAAAAAGAATGAGATATGTACCTCTGGGGGCTGCCACTGGATTACAGGCGGAAACTTCTCTCCCACGTGCCAGTGGAGGACTAGAAACACAGGCATGGCAAAAAGAAAACTGCCTGCACAAAACTTCCTGAGCCCTACATGAGAGTAAGGAAAGATCTTGTGGACCTCACAAGGGTGGTGAAACACTAGCCCAGGTTGCCCACAGAAGTGGTAGCTGCCCCACTCCTGGAAATGCTCCAGGTCAGGTTGGCCAGGGATCCGAGCAACAAGCCCTAGATGCAGATGTCCCCACTCAGTGCAGGCGAATTGGACTTGATGAGCTTTAAAGGTTGCTTCCAAGCCAAACCTTTCTATAATCTCCATTCCAGCAGTGTGAGAGCAGCCAGCAGAGTTGATATTTCAGTGGGACTACAAGCAGAGGGCTGCTGGTGCAAGCAGCAGCAGGTGGAACACACCACAAGCTGAAATGATTGAAACTGTAAAACGATGCAAGAAAGGAGCATTTCTCTTTGATGTGCAGCAGCTCAACATCAGAGGCTGACAGGAGTTAATGCTAGGAGGAACATTTCTATGTTAGGTTTTATACTCCAGAGACCAGCCAGGGTTGGCTGTCTACCAACACATCTTTCAGTGATGGCTGAAGAAGATTTTATTAGTCCTCTAGTTAACATGGTCTCTTAGCAAAGGGGATGTTTTCTACCCTCACAACTCTGCTGCAGTGATGCCCAATGCCAGGACAAGGGGCAATGGGTGGAAGCTGAGGCATAGGAAGTTTCATGGAAACATAAGGAGGATTTTTTTTCCCTGTGAGGGTGACAGAACCCTGGAACAGGCCGCCCAGAGGGGTTGTGGAGCCTCCCTCTCTGAATGTGCTCCTGTGCTGACTACCCTAGGGAATTCTGCTTTTGGCAGGAGGGTTGGACTCAATCTCTGGAGGTCCCTCCCAACCTCCAACATTCTGTGATTCTGGAAGGTGGTGGGGGCCTCATCGCTGATGATATTCAAGGTCAGGCTTGATGGGGCTCTAAGCAACCTGATCCAGTTGGGCACGTCCCTGTTTACTGCAGGGGGCATTGGACTAGATGCCCATTAAAGGCCCCTTCCAACCCAAACCATTCTATGATTCCACGATCATTCTCAATTCTGTGATTCCCTTACAACAGTGGTAGCTTTCTCTTGTACCTACCCACGGGATGGTTAACGAAACTGGAGAACACAATGAACTTCTCATTGCTTTTCAGTTGCTGCAGGCCCTTGAAAAAGATATCTCAGGGAGCCCTGATAAAGCAGGGTTTGACGCACGCGATCTGTATCTGCACTCACTCCCCTTTACTAAGAACCCTCTGAACACCACCATATCCATCACTCACATGACCTAGCAAAGAAAACCATGTCTGAAATATCATAAGCAGGATAAAAGCCATCCCTTGAGTGGAAAAAAAAAAAAGAAAGAAAGAAAGAAAAAAGGCCAGCAAAGCACACAAGCTTTCAGCACCAGCTTCAATTTCCCTAACGCTGCCTTATTCTATTGTGCTGAGCTTATGAATAGAGGCTTTGGAGGAGCCTCTTTTGCCTCTTACTACTAACAGGCAGCTGCGGTTGCCTCTCTCACGGCTTCCCAGTGCCCTTCACATGCAGCCTGACACTGTTGTGACATTAGCTGGCTTGCTGTTGGCAAATAATTAGGTATGACAGCTCTGGGAGCGTGCTCGGGGAGGGAAACAGCAGGGTTGCAGCCACTGTCTGAAGTGCTGGGAAGATGGAAATGGCAGCCTGCAGGTGGATGGGAGATAGCCACACTCTTCCTGATCCAGGATGCCACTGGCTCTCCTGGGCACACTGCTGGCTCACCTTCAGCTCCTGTCTCCCAGCACCCCCAAGTCCCTCTCTGCCTGCCTGCTCTCCAGCCACTCTGTCCCCAGCCCGTAGCACTGCCTGGGGTTGTTGTGGGCAAAGTGTAGAACCCTGCACTTAGCCTTGTTAAATCTCATCCCATTGGCCTCTGCCCACCCATCCAGCCTAGTGAGGTCCCTCTGCAGGGCCCTCCTATCCTCTGAACAGGAAGAAAACCAGCTTTTTTTTCAGGATGAACAAGCACCGGACCAGGCTACCCAGAGAGGTTGTGGAGTCTCCACTGGAGACTTTCAAAGCAACCAAGATATGATCCTGGGCAACCTTCTCTGGGTGGCCCTGCTTCAGCTGGAGAGTTGGACTAGATGATCTTGAGAGGTTCCTTCCAACTCCCAGCATTCTGTGATTGTGTCTTTCTGCTGGGTGGCTGAGGATGAGGAGTATTCCTCCTGGCAAGCAGGTTCAGGACAGGTCTGTTGCTGTGCATCTGTAGTGCCCAGCAGATTTTTTTTCACGGGCTGTCTGCTCCCATCTAACACTAATGAGGTAATTAGAGGGCTCAGGCAGTGTCAGCAGAGCACATACCGCTGGGATTAGGCTTGGCTCTTCCACAAGCTCGATCCAAAACGGTTGCAAATGAAAAGTCAGGTCAGGAGGTTGCTGCAGCAATTGATGGCACCGGGACAGGGAGAAAACGCACAGCTCTGCACTCTCTGTGGTGTCCAAGGTATGGAGGTAAAAATCAAATCTTATATATTAAGAGCAATTTAAAAAAAAAAGAAAGAAAAAAGAATATTTTTGGAAGAGTTTTTTGGTTTTGTTTGTTTGTTTGTTTTTTAGCTATATTGCATCCAGTTCTGGGCTGCCCAGTTCAGGAGGGACAGGGATCTACTTAAGAAAGTCCCAGGGAGGGTTACAAGGGTGATGAAGGGGCTGGAGCACTGCCTGATGAGGAGAAGCTGAGAGACCTGAGGCTGTTTAGTTTGGAGAGGGGAAGACTGAGAGGGGATCTAATAAATGCACATAAATATATGAGGGCTGGGTGTCAAGAGGGAGGAGACAGCCTCTGTCACTTGTGCCCTGTGATAGCACAAGGGACAATGGATGCAAAGTAAACAGATGGACAGGAAGTGGTGAGAGCCTGGAATGGGCTGTCCAGGGAGGTGGTTGGGACCACATCCCTGGAGGTGTTTGCAGCCAGGCTGGATAAGGCTGTGGCCAGCCTGATGTAGTATGAGGAGTCTCCGGGCACGGCAGGGGGGTTGGAACGAGATGATCCTTGTGGTCCCTTCCAACCCTGACAGATTCTATGATTCTAAGTTCCACCTCAACACATAAAGGTGACAGAGCACTGGAACAGGCTCCGGTAGGAATTGTGTCTGGATGCAAATCACCTTGTGATTGGATCAGGAACTGAGGTATGTGCAAAGACAAGACTATCTCCACACATCAGCTACTCCGGAAAAAGGCACAGGAGAGGACAGAAGCTCTCCCCAGCACCGCACCCCTGCAAGGGCATGAGAATACACAGGAAGATTCTCTGGGGGCTACACCTGGACACATACCTAAGGCTGTGACTAAAAAATGTATAAAAAGACCTGAGTGATGCCTGAAGACATCGTTGGCAGGAAACATTCCTGGACAACACAAACAGAAAGGTTTGGACTCTTTCTCTCCCCTCCTCTGGCTGATGGTAATAAAATAATTTTCCTGCTCTTCTCCTCTCTTTCTCCATTTGCCTTTTTTTCTCTCTCTGTGTTCCATTCACTTTATCCTTAATAAACAACCTCACTTTTGGTATTTTGCCTCACTTGTGCCTTGAATTTCACAACATGGGAAAGAACAAGAACAAATCTCTCTCCTCTGGACTGAGACAGCTCCCCAAAGAAGTTGTGGAGTGTCTTTCTCTGGGGACTTTCAAGACCTGTCTGGATGCATCCCTGTGCAATCTGCACTAGATTATGATCCTGCTCTGGCAGAGGGCTTGGACTCAATGATCCCCAGAGCTCCCTTTCAACCTCTGTGATCCAGCAAGAAAGAAATTCAGAGCTCTGCAAGCTCTGCACTAATAAATCAACAGCGAAAAGATTGTTGGTTTGGTGCTTTTTGGGTTGTTTTGTGGTGTTTTGTTGTTGGTTTGGTTTTGGGGTTTTTTTGTGGGTTTGTTCTTTTTTCACATTGGGGATGGAAAGCATTTTCCTTGAGCAGAAAACATTAAGTCCAAGCATATTCAACCTCCCCTAGATTAGAGCATCTTGCTGCTTCTTATCAAGTATTAAATGAAATTCTAAAGAAGCAGAGAGATTAAAGGCCAACTGCAATGATCCCCATCAGACATGTCCCAGATAGTCTTTGTAATCCACCACTGCCTAGCTGTTATTTCATTGCTTTAAGGACACTGAAAGGAGATTGGAATCAGGTGGGGTTGGTCTCTTCACCCAGGGCCAGAGCAAGAGGACACAGCCCCAAGCTATGCAAGGGCAGGTTTAGGCTGAATGTTAGAAAGAAGTTCTTCACAGCAAGAGTGATTGGCATTGGAACGGGCTGCCTGGGGAGGTGTTGAAGTCACCATCCCTGGAGGTGTTTTAAGAGGATGAGGCACTTAGTGTCATGGATTAGAAGATATTGTGTGATGCACTGGACCAACCTGGTTAATTCTGTGATTTTGTGAAACCAGAAAATGAGTAAGCAAAGATAAGTCCAGTATTTTATTTCTTGCTACTATCACATAATAGAATGAGCAAAAATGGCCTGAAATTGTGCCTGGGAGGTTTAGGTCAGACACGAAGAACAATTTCCTTGCTGAAAGAGCGGTGAAGCATTGGAGCAGGCTGCCCAGGAGGTGGTGGAGGCACCATCCGTGAAGGTGTTCAAGCAATGAGTACCCATGGCATTTCAGGACATAGTTTAATGGCCATGGTAGTGTTTGGTTGAAGATTGAGCTTGATGATCTTGGAAAGCTTTCCCAACCAAAACAATTCTATGACAACACAATACTACTCACCCGTGAGCTTCCAATTCTGCCAAGTACTACAACTCACTTGAAGGAGCAAAAAGAAGCAGCTAAACAAAAAGGAGCTTAGTCTGAGCAAGCAGGCCCAGCCAGCAGCCGTGGTTGAGATTAGATTGATCAGCAACAACCTACCCTACCTAGCCGGGGGGCCACCAGGCCCCCCGGCCTTTTAGATCACCTCCACCAGTCACCCAGTGTGCATCACAAGGACTCACCAGCGACGACGGGAGAAGGATCCCTCTGCCCAGATGGGCACAGCTTAGGGGCTCTGCCTTTCCTGGGGCTGGTTATAAAGGGCAGTGGGCAGGGAGGGCAAAGTGGCCACACCTGGGGTGGGAGGAGACTGCAATAGAACCCAGGTGCTCTGAGTTTGGGGGAACAAAGGGGATAATGTGGGGTGGGAGGAGACTGCAAAAGAACCCAGGTGCTCTGGGTTTGGGGGAAGAAAGGGGATAATGTGGGGTGGGGGGGAAAAAAGGAGAAAATGTGGAGTGGAAAAGGGGGGGGGGGGGGGTGGTAAAAGGAGGGAGATGGGGGAGAAGTGGGATAAATAATAAAAATGAAAACTAGACTGTTTAAAAAAAACGGTGGTCCTGCTCTGGCAGAGGGGTTGGACTAGATGATCTTTTGAGGTCCCTTCCAGCCCCTAACATTCAGTGATTCTGTGTGATTCTGTAATACAAATCTAGGATTATTTCACAGAATTGTTTCAGTTGAATAGACCTGTAGGATCATTGAGTCCAACCACTGACAACACCATCATGGCCATGGAACTGTGTCCTGAAGTGCCATGTCTGTATGTTTTTGAGCACTTCCAGGGATGGTGACTCCACCACTTCCCTGGGCAGCCTGTTCCAATGCCTGACCATTGTTTCAGGAAAGAAATCCTTCCTAATATTTAATCTAAGTGTCCCCCCTGGTGCAACTTGAGGCCATTGCCTCTAAGTCAATCACTTGATACTAGGAAGGAGATACCAACACCCATCCTCCTCCGACCTCCTTGCAGGTAGTTGTAGAGAGAACAAAGCCTAAAGGAACAGCCAGTGCAGGGTTTTTAGGGTATCTGATAAACTTTCACTTCTTTTCCCTGACAAAAACAAAAAGGAAAAGAAAAAGGTAGAAGAAAAAGGGGAATATCTCAAATTACTTGACTAGATATTAATTCTCTACCACAAGGCAAAAGTTGTTATCCTCCTTACCATAACAAAGTGGAAGCAATCATTTATATGGAGAAAGACTTTTTAAGATCAAGCCCAACTGTTAACCCAGCGCTGCCAAACCCACTGCACTAAACCACCTCCCTCAGAACCACATCTGCATGGCTTTAAAACCCCTCCAGTGATGGAGCTACACTGGTGGATGAGCTTTAGAGCTGAAACATGGCAACTAACAGCAGCAATAGGCTTTAATCCCAGCCTGGGTGCCAAAGATTAATGACTATGAATAATATGTATGCATTAGAGTGAATAATGATGGTCCAGTGGAAGGACTGCCAGAGAGACCTGTAGGGTTTTTTTTTCCCCCTCCATTATTTCTCAGATGACAGAAGCTATGACAGCGAGGAAATTCACACACTTTTCATTGGTCTAATTAAAACCTGCTCATCTCCATCGCTTAATTCATTGCTTGCTCTTTCTTCCTTCATCCTCAGTCCCTCAGGAAAAAAAAAAAGCAGCTCCTCATGGGTAAGCTGTTTTTTAGGGGAGGGCTCTGCAGGGTCAGTTCTTCAAATAAGAGCACAAAGAGCTGCCTTGAGGATTCCCACAGCAGAAGAAGTGTTTTGTTTGAATTCCTTGTGGTCCTAAAGCAGGTGTGCTGGCTACCTGGGTCCACACTCTGCCTATTGACTGGTAAATGAATGAATCTGCTTCTGGAACACAATTTCCTGATGTGTGGGTGCTGATGAGCAGTGAACATTTCCTGTGCTCACAGATTTCATGGAGGATCTCGTCCTGAATGACAGGAGGAGGGGGAATGGGTCCAAACTGGCAGATTTAAAGGGGATGGTAGGAGGAAGTTGTTTGCAGTGAGGGTGGTGAGACACTGGCACAGGTTGCCCAGGGAGGTTGTGGCTTCTCCCTCCCTGGAGGTGTTGAAGGCCAGGCTGGATGGGGTCTTGAGTGTCCTGATGTAGTGGGAGGGTTTTTTTTTGTTGTTTTGTGGTTTTTGGTTTGGTTTTTTTTTTTGCTTGTTTGAGAAGACTCAAACCCCCAGACCCATTTTCTAAGATCCCAAACAGCCTTGGCCCTTAAAACATTGGGAAGTGGAGAGTGATCCTATCAATGAGACCTGGCCCTGAAGTAAAAGACTTGGGGGTTCTGGTGGATGAGAAGCTCAACATGAGCCAGCAGTGTGCACTTGGAGCCCAGAAAGACAAGCAGAGCCTGGGCTGCATCAGAAGTGTGGCCAGCTGGGTGAGGGCAGTGATTTCCCCCCTTCTACTCCACTCTGGTGAGACCCCACCTGGAGTACTGTGTCCAGTTCTGGAGCCACTACTACAATAAACATATGGAGTGAATCCAGAGAAGGGCCACAAGCATAGTCAGAGGGCTGGAGCACCTCTGCTGTGAGGACAGGCTGAGAGTGTTGGGGTTGCTCAGTCTGGAAAGGAGAAGGCTTCAAGGAGACCTTATTGTGGCCTTCCTGTATCTGAAGGAGGCTACTAGAGGGACTTTTTAGAGTGTCAGGTAGTGATAGGAGTAGGAGGAATGGAGCAAAACTAGAAATGCAGAGATTCAACCTGAATGTTAGGAAGAAGTTCTTCACCATGAGGGTGGTGAGACCCTGAAACATATTGCCCAGGGTGGCAGAAGCCCCGTCCCTGGAGGTGTTTAAGGGCAGACTGGATGAAGCTCTGGGCAACCTGATCTAGTGGAAAGTGTCCCTGTCTATGACAGGTGGGTTGGAACTACATGATCCTGAAGCTCCTTTCCAGCCCTGACAATTCTCTCGTTCTCTGAATAACCAGGCAGTTAGCAGCTGATCTCGATCAACACATCACTTCCAACCCTTGCTTTTCCTTTCCTGATTGCCCTACCTTGCCATGATCTCAGGTCAAAGGGAAGAGGGAAAGGGCAAAGGAAAAGGGAAGAGGAAGAGAGGAGGGGGAAGAGGGGAAAGGGAGAGGGGAGAAGGAGGAGGGAAGAGGGAGGAGGGAAAAAGAAAAAAAGAGATAAAAGAAAAAATAAAATGAGCAGGGGAAAAAAGAAAAAGAGGAATAAAGAAAAGGGAAAAGAAAGAGGTGGAGGTGGGGGAAAGAAGAAGAATAAAAAGAAAAAAAGGCCTAATTTTGCAGTCTACAGAAACAGCCTAAGGAAAAAAAAAAATCAGCTGTTCATCTCTTGCACATCTACAAATTCACTGAAGGGAGCTGCAGTTACACTACTTGGTTCACCAGTGGCACCACTAGAAAAACTCTTTCTGGCTAGCCCAAATGCCCTGAGCAACACCTTATTTCCTCATCTGATTCTGTTATTTTCTCTTCATTTTGCATACAACTGAAGTGTGAATTTCTGAAGTGCTCTCATTTACATGGGAAAACTGGAGCGAGCTGTTTGTGCCCCAGAAAAGAGACAAATCCAGCTTGATGCCAAAGGAGATTCTGGAGCTAAAGAGAAATAAAACTCTCATTGAGATAATTCTCTTTAATGACTTGGAACCGAAAACTCATTTGGATGAATCTTCTTCAGACTTTGCTTATTCATTTCTCTGTCAACATAAATGTGGCAGGTTTTAGGCAAATAGTCCACCCTTAAAACAAAAACTAAGGGAAAACTCGTTGTAACCTTAAATCTTGAGAGGCATAAATCATCTCTTTTTAAAAAAATTATTATTAAAAGGAATGCACTTGGCTGAAAACTTCTCCCATTTTGCAGATTATAAAACTACTCACACTTCAGGAACAGCAAATGACTGATCCTGACTGGTGCTCAAAGAAGATCTTTTCTTGTTTTTAACCTTTTTTTTTTTTTTTGCCACTGGGCTCTTGGAGAGCATCGTGTACCCTCCAGACTGCTTGTTGCTATGATTCCAGCATTGCCTTGCAGATCCTGCAAGATGAACTAAGCAGGCTCTTGAAGTCCCTTCCAAATGATTCAGTGGGGTTTGTTTCTCTTTGAAAATACAACTTGTGGAGCACCATTTCGCACTACTGAGGTATAAAAAACCAACAGTTTCCCACCTCCAAGTAGACAAAATTTGTATAGATGGTATGGGAGAAAAAACAACAGCAACAACAAATTCAATCAGCATTTTTATTTCTGCAGAGCAAAGTGACTCTGTAGAGTTTGCAGCTAGTGAGGCTCCACGCTTGTGCTGCACATGCTGGTGTGAGTGGGTCATTCTCAGTCCTGTGGGGCACCTCCCTGACCTCACTCCAGCACCACCAGCACGATCACAGCCTCTCTTATGGGCAAGCCCAGGATTTCTGCACACTTGTCAGATGTCACACGGCTCCCCTGAATGCCCTGCTCCCCTCTGGCCCTGCTTTTGGGCAAGCCCAGGATTTCTGCACACTTGTCAGATGTCACACGGCTCCCCTGAATCACTCGCTCCCCTCTGGCCCTGCTTTTTCTTCTCCTTAGGGGGCCTCTTTCTTTCCTCTGGCCCTTAACTTCTGTGTGGCTTTTCATAATAAGCGTGAATTTAACTCGTGAGCCTCTCCTCTGTGCAGTTCTCAGAAGGAAGGCTGGACAAAACCATGAGCAGCCCAAGCTGAAATATTCAATCACACAATCCACCTGTGACAGAAGGCTGCTCGCTGGGCAATGCTGAAGTAGCTGAGCCCAGGGTGAGAGCTGAGAGCTCCTGTCCCTCAGTCATGTCAACCACCCTACTTAACCTGGCTCCACCTGCAAACTTTTTAAGGGTTATAATAACTCAGTCCTGTTGCCTATGGCACTGAAGAAGACAACAGCACAAGTGCCAGTACGGAGCCTTGAGGTACAGCCCTTGTCACCTGAGCTTCAGGTTGAGGTGTTAAAAAGCAGCTAGGAAGAGTTTTCCCCTAAACCAGCTGCTCTTCCTCCCCAGTTTTCCTGGAAATAGGATTCTCCAGAGAAGTCAGGGAATTAGCTTTTAGAAATAATAATAATAATAACAATAGTAATAATAATAATAAACAAAACCCCCAATAACAGCTGCATTAATAGACATAACAATAGTAATTGTTATTATTACTACAACTTTAATAATAATGCTTTAATAATACTATAATAATAAACAATACTATAATAATAAAACAACACTACTACTACTGCTACTATTATTACTACTGATAATAGTAATGCTACTACTACTAGTAATGCCTCAGTGATAATGCTTTAATAATAATGCCTTAATAATACTACTTGAATATCAAAAGCCTTGGAGGCTGACAGCAACATGAGGTGGTGGAGGGAGTGAAGTCCCCAGTGCTGCCACTGCATTAACACATTGCCAGTGCAGAGCAGTAGCACTTCTGGATCTATTTCACAGCAAGAAACTAGGTGGGAATAATCTGCAGCAGCAGAATTTTCCTTTTGGCTGGACTTGAACAATGAATCGAAAGGCATTGAGGTTTTCATAGCCCAATTGTTTCCATTCAGATCTTTTGGTTCAAAAGCCTCTTTTCTTTTCTTTTCTTTTTTTTTTTTGTCCCCTCATGAAAAGAGAACCTAACCCCCAACCAGTCCTTTTCTGCACCAATACGTTGGGTAGGATGCTGCAATAATGTTTCAAGTGGGTTATAGCTTTTAACGTTACCCTTGGCTCGCGCATTTTAACTTGGCTACCTCAAGACTCACATCAGATGAAACCAGAAAAACCTCAGTGTGGAAAACCTGTCAGCTTTGAGGTGTATTTTTTTAAAGGCTACCCTTGCAGATGACAGCTCCCAGGTTTTTCAGCTGCTATTTTCAGGCTGGGACTTCCAGCTCTTCAAAATGTTTTTGGTTTCACTTCCTTCTGATGCTACTCTTGCTTTTTTTCTGCCTGTCAGCGGGGCACCACAGAGGGATTAGCTGAGATTTCAGCCTCCACTGAAGCCTCTTTGTTCTCACCCACACGAGGAATTAGCTGCATGCTGCAGCACCCGAAACAAAAGGGGAGAACTGGCAGCAAAGTCACCTGCTGCCCACGCTGCCCGTGCAAATTTCTCCAAACCAAGAGCTTCGAACCTCTTTGCTCCTGGATGCTTGTGCAAACATGCCTGGATCTTTGCCCACAGTTGTAAAAAGCAGCCAAATGAAGAAAACGTACACTGATTTTTTCTCAGCTTCCCCACGACTGGATGTTTATGCTGCAAACAATGCCTAAAATGTGTAGACTTTGCTGCAAAGCCTTGAAGAGGCTGCACAGTCAGCAGAGCCTCAAAGTTCAGCTGCAAAGGTCAAGGAAGAGAACTGTCCTGAGACTACCCCCACTTTGGAGCAGAACAAGCAGATTAGTCCTCAAGAGAGGTCACAGGCAGATTATCCTGCAAGAGGAAACAGCCTCAAGTTGCACCAGGGGAGGTTTAAGTTGGACATGAGGAACAACTTACTTCCCAAAGGGGTTGTCAAGCCCTTAAACAGGCTGCCCAGGGGAGTGGTGGAGTCACCATCCCTGGAGGGAGTGAAAAGACATGCTGATGTGGTGCTGAGGGACATGGCTTAGTGCTGGATTTCTCATTGCTGAGGTGGATTTGATTGTCTCTTAAAGGTCTCTTCCAACAAAAAACAATTCTATGATTCCATGATTTCAGCTTCTCCACGCCTCTGTTCCTACCCCACACAGACAGACAACTGAAGCAGCAGGTACAAGCGAGGATGTTGAGCTCTAATTCAACATCAGTTTTTGTATCCCCTAATTTCTGGACTGCAGTTTGCTCATCTCCCAGGGTTGCTGCAAGGATTAAACCTTTGCAAGGATTAACCTTTAAATCTGGGTTTTGAAAAGATCTGCCTATTATAGGTAAAACAACAGAGATTGTTAAGGTCACTTGCTTTCTCTCCAGGCAATAGAAATGAAAAGATCAGCTGACAGACGTTGTGTAATTATCTTATATCACATCTGAATGGACTCTTATTATCCTGGGATAAAATTGGTGCATAATTTGGCCTAACTGGGAAAAAAAAAACAAACCAGGCAGGTATTGCACATAGATACACCTCGGCTGGCTTCCCAGTTGCACAAATAGCAGTCACAATTCATTCTTAGATTCCCTTTGCTGTTCCCCCACACTGAAACCCCATTTATCATGTCATGGTATGGCAGCTACCCTGGAAACCAGCCAGATTCAGCATCAGCATTAATAGGTGCAACCTGGCACAAGGCAGCCATGACACAGCTGCTGCCAACAGGGGTGAAGCTGGTTCAAAGCTCTGGCAAACTGTGAATGTGTCAGTTCTGCACTGTTATGGTGCTCAACTCTGCTCCCCTATGGAAGTCTATACTGTTGTCTTCCTAAATGTGAAGCACTGAAGAGAACAGAGAAAAGAGAGAGAAGAGATAAGAGGGGGAGAGAGGGGGAGAGAAGGGAGAAGAAGAGAGAAGAGAAAAACAGCAGTAGAATGTCAGGGGCTGGAAGGGACCTCCAAAGCTCATCCAGTCCAACTGCCCTGCCAGAGCAGGACCACCTATACCAGACAACACAGGAACACATCCTCACATCTCCAGAGAAGGAGACTCCACAGCCCCCCTGGGCAGCCTGTTCAAGTCTTCTGTCACCCTCACAGGGGAAAATATCCTCCTCCTGTTTCCATGGAACTTCCTATGCCTCAGCTTCTACCCATTGCCCCTTGTCCTTTCATGGACATCACCCAGCAGAGCCTGGCTCCAGCCTCCTGCCACTCATCCTTTACATCTTTCTAAACATGAATGAGGTGACCTCTCAGTCTTCCTCTTCTCCAAGCTAAAGAGCATCAGCTCCTTCAGGCTCTCCTTGTAAAAGAGATGCTCCATTCCCTTCAGCATCTCTGTGGCTCTGTGCTGGACTCTCTCAAGCAGTTCTATGTCCCTCTTGAACTGAGGGGCCCAGAACTGGACACAGTACTCCAGATGCAGCCTCAGCAGAGCAGAGTAGAGGAGGATACTCAGCTGTGGTATAAAGGAAGAGCAGGAGAGGGCATTTCAGGAGTCTACTGCTAACGAGTGAGCCATCTGTCTGCCTTCTTTGTGAAAATGGGCTATTTATTCTGCTGGTTCCTTTTCCCCAAACAGGTTTTCTGTTGATGATCTTATTAATTTAAAGTAAGGTAATCTCATTTTAATGCTAGAACCTGTCAGATCAGGCTTTTTTTTTTTTTTTTTCCCCCAAAGCAATAAAGATAACTCTAAACTATCCCAGCAAAGAGAAGAATAAAAATGTGCCATGCCCATGAGACAGAAAAGGTGCAAGGCAGCCAAGCTGTGAAGTCCCACCACGAACAAGCCCAGCTTGGTGATAATTATACTCATTAGTAAGAAAGAAAACCATGGCCACAGCTGTGAAATGAGTGACCAATGCCGAGTTCTTCAGATGGGATCATTCTTCCATCACAAATGAAAGAGGGAGGGGAAAAAAAAAACCAAAAAGAAAACCCCAAACCAACAAAAAGATGCTGAATACAACTGAGTAAGAACAAAGGAAAAGCCTCGCTGCTGGCAAAAGCTTATCACAAATACATGAACTGGGCTGGACTCTCCTGGCCTGCCTTGTCCCATTTGTGTCTCTCCAAGGCATGGGTCCATATCAGGACAGCAGATTGTCCTTGGATGCCTGGAAATGCAAACAGCATTTTAGCAGACATGTAAGAAGAGGATGCAAAGGCTAATCAAGTTACCCATCCATCTTCTGGTACCACCTCTCTGCTGCAGACACTGCCACCTGCTTCCCAGAAATAGGTAGAAAGGCTGATGGTTATTTAATGTGGATAGTTTGCCCAGTCAGGAAGTCCTCTCCTCGCTCTCACCAACTACAAACTAGTTCCAGACCTCAAATATGAAGTTTTGTGGCCTTTTCAGGACTTTGCTTTGGGTGCCTGTTTTCAACCAGAACCTCCCCAATCCTAGAGCTGAGCTGTGCTCTTCTAGCCAACGAGAATACTCTACAACCTAAACCCCAGGGTATTCTGCATTCTGAAAGGAGGTCTGGGTGCATGTGAGTGCTTATTTTTGGATCCACATTACCTTTGATCTGCTGTCTCAAATCAGCAAGCAAGGACCAACTCAGACCTCCGAAGCGAAGTCAGAGCAGGCTGTTTGGATGGGAAGGTAGAACTTGATAGTATCTCTCCAACCACTTTCTGCTATTCATTTTAATCTCAGCTGAGCCTGTCTTTCTGTGTGTGTGGGCTCTTGCCAGGCAGTAAATGAAGAACATTGCATTTGGACTCACACTTGGACTTGAGTGAGGTCAGCGTTTACCCCAAATAAGCACTTTGCTAAGGAGCTTGGTCAGCAGCAGCATCTTCTGATGCTTAAACTGAAGTTGTTTGCCAGACTTCAGGAGTGTAAGGGGAGATTTGCAGAGAAAGGACTGACAGATCCTGCTGCCATGAAGGTCTCATGAGAACATATAGCTCATAACCATGTATGGCTTCTTCTTTTTCAACCTGACATCTTCCTGTGGTATGCAGTAAGGGCTTCAAGTTGAACTCTCTTCATTCTTTGCTTTCACCCCTCCCTGATGAAGAAACCCATCATGGAAATAATGCAAATATTTGCCTCCTTGCCATAGGTCAGCACCAGAAAAATGTGAAAGCATTCACTTTTTTTTGTATAATACTCCTTCTGTCTGCTACATACATTAACATTTACCATGGAAAATGCTGAAGACCTCCCACCTCCAGTTCTTCAAGAATTTCTTGTTTAAGCATCCACTGCAGACTGTCACAGAGCTGCTGGAATACACATCTCTGCATCCTTGGAGGAATACTCTGTGTGCTTGTGAAGGTCTAAGGGATGGGCATAGCAGAAAGAGAAGCTTTTTAACAGCTCCAGACAATTGCCACTGGAGTTTCTGTGGGCGTCTAATACACATCTCAGCACTCAACTAGAGAAGGGCAATGAAGCTGGGGAGGGGCCTGGAGCACAGCCCTGTGAGGAGAGGCTGAGGGAGCTGGGGGTGTGCAGCCTGCAGAAGAGAAGGCTCAGAGGTGACCTCATTGCTCTCTACTAAAAGGGAAGTTGTAGACAGGTAGGGTTGGGGTCTTCTCCCAGGCACCCAGCAACAGAAGAAGGGGGGACAGCCTCAAGTTGTGCCAGGGCAGGTATAGGCTGGATGTTAGGAAGAAGTTCTTCACAGCAAGAGTGATTGGCATTGGAATGGGCTGCCCAGGGAGATGGTAGAGTCTCCATCCCTGGAGGTGTTCAAGAAAAGCCTGGATGGGGCACTTAGTGCCATTGGCTAGGGCTGGGTGATAGGTCGGACTGGATGAGCTTGGAGATCTCTTCCAACCTGCCTTATTCTACTCTATCCTATTCTGTCCTATCCTTTCATTCTGTTCTAAGACCATGCATGATTTCTCTGCAGAGACAGAACACTTGCAGCATATCAAAAGAGCCTTGGTTGATCAGGAACTCTCCTATTCCATGTTCTGGAATAGTGCTTCGAAGGAATAGCCTCCAAAGAAGTTCAGCCCTTCAATTCTTCTGCCTCTTTCAGCTTTTCAGTAAAAGCCTCCCCACGTCACCTTTTCCATCCACCACTTGAATTCCCACTGAACACAAAAAACCATGAGTCAGAAGAAGAAACATGAAGCACACCAAATTCCTGAAGAAGAACAAAACTGAGTCTCACCACTAAGCAGCCACCAGTGACTTACCCTCATTGTCTAACTCATTTCAAAGAGAGGGGTGTTCAAAGAAACTCCTAAACCCTTCTCAGGTAGCTTCCAGTTCCCAGGTCCTTCACACCACTGCCTACTCTTTCACATCTGCAAGGATTTCTAAATCAGTCCTACCCACCGAGAGAGATAAAACAATCATTCCAAGGCTGTTCCTGTTTCCAGGTTCCCAGCTAGTGCAGAGAAAAGAGATTCTGGCCTGGGGTTGGGGTCATTGGTGTTGAAGGCCAGGCTGGATGAGGCCTTGAGTGACCTGTTCTAGTGGGAGGTGTCCCACTGATGGTGGCGAGACACTGGCAGAGGTTGCCCAGAGAGTTGGGAGATGTCCCATCCCTGGGAACGTTCCAGGTCTAGTTGGGCTAGGCTCTGAGAATCCTGGTCTAGCTGAAGATGTCTCTGTTCACTGCAGGGAGTGAAAGGTCTCTCCCAACTCAAAACGTTCTATGATTCTAGGCTCTATGATTCCAACCCCAGCACAAAAAGCAGTCCCCACTGGGATATGACTCTGCCACAAGTGTCCATTTCTTCATGCCCTGAAGAAAGAGGCTGATCTGAGCCTGGCACTGAGCAGCAGCTCCTTTCCTGCATGACCCCAAAGCCCCCCATGAAGCTGCAGCCCACATACTCCACATATAACTGTAGATATCGTTTGCAGCTGTTCCTCTCAGATACCTACCCACACAAATCCTGTTTACTCCAACTCTGCTGGGAAGTTAGAGAGCGGCCTTAAATCCTATTTGACTACAGTCAGGATTAAGCTTAGAAATCCATGATGATAGCCTAAACCTTGCTAAACAGCCTTGTTAAAGCACCAGCAAAAGAGGTTCTCCTCCCCCTCTGCTCTGCCCTGCTAAGACCCCATCTTGAGTACTACCTTCAGGGATCTAGCTGGAGCAGGTCCAGTGGAGGGCTATGAGGATGATGAGGGGTCTGGATGAGGAGAGGCTGAGGGACCTGGGACTGCTTAGTCTGGAGAAGAGAAGACTGAGAGGGGATTTAATCAATGTTTATAAATATCTGAGGGCTGGGGGTCAGGAGCTGGGGGACAGGCTCTGCTCACTTGGTCCCTGGCGTAGGCCAAGGAGCAATGGGTGGAAGCTGCAGCACAGGAGGTTCCAGCTCAACACAAGGGGCAACTTCTTGACTGTAAAGGTCCCAGAGCACTGGCACAGGCTCCCCAGAGATGTTGTGGAGCCTCCTTCTCTGGAGACTGTCAAGGCCTGTCTGGATGTGTTCCTGTGTGACCTGGTCCTGCTCTGTCAGGAGGGTTGGACTCGATGATCTGTGTCCCTTCCAACCCCTGACCATCCTGGGAGCTGAAAACTGGACTCTGAGGCTTGCTAGAAATTCTGTAACCCTAGCTTTCCTTCATTTATCATTGGGAGAAGACATCAAACAGAAAAAGGCTTTGGTTGAACTACTAAGTAGATGTTCATCTAGCAGTTTCCATTTAAAAAAAACATCAGGAAGCAGCAAGATGATACAGCCTGCTTAAATTTAATTTCTCTGGCTAGAGACAAATTAGATAAGCAACTGCATTATTAGGATCTACTATTTTTAATCCAAGTGAGGAGAAGATAAGCATCATCTCAGAAAAGCCAGCCCTGGCTGGAAGCTGTCCTGAGAGTAACAAAAAAAACCACAAAAAACAACCTAAAAGAGATGCCAAAACACAGGAGAAAATGGACTTTGGATGTTTGGATGAGGGTTTCTAATAGCTCAGATGAAGGAAGAATATGAAACTAGAGTTTTAATTCAGTTGTAATCCCTTCTGTGAGGGATTTGGGGCTGTGAAGCTTCTCAGCTTCACTGAGTATGTTTCTAGCAAGGTTATACACATCAGAGAGACACCTGCACGTTCCCTTTGGGAAGCAAGCTGGGGATGATCCTGCTGGTGCCCAAAGGAAGCAGCTGCTGCAGGAAATCCCTTCAAGCTACCCCAGCTAAATCTCCAAATTTGATGTGTGCTTAAATGTCAAATCCAGCCCTGCCCTTCATTGCTAAAGCTGGTGGTGATGTCTGCACTCCTACGGCTGCTCTGGTTGCTCACTTTGTGCAGATTCGTGCCTGGTCTCCTTTGAGCCTTCCCCAGATCCTTGCCCTTTGGTGATAATCACGTAGCAGTGAGTTTCACAGCCTGGTGACCTGTTTATGCTGTCTGCCCAAAAAAAAAGTTACTCTGTAATAGCTTGCCTCGGGCAACTCTCTGTGCCAGCATAAAAGTCACTTTGTCTCAGACTGGGGGAGCAAAGTAAGCAGCAGCAGCAGCACTTTATCCTGCAGTAAACTCCAAGGAGAAATGGCAGCAGCTTAAAGATCTGGAATGGTTTGGGTTGGGAGGGACCTTCAAATGTCATCTAGTCCAACTCCCCCGTGGTCAGCAGGGACATCTGCAAGTAGAGAAGGTTGCTCAGAGCCCAGAACAACCTGACATGGAATCATAGAATCAGCCAGGTTGGAAGAGACCTCCAAGATCATCCAGTCTGATGTAGCACCCAGCCCTAGCTAATGGCAGTAAGTGCTCCATCCAGGCTTTTCTTGAACACCTCCAGGGTCAGTGACTCCACCACCTCCCTGGGCAGCCTATTCCAATGCCAATCACTCTCTCTGTGAAGAACTTCCTCCTAACATCCAGCCTGTACCTGCCCTGGTACAGCTTGAGACTGTGTCCCCTCGTTCTGTTGCTGGTTGCCTGGGAGAAGAGCTCAACCTCACCTGGCTACAACCTCCCTTCAGGTAGTTATAGAGAACAACAAAGATGTGGTGTTGAGGGACTTGGTTTAGCACCAGACTTGGCAGAGTCAGAGAATGGTTGGACTCAGTGTTCTTATTTTCCAACCAAAACAACTCTATAATTCTATGAATTAATTTTGATTTACAGCGAGGGTCTCCAAATGCAGAACATTTTGATGGCCCCAAATACATTACCAAATGTCACTAAGCACTCTGAAATCTTTTATTTGAATTTTTTTTTACGTGTGAAGGAGCTACTTAGACTTTAAGTGGCTGAAATCTGTTTAAGGGCACTAGAAGTTCTTCTGTATGCAAGAGTTCTGCACGCTCCTGCTTTGTTCCTCAGTGTTTGTTCCCTTTGCAGTAGCTGCAGCAGTAATCAATAGCAGATTAAATTTATTTTCAGCATGCTCTTTCTTCTTTATTAATTTATTTCTTCTTGCTACTGTCTAAATCCCCCTGGAACTCGGTGGAGACAGTCCTTGAGCTTGACAGCATTGATCTGCCTTGTGCCTGGAATGAGGCTCAAGCTGAGGTTAGATGGAGCTCCCTGGATGTGGCTATTCCCTACCACACCCAGCTAAGAAAACAAGGCATGCAGCTCCATTTATGCCATCGCTGGGAATGCTGTAAACATCATGAGATCATCACAGGAAATTCAGAAGAAGGGGGGGAAAAAAAAAAAAGAAGAAGAGGGAAAAAAAAAAAAACCAGGGAATGAATAACACAAGCAAATGAATGCTTCCAGGCAAATAAACTTCACAGCAAAAAAAAAACAAACCCAAACAACAAGGGGGGAAATGTCTTCCAACCTCTGCTGCACCAGAGGAAAAATGCCAACTGCAAATTAAACCCAGAGTGTTAGGAAGGAAATTCTATCTGCCCTCTGATAGCTGTCTGTGCCAGCCCAAAGTGAATTTATGGCATAATTGAAATGACATTCCTTTTTTGCTACTCACTTGCTTCTGCTGAGCATCATTATGCTGATGCCTTTTATCCTATTTTATATCTGAAAGAGCTGCTCTGTTTCTACAGTTCCACTCTTTGTGCAAAAGAAAAACCTCACCAAAAACCTTGAGCATTCCAATCTCCTTCTTCTCTTCTGCTTTTTCTTCTGTAAGGACAGACAGAGAGTTGGGGTTGTTCAGCCTGGAGAAGAGAAGGCTCCAAGGAGATATTATTGAGGCCTTTCAGTAATTAAAGGGGCTGATAAGAAAGATGGGGATGATCCTTTTAGCAAAGCCTGTTGCTACAGCACATGGAGTGATGGTTTCAAACTAAAAAAGGGGAGATTTAGACTAGACAGAAGGAAGAATTTTTTTTCCAAAGAGGGTGGTGAGACACTGGCCAAGGTTGCCCAGAGATGTGGGTAGGTGCCCCATACCTGGAAACATTCCAGGTCAGGTTGTTTGAGGCTCTGAGCAACCTCCTCTGGTTGCAAATGTCCCTTCTGACTGCAGAAATTAGACCTGTAAAGTTCTCTTCTCCCAGGCACCCAGCAACAGAACGAGGGGACACAGTCTCAAGTTGTGCCAGGGGAGGTATAGGCTGGATGTTAGGAAGAAGAAGTTCTTCCCAGAGAGAGTGATTGGCATTGGAATGGGCTGCCCAGGGAGATGATAGAGTCTCCATCCCTGGAGGTGTTCAAGCAAAGCCTGGATGGGACACTTAGTGTCATTGGCTAGGGCTGGGTGCTAGGTTGGACTGGATGAGCTTGGAGGTCTCTTCCAACCTGGCTGATTCTATTCTAATTCTATTCTATATTCATGCTCTAGTTGATTGGATGGGGCTGGGTGCTAGGTTGGACTGGATGAGCTTGGAGGTCTCTTCCAACCTGGCTGATTCTATTCTAATTCTATTCTATATTCATCCTCTAGTTGATTGGATAGGGCTGGGTGCTACATTGAACTGGATGAGCTTGGAGGTCTCTTCCAACCTGGCTAGTTCTATGATTCTAAAGCATTCTACAGTTCTAGGACTCTGCAGACAACTGTGAGGCAAAGCAGAAAGAATGTGCACAATGCCAGAAAGGCAGGAGATTTGCAGAGAATTCAGACATCCTTTCACTGCCACTGGGGAAATTTTCATCCAGTGCTCTTTCATCTGGCGAGTGCCCCAAACCCACCAAAGAGCAGAAGCATCAAGAGCTGCCCCTGGCAAACCCGGTGACCCTTCTGTCAGAGGGACACTTATGCTTGTAGATCCTCCCAATGGTGGGCAGAGAAAGGAAAGGAGATGGCTTCTAATCCATTCCTCCTGCCAGACAAATGAATTAGCATCCGTTGTGGAAGGCAGAAGCTGGTGAGTTGGCTGGTGTCCTCAGCTGTGTCATCATCAGAAGGGGCTATGTCCGCTCATAGCAAGAAGAGGCAGCCTCTGCCAAGCAAAACAGCCTGCTCAGCACAACACTTTTGTGCTCTTGCTGATGACCCAACCTCAGCCCATGCTGAGATTTCGGGACCAGGAACCAAACAGCAGACTAAACAGCTTCACTCTGACAGTCTGCTTGAGCAAATAGCAACCTCCAGCTGCTGCTTTACATAACAACTCCAAGAACAGGAGTACCACGCTCAGCCTCACTTAGTCTGGATTTTAGTTCATTACCTGTTGTCACAGCCCTGATTTTACAGTCTGGAGCAGACAGAACAGTACCACAGATGGGGAAAAGGGACTATATGGTTGCTGGATTGCACAAAATTCTCAGGAACTGAATGCTGAAGTCCTAAAAAGCTCAACACGGGATGATTTTCCCCTCCTTGGGCAGTGATGTGATCTTTCACTTTGCATTTCTTCACCCCATCACTCCCCAAGGCTGCCTCCATAACACACATTCAGCCATGGGGGGGGAAAAAAAAAATCCCAACCAACCAACAAACTAGGTCTGCAATTAATGAAAAAAAAAAATAGAAAGGCAAAAAGCCAAAGAACTACTACACCACGAGCTTAAGAAGAAAAGAACTGCAGGCAGCTATGATCGTTCTGACAGCTGCTCACTGCTGGCCAAATTCTCCATCTCCCAGCAAAGAGGAAAAGCAAAGTTGTCGTTGCCCTGTGTGCTACAGAGGTCTAAACTGCCCGGGTATGATAGCTAAGAGTGCTGACCCTAAATGCACAGTCACTAATGATTTCATTAATGCAAGTCTCTCCTTGGAAAAGAATAGTCTGTGTTTTGATGGAGGGAAACAGCAAGCCCATAAATCCTTCACCGTGCCTCGTCTCTTTTCTGCCAGCACTTATGCAGGGTAAAAACAATTCCTCTCGCAACTGTCAACCTGCCAGTCTGCTTTAAAGTTTCTTTAGTTCTTCATGAAGACTTTCAGAAGGACAGCAGAAGTGCTATTGCAAATCACAGAATGGTAGGGCTTGGAAGGGACCTCTGGAGATCAACTGGCCTAATCTCCCTGCCAGAGCAGGTTTGCCTAGAGCAGGGGAGGGATGGGATGGCATCCAGGGTAGATTTTGAATGTCTCCAGAGATGGAGACTCCACCATCTCTCTGAGCAGCCTGTTCCAGTGCTCTGCCACTCTGAAAGTAACAAAGCTCCTCCTCACGTTTAGATGGAACTTCCTATGCTCAAGTTTGTGCCCATTACCTCTTCACTGAAAAAAGACTGGCTTCATCCTTCTGACACCTGCCCTTTAAGTATTTATAAGCATTGAGAAGATTACCTCCTCAGTCTTTTCTTCCCCAGGCTAAGCAGCCCCAAAGTCACTCAGCCTTCCTTTATAAGAGAGATGTTCAAGTCCCCTGATGGCTGTGTTTGAAAAGTCTTGATTATGGATAATCAACTACAAGCACTTGCAACGCAAAATGTCCCCGAACAGAAAAATCAAAGCTCAATCAGAAGTATTCCAAAGTTTTCTTTCTCCTCCCCATCACAAGTCTCCAAGGGGTTACAGCCACATCCTCCTCACCCAGCAGTTCCCACTTCTGAGACAGGATTAAAATAAACCTCTGGTGGTGGGTGATTTATCTGAACTATTTCCTCTTCTGACTGTCCAAGCGGAAATCTCATCTTCTCCTCCTTCTCCTCTCTCACTAATACTCAACTCCAGGACCCCAGAGCAAGAGCTGAAGTGACCAAGAGAGGAACAGAATCATCTGCAGACCAGGAAAATGATAAAAAGACAGCTTCAATTTTAAAGACCAGATTGTAATATGATAAGAATGAAGACCTTTGCATTCCAATTAGTGCTCCCATCTCCTTCAATTATGTCAGATGAAGACCTGGAAGAAACGTGGCAGGATCCAATCAAGATCTACTTTTAAAACCAGTTAACAGACTGTCAGGTTTGGTTGTAGAAATGCCTTTATTAGTAAGCAGGCTCAGTGAACCCTGGAGAGCACTGTCAGTCTTTATATGCTGAGAATTATGTGCTGCTTGCTTTAGGGAACTAAACCAAGAAGATAATGCATGGGAAGACTTTGGTTTTTCATCTCTGAATTTGAGCTTGCTATTAAAAATCATGTATCAAGGTTACAGAGATCTTTCTGTTAGCACCAAAGTCTTTGAAGAACTATTGACCTTCTTTAGATCATGAAACATTACTTTCTGGATGCTTGTGGAGTATCACTTGTGGGGTATTGCATCCACAGCCTTTGCTCTTGCTTCTTGTGGTTGTGGAGTCTCCTTCTCTGGAGACTTTCAAGGCCTGTCTGGATGTGTGCCTCTGTGATCTGTGCTAGATTGGCTGGTCCTGCTCTGGCAGGAGGGTTGGACTCAATTTCCTTGGGTCCCTTCCAGCCTCTAACATCCTGTGCTCCTAAGGAAAGCATCCATGAAGACACAAAGAATGGCTCAGTGCCAGCAGTGCTCATCCCTATATGGCTTCTCCTCATAGGATTAAAGAACAGTTTGCTTTGGAAGGGACTTTAAAGGGTTATCTAGTCCAGCCCTCCTGCACTGAGCAGGTTGCAACTAGAAGCAGGCTGCTCAGAGCCTTGTCTAACCTGATCTAGATGGGACACCTACTAACTCTCTGGGCAAGCTGGGCCAGCGTCTCATCACCCTCAGTGGAAAAAAAATGCTTGTTGTTCTCTGTAGTCTAAATCTCCCTCTTTCAGTTTAAACACTCCAAGAAGAGGTTGCTCCAAGAGCAACATGAAGACTTCCAGATTTCAATCTGGGGCTGAATCATTTCAAGCTCTGACGTATTGACACCCTGGAACTCAGGGGTGGGAATTTATCCTGCACCCTGCACTGAGTGATGGTGAGGAGAGCTGCCTTCACCAATCTCTGCACAAGACCCAGTTTCTCCTGGCACAGCTGACTGCAGCAAGAGCGTGCTTGAAGAGGTTGGACTGTAGCTATTTTGGAGCAATCCCTGAGAAAGAGGCCTTAAATTAACCAATATGTACATCTGGCAATCTCAGATGGATCAGTGTGCTCCTTCTGCCCACCTACACATTATGGTGATGTCCCTAAATATCAACACAATTCACTCTCCTCAGCTGAGCTTTGAGGTCCCTTCTAACCTAAACCATTCTATGATTCTATGCTAACACCCTGATGGGCTGCATAATCCTACATGGAGCATCACCCCCACCACTAAAAACCCCACTTGCAACTCAGGAAATTGGGTAAGACACTCCACATCTCCCCATGCTCCTCTTCCTCACCCTGACAGACTGCCTCTTCCTCTTTTCCATGCTGCTACCCAGAGCTCCAGATGCTGGGGATGGAATTAGCAGCCATGTGAGATGACAACATTTGGCATCTGCTCGTCGGGAGCCAGCCAAAGTGTGGCAGGAAAGCTGAGCCTCTCGGGACTGGTGGCACCAAGCTTGTCTGTGATGCCAGCTTGCTATCTCTGGAAGTAGGACTCTCTCATGTCAAGGGCTAGGGCTGGGCTGGCCACCAGACGAGTCACAGATGCTCTTTATGAACCTCTCTGCCTTCCCAAGAGGAAGAGAAAGGAAATAGAGAGAGAGACTGATGGGCTGGGAAAGAAAAATAGAACAGCTAGAACGGAAATAAAAACAATCCAATGAAACAGATACAAAGAGATATAAACTAATATGGAACCCAAGCCTTAATGGCAATGATATCACCATTGTCATCACTGATGCTGGGGGCAGGCACTGGACAAGTCCCTGACTGGACTCAGCAGCAGATGGGAACTTGATTCAGGAGCTGGATTCTGGAACTGGATTCAGGAACACACAGTTTGGAATTGAAGAGAGAAGAGACAGAGTTCTTGGACACCAGTCAGTGAAGAAGAGGCTTGAGTCTGCTGATCCCTCAGCTTTATATTGAATGTGACATCCATGGGATGGAAACCCTTGTTGGTTAGTTCACTTCCCTCCCTGCAGGCACCACCTCTGACTTCCTGTCCCCAGAGGTGGGGCAGAAGATGTGGCAGTGCCCTTGGTCTGCACAAGAGTCAGTCTAAGTCAGAGCCTTTCTGCAGCCCAGCCCTTGGCTGCTCTTTGCATCAGCATCCTCAGTGCTAGAAGCAGCCACTGGCTGTGCAAACTTGCCCTGAACTTCAGAAAGCAAGAGACTGAGCTGAGAAGTCAAAACACTGAATAAAATTAGTTCTGGTCTAGCTCAACCCAGGACTGCTGGGTACCCATCTCCCCCACAAACACCATATGAACAGTTGCCAGGTGGTGGATAACCTGAATTTCACCAGAGAAAGATGAGGAATATTCCTAATTAACTCCAGTGTACACTCAACTGTGGATAGTTCAGCTTTGAATCCAAGCTTCTGCTCACAGAACAGCAGCACACTGCCAAAATCTGCTCGCCCTGGCACAAAGTCTTGCCCACATCTTGGCAAGGAAAAGCAAAAGGCACTGTCTCCATCGAGGACTTCTGCCCCAATTGAAATGTGACTTAGAACACAAAGAGTATGCCCTCATTTCCACACACAACAACACTTGAAGGATTTGCTAGCAATTTTTAAACAGGGTTTTGCTGAAGCAGACTTTTAATGATGCTGTGGCTAGGTTCAGAGAAGGCATGAGAAATAAGCCTGCAATTTTTTTTTTTTCCCCCCCTGAGAGTTCTACACAGATGTCAGAGAGGCTACAGTTTGTTTGCAGTGTCACTGCTGAAGCCCATGTGACCAACAGCAGGGCTATTTCTGGTAACTGTGTGGAGGATGGGGAGAGTGATAGACAACTTGAGCTTCGTGGAGGTTATCCCCATGCCAGTCTCTGCTGTTGAAAGGGCAGCAGCCTTTTGGCTACCAAACGCGTTCTGCTTTGCAGTGAGACTAACACACAACAAATGGGCCATGGCAGTGCACAGAATCACACAATCCAAGCATGGGAAAGCTTGGAAGGGACCTCTGCCCCTCATCCTGTCACTGCAGCCCTTTGTAAACAGTCTCTCTCCAGTCTTCTTGGAGGCTCCCTTCAGGTACTGGAAGGCTGCTACTTGGTCTCCCTATAAGTCTTCTCTTCTCCAGCCTGCACAACCTCAGCTCCCTCAGCCTGTCCTCATAGCAGAGCTGCTCCAACCCCCTGATGCTTCTCATGGCCCTCCTCAGGACTCACTCCATCACATCCACATCCTTCTCGAGTTGAGGGCACCAGAGCTGGGTGCAGTACTTCAAATACAGAGAGGCTTAGAGGTTGGACTTGATCTCTAAAGGTTCCTCTCCTGAACTTATATTCTAGCAAATTCCTAGAAGGGCCAGTTCTTAGAAGCATCACAATTCCACAAGGGTATGTGACAAAGAAGTGTTCACAGCAGTAGAAAAACTCTGAAGCTCTGATGGAGAATGCCACCAAAAAAAAAAAAAAAGGACATCAGAGGGAAGGTCAAAAGCAGTGGAAGAGTTCACAGTAAAAAAAGATAAAAGGGGAAATGTAGGTGGTGAATGCAGTGGTGGGAAGAAAAAAAATCAGTGAGGATCAATGCTGCAGCAGTGAGGACTGAAGGAGCACAAACTTGGTATGGTCAGTACAAAATATTAGAGAGAAAACCTTGCCTGGTGAAAGAAGTATCAGAGAATCTCAGCATGGCAGGGGCTCAAAAGGACTTCTGGGGATTACCTAATCCAACTCTCCTTCTAAAGCAGGATCACATGCAGCAGGATGCCCAAGATCACAAAGTCCAGGTGGGTTTGGAATCTCTTCAGAGAAGGAGACTCCACCACCTCTCAGGGAAGCCTGTTCCAGTCAGTGCTTGGTCAGTCTCAGAGTGAAAAAAACTTTCTGGGTTCCTTGTGCTGTTGATGGGCACCACTGAAAAGGGTCTGGCCCCATCCACTTGCACCCCACCCTTTAGATATTGTTCAGCACTGATGAGATCCACTCTCAGTCCTGCTCTTCTCCAGGCTGAACAACTCCAGGTCTCTCAGCTTTTTCCTCCTCCTAGTGATGCTCCTGTCCCCTCAGCATCTATGTAGTCTCCACTGGATTCTCTGCAGTAGTTCCCTGTCTCTTGATCTGGGGAGCCAGGAACTGGACCCAGTAGTGCAGATGTGGCCTCACTAAGAGAGGCAGGAGAGCTTCCCTCATCCTGCTGGCCACACACTTTTTAATGCACCCCAGGAGACCATTGGCCTGCCTTGGTCACAAGAGCACATTGCTGGCTTCAAAAGAATCAGCGAGAATAGCAGAGTGACGAACCCACACAGCAATAAACAAGCCAAATATGAGAAAAAACAAACAAAAAGTAAGTATTATGGTAAAGAAAAGCACTGTATTACCTTTTGGCTAAGAGGGCTGAACAAAAGGAGTATATTAAGCAAAGTGGCTGCCAGAGTACTGATAAAGCTGTTCAGAGGAGAATGATGTCTAAGTGGAAGGCATCAGAATTGGATAAAATCCACAAGCATTGGTTAAAAATCCTTACCAATGCATTTCTTAGCTCAAAACAGGGCTACAGGAAATGCTTCCAAATGCTGGAGGGTTGCATCATGTTTATGAAAAAAAAGGGGGTTGGGAGGGGGAAGAAAAGAGATGGCATCATCATAAAAACCTCTAAGTGACTCATTGATGATCTGACAGCTCCTTATTGAAGCAATCAGTGAAACCAGGAGTATTCTGGTGATGGGGAGGATCTGGGAGATACCAGACAAAAATGAGAGTTTAGATGTGGTTTTGATAGTTTATACAAAAGCTGCTGAAATCATGACAGCATCAGCACAGGAAAGAAATGAAGTGGTTGGAGCTGGTCCAGAGGAGGCCACAAAAAAATAGTTTGAGTATCTCAACTATGAGGACAGGCTGAGAGAGCTGCAGTTGTTCAGCCTGGAGAAGACTCCAGGGAGACCTTATTGTGATATTTCAGTACTTAAGTGAGACTAGAAGAAAACTGGGGACAACCTTTTCACCAGGGCCTGTTGTGACAGGACAAGAGGTGACGGTTTTAAACAAGAAGAGGGAGATTTAGACTAGAGTGAAGGAAGAAATTTTAATGCTGAGGATGGTGAGACACTAGCCCAGGTTGTCCAGAGAGGTGTTGGATTCCCCATTCCTGAGACCATTCCAGGGATATTGGATGGGGTTCTGAGCAACCTGATCTAATTGTAGAAGTCGTTGTCAATTGCAGGGCGGGTTACAGAATTTCTTAGATTGGAAAAGATGGACCAGATGACCTTTAAAAGCCCCTTCCAACCCCAAACCCATCTAAGATTCGTGTCACGAAACAGGAATCCAGAAGCATCTGGGACTGAGGAGAGAAGCACATGAGCTAAGACACAGCAGCGGATAAGGAGGTAAGAGCACAGTGAAGAATAGGGCAAGTGACTTCTCATCACTCTTCCTCTCTGTTTTAACTTTGCTTTAATTTGCAAAGCTGAAACATGCTGAGCAATGATATTCAGTGACAAAAAAAAGGAAAGTCTACCTCATACCTACTTAATACAACTTCAAATTAAATGGTCAGGAGGAGACCAAAATCAATTTCCTGGTTAAAAGTGCGAGGTTGTCAGGGGGTTTTTTATTAGGAAATTAGGATTTTGTTTAGACAGAGCAATTCTGCATGTATTTCACACCAAAATATCCCTGTTGAAAGTATCAGAGGATATGGAAATAGGTACTGGGGTAAGAAAATATGTAACATCACTGCTGAATCACAGAATGTCAGGGGCTGGAAGGGACCTTGAAAGATTGTCCAGTCCAACCCCCCTGCCAGAGCAGGATCACCTATACAGATATCACAGAGGAACACATCCAGCTGAGTTTGAAGTGTCTCCAGATAGGGAGACTCCACAACCCCCCTGGGCAGCCTGTTCCAGGGTTCTGTCATCCTCACAGGGAAAAAAATCCTCCTCATGTTTCCATGAAACTTTCTACGCCTCAGCTTGCCCTGTCATTGGAATGTTAGGAATCCTTCCAGACATCATGATTAAAAAAGGAAGGTGGCTTTAAGAAAAGAGCCCTAAAGACATTTCAGCATTGAAAATACACCAGAGGTAAGGAACACAGATAGCATCCACTGCAGGGACCCCAGGGAATTGTCCGGCAGGAGGAAGCAGAAGACAGCACTGAGGCAAGCCACCAACAGGGCTGAGAGAAAAGCTTGTTGTTGATCAGATGATGAAGGAAGAGGGCTGAGAATAGCCCAGGATATTACAGAAAACGAGCATATGGTGACAGTGAGCTACTACTGCCTAACCGGGTGTCAGGCAACGCTCCAGGACTGGATGGGAAAGACATTCCCTCCAAGTGTCAGCCTTCAGAGAGACAGGATGCACAGAGTGGATTGGGGAAAAGCTACATGGCCTTTGGGCCACTTGTCTCCTGCTATCTCAAGAAGATGTTTTCCCACTGGCATGCCTATAATGAGTTCCTTGAGAGCTTTGTATGCAGTAAATGTTCCTAAAGAGGAATTGCTTCTGCTAGTTATTTGAACATGTCTTGAGGCACGAATATTTTTTTATTTTTACCGCTATTTTTTTCCCCCCAGCAATGCCAACAGTGTTGCAAACAGACTTATCTGGTGTGTTTCTTCAACTTTTGGCTCATCTGTCCCTGTGTGACCTGCCAAAGACACGAACCTTCGTGTTATCATCTACTGTGACCTTGTAAAACTCGGACTCCCACAGAAACCAGCACTCAGGGTATGGAAAAACAGATTACCTCTACTACTGCTACCACAACTTTTCATGCTACATCTTGCACTCCACTGTGCCTCCAGATCAGCACAAATGGTCCCATTCTGCCTGTCACCTCACCCTTTTTCCCTTGCTCCCTTCCAGCCTTTGCCTCTTACAGAGTAAAGTCTGCTTCCAAAGTAAGGGTATGTTCATTGTGACTTGCAATGCAGCAGACAGACAGCAAAGTCAGTTGTGCTTCCCTGATCCATGAGGCTGCAGCAGCCTAACATTTAGGTGGGAAAAGATCTTTAACATCATTGAGTCCAACTGTTAACCCAGCACTACCAGGGCACCACTAAACCATGTCCCTCAGCACCGCATCTACATAACTTTAAAACCCCTTCAGGGATGTGGACTGCATCACTGCCCTGGGCAGCTTGTTCCAAGGCTTGACAACCATCCCTTTTTAGAGAAGATACAGCCCTTTTTGGGGCAGCAGGGTAAACTCAGCTCAGGTAGGGTTAGAAACTGGTGCAGCAGTGCTTTCTCAATGCTCACCCACTACTGGTTTCTCAAACTGTTTCATCCCAAAGGCCACCAAGCAGTATCTAGCGGCCGTGGGTATTAACAAGCACCACATTTGGCACTGTGGAGAGCATGTTATTTTCTGTATGGAATATAGACTGCAGACCTGCAACGTGTCCATCAAGCACAACATCAACAAACAGCACCAAGAAAGCAGGACAGCAGCTAAAACATCACCTAGACTGTGGCAAGCTCCTGTGTTATCTAAACAACGCTGAGTACTGATCATCTCTTGGGTACAAAATGCTCCAAAAGTCTTGCACTGGACTCCTCACAACCCAAAAGCACGAAGGAATTAAATAGGGCTTGTCCTTATAAAACTGAGTCAGGCTTTGTACCAGTTGACATGCAAGCAATGTTTGAGGGATTAAAATAACACATAATTGCAGCAGCTCTCTAAATCTGACCAGGGCTCAGAGGATAAATGCCTTACCTCATTACGTTTAAATGCTCTATCTCACTCAATCTGGTTTAAAACAGAGCAGAGGCTGCAAGCTGCCAATCTGCTGTACTGGTAAGAGAACAGGAACACTGCTGCAGCTTGGGATGTGGGCTTGAGCAAAGAGCCACACTCAGTATCTGGATTTCACTGTCCCCTGCTCCTCAGCTTGCTTCCAAGGATCACCTCTTCACTCAGTGTGACCATGTGTCAGCTCCTGCTGAAACAATCCTTCTCCTCAAGTGTTTCTGCCCCTGAAGCACCATGTTATTTATACATTACAGAGCACATTCCTGCTGCCTCGCTCATGCTGGTGGCTCCCACTGCCACCAGTGAGCAGCAGCAGCCAGAGCGGCGGCTTGCCTATCTGAAGTGTCCTCTCAGACCAGTCACGCACACCTCATTTGACTCTTAAGTAGGTGGAAGCCCCAGTCTGTGGAGACACAGCTAGCTGGAGTCAAAGCAAAGGTAATTTTGCTCCAGTAGAAAGACAGACTCCGAGGAGCCAGTGTGAATTGGGACAGAAGCCCTGTGAGAAGCTCTGGACACAAGCCCCAGGATCATTTCCCTGCCTCTCTCTATTGTTTCTAAATTACCAGCTCCTCTGGGACACAGGACAAAGGCGAGGAGACCTCTTGGGCAACTGTACAAGCAGTATCAGTAGGCATTTCACATAGGAGTTAGTCCAGGATGCCTGTGTGTCAAATGTCCCAGCTCACCCAGCGACACTGCTCTGCATGACTTCTCCTGATGATCACTTACCTCTTTTAACTTGTCCAGCTCATTTTGCAGCGTCTGCTTGGATACTTCCACCTCGATAATCTGCTGCCGAAGGACTTCGTTTTCATCCTCTGCTTTAACGCGTTTCTCCTCCACACTCTCCAGCTCGTGGTGCAGTCTGACAGAAACATCTTTGGCTACCTGATGAGAAGGGCACAAATGCATGAAGACCATCTGCGAGAAGCAGCAGCTCCAGAATTATCTCCCAGAGCAGGAAGCACATTACAGCCCCAGACAGCCAAGAGATTTTTTAATTCAGTTATAAGACTGTTGATGGAGCACTCCAAGCACCAAAATGAATATTCATTTCCAATAAAGAAATCCAAGATGAAAATCTATTTGATTGCCTATCTCCAGCTTTCTCCACGTAATGCTAACCCAATGTCAAGAACAGCAGGAGGTAATGGTGATGCTTGGACTCCCAAGCAATCAGGAACAGAACAAGGGGACACAACCTCAAGCTGTGTCAGGGAAGGTTTAGGCTACATGTTAGGAAGAAGTTCTTCACAGCAAGAGTGATTGGCATCAGGAGGTGGTGGAGTCACCATCCCTGGAGGTGTTTAAAAGGACACCAAATGAGGCACTTAGTGCCATGGGTTAGTTAATTAGAAGCTGTTAGCTAATAGGTTGGACTTCACATTGAAGGTCTTTCCAATCTGGTTAACTCTGTGATGCTGTGACTCAACGATCTTAAAGATCTTTTCCAACCACAATGATTCTGTGATTCTATGAGAAAAGTAGATACCAAACCCACACATCAAAGCCACAGCATATCACATCCACAAAGCAAACGATGAGGAATTGTCTTGCAAAGCTGACAGGTCATCAATCAAAGCCCCCAGCAGTCTCATCCTCCTAAATCTGCTGCTCTAGCAGCAATCACAACAGGGCAAGAATGATAGGAAAGCAGAGAGAGAGATGTTAGCTTAGGGTTCCTGAGCCCAGCCTAAGAAGAAAAAAAACTATTTACTCCAAGCCCATTTGGAAAGGTGATTCATCAGGCAAAGAGATGAACTGCTGAATTAACAGCAAGTCAGCAAAAGCAAAGCAAACAAACTAAAATGCTTCAGTATTGCTCAAATCTGTGTACCAGATTTTTAGCGAGCACAGTATCATTTCTAGTACAATAAGACCCTCATTTGTGTTCCATCACAAAGGAGAAAATCAGGTCTGACATTTCCAGAGTTTGATGATTTCATGTATCACTCTCATGCCCACACTGGGAGCAAATAATCCCAGTTTCAGAAGGGTTTTCTGTTTGACTGTTTGGGTTTTTTTTTTAAGTATAAAATGCTTGATGATTGCAGTGCTAAGAAGAACTGCAGAAGGTATTTTCAAAAACAGCTGCCAGACAGCAATATTAGGAGAGGCCACTAAAGCTAGATATGCATCAGGCCTATACAAGGCTTAGCTCTAATGGAAACACCTCTGAAAAATATGAAAACTGCTTCAGTAGGAGCACAATTTTTACAGGGACTTGAGATTTTATGGGACTAGCATTTTCAGTCTCCATCTAAAATACTAGAGCAGCCTGTTCCTGTTATGGGTAACTCATTAGGCACTATGAAATGCCATTTTGAATAAGTTTTTTTGGCATAAGCAAGAAGAGAAAAGGAAAGAAACAAGATGAATTGGGGAAAGCAGATCAGATTTTGTCTGTAGTTGTGCAAAGCTAAGGTTTGCAGTAAAGCCAGCAAACAAACCCTTTTAAATCTTCCCAAGGCACAAATGTAACTTGACTGCATCTCTTTCATTGTGAACCTAAGCACATGTTTTTTGTTTTTACTCCCTAAACACATCTTTCTGTGATGATAAGCTGCATATTTGCTCTCCACTGCTGAGGAAATTGCTCCTGACATTTGGAGAACTACTGCCTGCTTCATGTGTCACCCTCCCTCCCATCACAGAATCACAGAATATCAGGGGCTGGAAGGGACCTCCAAAGCTCATCCAGTCCAACCGCCCTGCCAGAGCAGGATCACCTATACCAGATCACACAGGGACACATCCAGGCAGGTCTTGAATATCTCCAGAGAAGGAGACTCCACACCCTCCCTGGACAGCCTGTTCCAGTCTTCTGCCACCCTCACAGGGAAAAAAAACATCCTCCTCATGTTTCCATGGAACTTCCTATGCCTCAGCTTCCACCCATTGCCCCTTGTCCTGTCATTGGGCACCACCCAGCAGAGCCTGGCTCCAGCCTCCTGGCTCTCACCCTGCACATATTTATACACACTGACGAGGTCACCTCTCAGTCTCCTCTTCTCCAAGCAGCACAGCCCCAGCTCCCTCAGGCTCTCCACATAAGAGAGATGTTCCACTCCCTCGTGGCTCTGTGCTGGACTCTCTCAAGCAGTTCTATGTCCCTCTTGAACTGGGGGGCCCAGAGCTGGACATACTACTCCAGATGCAGCCTCACCATGGCAGAATAGAGAGGCAAGAGAACCTCTCTCGATCTACTAACCAGCCCTTCTAATCCAGCCCAGAATGGCATTGGCCCTCCTGGCCACAAGAGCACATTGCTGGCTCATGGTCAAACTCCCAGACACTAGGACCCCCCGATCCTTTTCCCCTTCGCTGCCTTCCAACAGGTCAGTCCAACCGCAGGCAGCCAAATCCCCATCTGCTTGCATTCACTGTGAATACGAATCCCTCACCCACCTTTAAATCTTGTTCCAGGCTCCTAATGAGCTCTCCATCCACATGGCCTGTTTGTGCAACTTTCAAGCTCTTCTGCTCGGCTTTCCTGAGACGATATTGCAGAATGCGGCAGTTCTTGTTCGCCCGGTCCAGCTCTCGCCGCAGCTCCTGCAGCTGGTAAACATCTTCTTCTAAATAGCTGTCACGCATTTCTTCCATCTCGGCCCGAAGCTCATCCAGCTCATCCTGTGAGAAGTCAAAACAGTGCTCCATCAGAACTCCCAATCTCACCCGTGGGAGCACCATAGGAAATGCGCTCCCCAGGATGCGGCGCTAATGAAGGCAACCAGATTGCAACCTGCAGCTCCACGAGTCCGAGCGGCACAAGCTGTATCCCAACACTGACTAATTACACTGAGCTAAATTAATGAATCCTCCTTACGTGTCTTACAATTGCTTTAATAATTAAAACCAGACCAGATGCTTGTCCGTCTCCTGAAACTAGTAACACTGTCATTTTACCATCTCTAATATGGTCCTGTCGGAGCAAGTTCAGAGGAGATTACAAAGATGATGTGAGAGCTGGAACCACAGAAATCACAGATCACTGAGTCCAACCATTAACCCTACTCTACAAAGTTTAACCCTAAAACCCTCTACTGTGAGGGCTGGAACCCCTCTACTGTGAGGCCAAGCTGAGAAACTTGGGATTGTTCACCCTGGAGAAGAGAAGGCTCCAGGCAGACCTTCTTCTGGCCTTTCAGTCCTTAAAGAAGCTGATGAGGACAGACTTTCTAGCAGGGCCTGTTGTGACAGGACAAGGGGTGATGGCTTTAAACTAAAAGAAGGATATTTAGACTAGAGAGAAAAGGAAGGAATGTTTTCTACTGTGAGAGGTGAGACTCTGGCCCAGGTTGCCCGGACAGTAAACCTACTGAACCAAGCATCTCAGCATCACTGGGTGCTGAGCCTCTTGTGATGACCAGCACTTCTTAAAAATTAAGTTGTCCCTTAAAAACATTCATGAATGTTTATGCCAAATCCCAAACAGCTCCACACAAAAAATGATGTCCCAGCAAAGCCTGCATGAGCTTAATGACAGCTGGGATGGGTGTGGGAGAAACTGGATTTCCGTTGCAAGATGAGAACCTCAGGGACAAAAGAAAACCTGTGCTTGTGGGCATAACCTCGTCGTTCATCTCTGGGCATCATGAACTGTCCCAAATCCACGTTACACCATGAACAGCACATGCTCTTTAAAGTCAGATTTAAAGATTTACAGCTGAACAGGATAAGCTCTATGATTCCCATTTGTTTAATCTGTGCATGACTGAAGTTCCAGAGCTAAAACTCTTATGAAGGTCTTCCAGGCACAGGTGTACGAGACATGAAACTGCTGCATTAGAGGAAAAATATGACTCTACTTTAAAAAAAATCTGGGGATGAAAAACAGAAGAAGAAGAAAATGGGCCAGGAAGAGAATATTTGAAATGCCCCATTAATTTTAGGGTTTTTTCTTTTAAATTGCATCCAATATGCATAGCTTTTAAAAGATTCAAAGAGAGCTTGCACCAGGGCTAGCTGCACTGTCACCTCATTCCAGAACTCCAAATGACTCTTGAAATACCAAGGATGGCTGGAGACTATTTTACACTTGGCTCAAGAGGAGAAGAAGACATTGCTATGCAGTTGGCTCTCTTGACAAATTCCACCTCCAGGCTGGACTATCCATGTCCAGTTCCCGGGGAATAGGTCTGCCTACATCCTCCTGGTAGTCCTCTCAACCACTCCCCCTTCCCATGATGTAACTGGATGGATGGTTTGATTTTCCCCTCCTGTATGCATCTTTCTCCACTTAAGTTTTACTTACAAATGAGGTTAGATTAATTCTGCTAGATGATACAACTCTTTTGGTTTACTTACAAATGAGTCTTGACTTTGAGCACAGTCCAGGCCAGAGGAAGACATGGTGAACTTTTTGCTAGCCTTGTTAGCATAGTTATGTTAGAATTCACAATGCATAGAATGGTTTTGGGTTGGAATAGATGCAAGATTATAGAATCAGAGAATCAGAACAGTTAGGGTTGGAAGGGACCTGTAAAAGCCCTCTAATGCAACACCCTCTGCAGTCAGCAATGACTTCCCTAAACATATCAGGTCACCCAGAGCCCTCACTTTGAATATTTTCAGGGCTGGATCCTCAGCTACCTCCCTGGGCAGCCTGTTCCAGTGTTCCACCACCCTCATGGTGCAGAATTTGTTCCTAACATCCACTCTGAATCTACTCTTCTCTAGTTTAAAACCATTGCCTCTTGTCCTATCACTACAGGCCTCTGTAAACAGTCTCTCTTCATCCTTCTTGGAGGCTCCCTTCAGATAGTTCTAACCCCTCTGCCCTAGCAAGAACATCTTCTGTTAGATCATAAAACTGTTTTTGTTGGAAGAGACCTTTAAGATCATCAAGTCTAACCATTAACCTAGCACTGCAGAGTACTGGGTTCCTCAAAGCAGCAACTATGGAGTTTCTTCTACCAAACCTCCATCCACTTTTAAAACTTGCAGCATTAATACAGCTCCATTTTAACTTCAGTTACTTGAGGCAGCCTAAGTCAAATTTTGGGTAAGCATAAGGCTTGTTATTTCAATTAGCTGCTTGATATCATCTTCAGAATGCTAATAGGTTGTAAATTGAGAATTTTGAAGCACAGATCCACACTAAAGGAAAACATCTGCCACCAGGAAATCAATGGGATCTGGTTTACAATCTGATGTTTACATTTAAGAACTAAGTGATTGGGGTTTGTGTATTAAAAGGAGTTTTAATGTTATTGCTCGTCTCAGACTTCCTTATCTAGAGCAGGGTTTGGAACTGGTTGCTCTTGTTGGCTTCTAAAGACAAATGATCCAAAATATATGGCTTCAAAGCACTTATTACAATCCAGTTTCAAAGTGAAACTCATTTTAACAACCCAATTCACCAAATCACTCAGCCAAATGGAATATTCCCAAATCCTCTCTGTGGGCATGGGAGGTCTCCCAGCCTTCAGAGTCAACCTTAGAGACCTGAATCCAACCAAAGGAGCTTTCCTCCCATCAAAGAAGTTCCTCAAAGAGCTACAAGCATTAGCATGAGCTATATTTCAGGAGAAATAGTCTTTTACTGCTAGGAAAAGTGACATTCTCTCAGCCTCCCTTAGCAGCAGATCTCTGACTGCAAGTCTGTGCTTTATTTTGTTATGCTTGTCTCTGGTTTTGGTTATAAACACACAAATTGCTCTCCTTTAGTCTAATTTTTCAGATAAACTGAAAAGTCAATCTACAATCAAGAAATCTGTGCTTTAAAACCCTCCATAGATGATCTCTCAGATTTTTTAAATTGTTTTGACTGAACTGAGCTACTTTTCCACACTTGATTTTTGTTTACTCCCCAAACTCTCATCTAGAAATCAGACCCTTTGCATTTAGGAACACAGCATCTATTGGACGAGCTTCAAAGCACAGCAACGTACATCCAAACACAACGAGGGCATGAACAATTTTGACCATGTAAGGAGAAGAAACCTCACCACACATGTTGTTTTCTGCTCTCTTGGCTGTAGAGCTTGGGGCTTGGATCTACAGATTCTGTCCTGGCTGGGGAGGAAAAAGCCAACTGGGGCAGATTAAGCCTTTTTGAGTAGCAAGATTAAACTCTGGCTTTGTATATTAAAGATATATATATATGGGAACATGTCACCTCTGCAACACCAAAATATAGGAAAACAATATGTGGTTCAGATTTTGTATGACAATTTCTGGAATACTGAGATACTCTTTTTACTAGGCAAAGACATTTTCTTCCTCTTGATATGGGCCACAAAAGCAGTAGCAAAGGTGTAGCTGCCTCTAGTTCATAGAAGCTTATTCTCTTTGGTAGGTACTTGTGATTCTGGCATGGAGATTGAGACCTTGTGTTAGCATCTCCTAAATCCGAGCTGTTATGATGACACCTACAAAAGCAGGACAGTTTAAACTCTTCTTCTAAAGTGATGTGCACACAGGAGACAAGAAGCAGCTAAGTTGAAGACCCAGAGAAGCGGAAACTACAACTCAAGCCATGATGGTCCTACTTCCTGAACAGACAACCCTAATGCTTTGGAGGAAAATATGTTAAGTGTTAGTGAAAGCAATGCAGTAATCACAGAACCTTAAAAGTCCCAATGGTAAATCCCAGAACCTTGAAAATCCCAAAGTTAGGCATTGTGAGTGAAAATTAAAGATCTTTCAAGAGGTAATACACTGGGATATATTGCTCAGAGAAGCTGTGGAAGCATCAAGCCTGAAAGTGGTCAGAGTCAGGTTGGATGGGACCTTGAGCAACCTGGTCTAATAGGAGGGGTCCCTGTCCATGGCAGAGGGGATGGAACTGAATGATGTTTAAGGTCCCTCTCAACCCAAAGCAGTGTATGATTCTATGATTAGAGCTGCTGTGTTTCCTAATATGGACTTGAACATTGTAAAAAACAGAAAGAAATGAGAATAGGCACTTCAGAGAAATTAAAACAAACAAGTAAGAAAGTGGTCATCCCTCATCTGAAAAAAAAAAAAACAAAACAACAAAACAACAAATGGAAAGTTTACTCCTTTCCTTAAACAGGGAGGACCTGTTCCAGCATCCCAAAGTGGCAATTAAAAGGTGAAGTGTTGGCCTAAGAAGCTTCACTTTGCTGGAGGGGATGAGAGTTTCCTCTGGATCCTTTTTAATTTCATGGTAATTAGTTTATTACCTTCAGCCAGAACAGCACCAGGCAGAGCCCTGGAAGAAGGAATGTTGTTCAGAGAAAAGCTAAACTGCTTCTCTTTTCAGATGTCACCCTGGTCACCAGGATGAACAAATGGAAGCCATTTGGGGTCTAATAGGGGTAACTCATCTCAGACTCCTGGGGTGGTTGCATGAAGATAGGGATGTACTCCCATCCCTGCTCCATTTGCAGGGTTCTCCTAGACTTCGGTGCAAAAGCAACAGGATTCACCATTTCCCTTTCAGTCTGGTGAGCTGGCTGAAAGGGGAAAGCCCTCTTAGAGTTTACATTGCTGCCTAGCCCAAGTACATGCCAATGGGGTCACTGCACATCTGTGTTGGGCAAATTGAAGGCTTGCCTGTCAGCAGAGATGCCATTGTGTCATTAATGCCTTCACCCACCTCATGCTTCGTTGTTATTGATTTCATCTATAATGAAGGGTAATTAAGGGAAAATTATAGGAATATGCCTTTGTTTAGGATTCTTTGGGAAGGAAAAAAGAAACAAGAGAGAGAAAGAGAGTCAGGCCGTGCAGCTCTTGCACTAACCATACTCATGAGTCACTCCTACTGAAGCAACCAGGAATACTTGTACAACTGTGTCTGGTTGAGATCTGTAATGAGGTTTGAAAGTAAATTTTCCAACCACCCTCACAATCATTCAGCCCACGGAGCACAGGAGAACTGGATTCCTTCTGAACCAGACCTACCCTCCAAGCCTGCACTGTGATGTGTTCCATTACTCTCAATTCCTCTGGACAACTTTAAAGGATGAGGATGTTTTGTTCAAGGGGCCAGACTAAATACAGCCCAAAGTAAGACCTTTAAACTGCAGATAAAGATGGTCATGGGCATCAACCCAGCTGATCTACCCTGATTGGGATGATAATTACTAGCTAATAGACAAAAAAACCTCCAAAGTTAAGAGTGTGAATAAAAGGCAAAAACTGGAACCTAGTCAGAAGTTTAAAAAAAAAAAAAAAAAAAAAAGGAATTTTAGAAATTTCCATTAGGGGAAAATTGCATGAGGAAAATCACATAAAAGATGTATGGAAAGTGAATTCATTACTGTGCATTTGGAGTTATGGATATTAGCAAATGGAAAATCTTCAGGCTCCAGTGAGTTTGAACACATTGGCGGCCAGAAGTTATATACTAACTCAGAAACATCTGCAAACTAGGAAGACAAAAACATTCCAATAAACTCAACAGTATTTAAGAAAATAACACAATCCCAGCATGAATGGTAGGGGTTGGAAGGGACCTCTGGAGATCATCTGGTCTAACTCTCCCCCCTACAAAAGCAGGGGCACCTACAGTAGGTTGCCCAGCACCCCAATATCCAGGTGGATTCAGAATCTCTTCAGAGAAGACAACTCCACAATCTCTGTGGGCAGACTACTCCAGTGCTCCAGCACCCTCACAGGAAAGAAGCTTTTCCTCATGTTCAGATGGGTGACAGAGCACTGGAACAGGCTGCCCAGGGGAGTTGTGGAGTGTCCTTCTCTGGAGATATTCAAGACCTACCTGGGATGTGTTCCAGTGTGATCTGGTATAGGAGATCCTGCTCTGGCAGGGCGGTTGGACTGGATGAGCTTTGGAGGTCCCCCCAGCCCCCAACATTCTGTGGTTGTGTGGTTCTGTGATAACAATGAGTAGCTGCTGTTACACTGACAAATCCTGACCTTTCTATAAGGAGCCCTTGATAAATCCAGGATCCATGAGCTGTGATTTGACATAATCTCTGGGGTTTGCATTGAAAATATCTGTCTGCATGTAGGAGATGCTGCTGCTCAGGAATAAGCACATCCCCCACATCATTTCACAGCAGAGCTGCAGTAGGGATAAACACACTCTGAAAAGGCTTGGCTTGGGGAGAAGGCACCATTCATTATTTCGGCCTCTTACAACATGTGTTAATGAACCCCAAGCCCCTAGGGTCCTAATTTTACTGGTTTGCTCTCAAACCAAACTCCAAGATGTGCACTGATCTGATGATTTTTGCAGCTTTGATCACCAAAATAAGATCACTGGAAAAAAAAACAAAAAATAACACAGGACCATGAGAACCTGTTGACTTCAGGGCTGGTTAAAGTCTGAGGGATCCAAGGGTGAGAGCAGTGTCTTGCAGCTTTTCTGCTTCATTCAAGAATTAGCTCCAGTGTTGTTCCAACACATTTCCTCAACTAGGGTGGCTAAAGCCATTCAAACAGTCATCCACATTCATAGCAGGTTGCCCAGCAAGGTCACCAACTCCATGCCCTATCCCTAGAACAATTCCAAGCCAGGTTGGACAGGTCTCTGAGCAACTTCATCTAGTTGCAAATGTCCCTGATGACTGCTGGGCGTTGGACTAGATGACCTTTAGAGGTGCCTTCTAACCCAAACCATTCCATGATCCTATGCACTGACTGGTACAACACTGGCATCACCTATGGAGGGTCACAAAAAAATACTAATAGTACTTGGGACATCATACAGCTAATCCCCTCCAGGCAGCACTGGAGGTGACAGGAACACAGCTGGGGCTCAGGAGGCACATGGCCTTGCTATTCTTCACCTCTCTTAACAGCTGACCACCCCTCCAGCCATATGGGCTTTGTGCCCATAGCAGGGTTATCACCTCTGTTGTCTGCAGTCAGCAGGTGGGAAAAGGATCATGTCAAGCAGAGGTGGGAGATGAGCTTTGCTCGGCTAACCCCACCTCACTAAATAGAATAAAATCAATCCCACCACTTCACATCCTTTTTTTTTTTTCTCTGCAAAAACCCTTTGACATACACAGTTCCCTGCAGGTTAAGGAAAGAAACAGTGGAATTAGTCCTCATGAGTTCATCTCAGTCCTGTGGGCCTAAGATCTACACTTACACAGACATAGAGATCTACAATTTCAGGGGAGTAGAGAAACACAGCGTAACCTCGTACGGCATGCATCCTGATTTTAAACACAAGTGAAAATCCTTTAGGTGTATCAGAGAAGAATAAGGAGCCTGGACTGGTTCCTCACTGGGTTTATCTCCAGCATATGGCACAGATAAAAAAATTAATACCGAAAGAATAAAGAAAACATAATAAATAACATGATTATAAGCAAATCAAAGACGGCTGAGAATTTATTTTCATGCTAGAACAAACCACAGCAGCATTACTGGTGTGCTTGAACACTTCTTTGTGTTGAGACAAGTTCCAGGAAAGCAAAGCAGAGCAAGCAGCAGGTTTGCTTTAAGGGCTGGATGAAGTTCACACCTTACAGAATCACAGCATGCTAAGGGGTTGGAAGGGACCTCTGGAGACCATCCAGTCCAGCCCTCCACGCAGGAGACTACTTTCACACCGTATCTGTGAAGAATGCGAAGAGAAAAGAGGCATCTGCCACGTCTCAAAGCAAGCTGCTGCTTCTGCTGAGCACCTCTGTGTCATTAAGCCAGGCTGAATTAAATTTTGCCCAAGAGCAAGCAAGAACATGTTTAATTGCTGAAATTCAGGCCCTATTCTTTAGGATCCCTCACCCTTTAGAGCATTCTACACCACAAAGAGCATTTTTCAAAGCTTCCCGAGGACTCTGCATAGCACCTAACACTTCTCCACGTGCTGGACACTTAAAAGTAAGCCTGAAAACCAACTACTTGTTTGGGAAGCACTTTGCTATCACTAACAGGACCAGCAAGCAACCACTGCAACTTCACCTTTCACCAGCTCTTACTGATGGCCTCGTGGCTCCACGGTTAGGCACCACACCACAATTTCTATATCACACACCAACAAACAGTACTGTAGTAGTATAGATCTTCCCCCATAGGTAGCTGAAATAAAGATTTTAGAGAAAGAACCTTTAAAGGTCATCTAGTCCAATCCCCCTGCAGTCAGCAGGGACATGTACAGCTAGATCACGTTGCTCAGAGCCCCATCCAACCTGACCTGAAATGCTTACAAGGATGGGGCATCTACCAGCTCTCTGGGCAACCTGAGCCAGTGTCTTTCCACCCTCATTGGAAAACATTTCTTCCTTCTCTCTAGCCTGAATCTGCACTCTTTTAGTTTAAAACCATCACCCCTTGCCCTGTTGCAACAGGGCAACATAAAGGATTGTCCCCAGCTTTCCTATAGGCCTCCTTTTAAGTTCTGGGAGACCCACAATAAGGTCTCCCTGGAGTCTTCTCTTTTCCAGGCTGATCAAATTGTGCAAGAAAGACAAGAAACTGAAATCAAAAAGCACACACTTTGTGAACACCTCCAGAGATGGTGACTTCACCGCTTCCCTGGGCAGCTTGTTCCAATGCCTGACCAATTCTGAGATGTTTGCAGCACCAGTGACCTGCTCTGCAAACTTCCATGGAGCATTCTGGAAGACTTTCTAGCACTTCTTGAGTAGAACCAAAACCAAACAATTCTGTTTGGTTTGGCTCTTTCATCTCCCACAATCTTTAGCATCAAATCTATGTGCACATGTGTGTATATATATATATATACACACACATATATACACTCTTAGTATCAAGTCTATGTGCATGTATATGTGTATATATACACACACACACTCTAGGTTGTATAATCTGTGTCTCAGACACATGAAACATTGATGAAAAATTCCTAGATTCATAGAATACCAGGTTGGAAGGGACCTCAAGGATCATCCAGCCCAACCTTTCAGGGTAAGAATACAGTTTAAATGAGATGGCTCAGCACTCTGTCAAGCTGGGCCTTGAAACTGCCTAATGCAGGGGCGTCCACCACCTCCCTTGGGAAGTTTATTCCAGAGATCTTCCTGTGTGAACAATAAATATCCCTGAAGCGGGCTTTAAAATGATGCACATTTTCTGTTGCACTCCAGCTGCAGGGAAGGGAAAAAAAGGAGTGAAAACTATGAAATTGGGCATATGGCCACACTCAGGAAATTAACAGTTTCTGCTGGGATTTATCTCATCATTTGTCTACATACAGCTGACAGCTTCCCTGTTAGCCCTTAGCCCCCTCCAGTTAAAGGAGAAATGCAGCTCACTCCAATTCCAACCTACGTTGTAGGCCAGCCTGTTAGCAGGGGGGTTGGACTAGATGATCTCCACAGGTCCCTTCCAGAGGTCCCCCATGCTGGGGTTCTTTGAAACCCTGAAATAACAGGAGGAACAAATTCTTGAGTCAACAACTCGGGTGACACTGTGGTTTTCATTTGCAGAAGAGTTTTTATGGGTTTCCCTAGGACAGGAAAATGGAGTTTGGGATTTGCCCTGACAGCTCTGCTTCCAATGGGCTGTTTCCAGACATTTTGAGAGAGCATCAGAATTGCTAAAACTTTGTGCATAAAGAGAGAAGGTCAGAATAGGTGAGAGTGTGAGCTCATGGCCTTCCAGGCACCGGGACATGGCCACTGGAAACAGATACAGGGCCCCATGAAACCAGTCTGTGTTATCCTACTGGTCTCAGGAATGCAGCCTGAAAAAGTCCTCATCCAAATGAAAGAAGGTTTGGGACACAATTGCTGTAGATGCAGATATCAAGGTGAAAGGTCTGAAGACACTGTTGAAAGTGAGAAGTTTGAAACTGCATAAGAGTGAGAAGTTTGAACTGATGTAAAAGGAAGTTCTTTACCTAGGACTTGCCAATGCCAACTAGGTCCTGTGATCAGGTTGGGCACCCTAACAGTGGACAGTCCTGGACAGTTCAGACAAACTAATTTTAAGTTTCCTGCAGTTAGAAAAGACTTTCAAGGAGGTTTAGCATGTTCTTCATAATGGGTTAAAGTTTAAAAATTACAACTGTGCATATCTGGGTGCAAGGAGATGTTCCTGGGCTGTTGACCTCCATGACTTTTGATACTGATGCCAATTCGCTACCTCCTAAAGCAATTCCCTCATCAGTTCTACTTTCATTACACCTCATTTCTGGGCTGCTGAGCTGAACAGAAGCTTCTTAGAAGGGTTCTCTCCTCATTTTATAGACCATCGCATATCACTTACGCACTCTGAAGTCCTCCATCCAACGAGCACTACAAAAGCTTTGCTATGCACCAATAATTTTTATTGGTCTGGTTCTCTGTTACCCTTTTCTGGATGACCAGCGGTGCCCACAGGACTTCAGGTACACCCACTGGTCTGTGTAACAGCTACAGATCTATAAAATATTATAACATTTTCTTTGTCACCCCCTGCACACCTCCCACTGGAATGTGAAATCGTTTCTGACTGCAGTTTTAGGCTGAGCAGAGATTTTCATTGCTCTGTCTCTCATGATGCTCCTGAGTGAGCACGACGCATTTAAACCCTAGAAAAGTCCATGCTCCCTCCTTCCCCTCTCCTGAAACACTCCAGCTTTTCAACACTTGAGGTTTATTTCCCACCCTCTGCCTTCATTTTTCATTCATCAGGTCTGTTAAGGACATGATTAAGTTCTGTCTGAGTTTTGCTAGGCACGACTTAAGGTTAAAAAAAACACCACAACCCTTAATGTCACCTGAAAATTTTGCTGTATCATTGCTCATCCCTTTTTGCAGTTCATTAAGCAGCACCAGAACCCAGCTAAGAACCTTGCAGTTAACCTTTTGCTGTGCTGAACATCTTAACTTGTCCTTTCACCAAAACTCCTTACAACAAGCCCAGTCAACATCTTCACCATGTCTCTCTCCCAAGGTTATGCTCAACTCCAGCCCTCATCGGAGCAAAATTCCCACGGATTTCCATTCTCCTTATTCTGGTTGACAACAGGATGTTTCCACAATCAGGGAACAAAACTATCCTCACCCAGCAACAGAGTCAACCGGGACAGTAGCTACAGTTACAGGATTACCTCAGTTTCTCTTATTTATAGATCTTTGCAGCCTCTTTGCTGTGCCAAAAAGATCAGATTGTAAGAGCAAGTCCAACTAAAGGTTCCCGCAGGTCAACCCAGCTCAGAGCACGCCCGGATTTAGCTCTTCCACCTCCCTCCCTGATGATGAACATACTTTTTTTCTACCTGCACAACCATGCAACCACACTTTTAAACCGTCACTCTCGTTACTCTGTCAGTATCTCCACCACCAGTGGCTTTTCTTTCCAGCGACAACGTAACAACCAGACAAGATCCCACTCTTATCCTTTCCACATCAAACGAGGGAACCAGTTTCTTTGCCTTTACTTCAAAGGTGACACCGAGGGAAGCAGTTCCTGGAAAGCGAGGTCTTGCTAAGCAGGAGCTTTAGCAAGAGTCGGGGTTTGCTCAGCTACCAGCACGCCAACCAAACATCACATTGTCACAGTACATGTTGCACCAGGCTTAGGTTCATCCACAAACCTGATCACAGGCAGCTGTGACCTCAAGTTTAAATCCCTTATCCGCCTTTAAGCCGTGCCCCAGCCCCGCTTTACGAGGGAACGCCGTTGGCCTCTCCCCGTCCCGTTTTGGGGTGAAACTGGGCACCTGCTCTTGGCGGGGAGCAAGGCTGGCCCTTTTGGGGTGCAGCTGGGCATTTTTTCCGAGGGAGGGCATTTATCCCGGGACTGTCCCACCCCCAGCAAGGACCTTACAGCTCCGGGCAGGAGAGGACACTGCCGCTCCCGCTGCCCCTTCTCTTCCCTTCCCCGGGCCAAGGCCGCTCTTCGCGGGCGATGCTCACCTTGAGGTACTCGTTCTCTGAGCGCAGCTCCTCCACCTCCCGCTGCAGCTCCTCCGGGACCGTCGCCGGTGCCGGTTCCCCGCGGCTCGATGCTCTCCCCGCACCTGGAGCTACGGGCAGCAGATCCCCACGGGGCCCGGGAAGCGGCGGAACTCCACGCCCGGTGCCGGTGCGGGTTGGCTCAGAAGCGGGTTGTGCAGCGGGCGCCTCCCGTTCGCGGTCGCTGGAGCCGGTAGCGGACTCGGCGTCGCTGCTGGCTGCCGGGGCCAGGCGCTGCTCGTCGGAAAGCGGCTCGGAGGGGCAGTCAGACAGGTCGGAGCTGCTGTCCGTGTGGCCCACGCGGGCCAGAGCCGCCGCCGCATGGCCACTGCCCGCTGCCGCCGCCGCCGAGACCCGCTTCCCCTTCTTACCCTTACCGGGCGGCGGGGCCCCTTCGCTACTGGGCTGCCTCCCCGCACCGCGACCACCGGGGCCCAGCTCCGGACCGCGGGCCGCCCGCTTAGCGCATGGGGAGGCCTTTGCACCCGCCCTGCCCGCGGCGGTGCCGGCGGCGGCCTTGCCCCCC
>VWZI01021474.1:235877-258290 GCA_013396835.1 Psilopogon haemacephalus
AGAGCATCGCCGGGTCCCGGACCGGGACCGGGGTTGTGTCCAGGTCCGTTCAGAGCCTCCATGGAGCGGGCGGGGGGCGGCGGGGCGGCAGCGGTGGCCGCGGGGGTGCTGCAGCAGCAGGACGGGCAGCCTCCTCCAGCCTCCCTGCTCGCTCTCTCATCACTTCTGCTTCTCCCAGACACAGCCCTCACACTTTTCTTTCTCGAGCCCCCTCTTCCTGCCCCCACACCACCACCTCCTCCTCCTCCTTCTCCTCCTCCTCGCTGCTCTCTCTCGAGCACTGATTTGTTTCAGTAAAACGAGCCCAAATCCCCCTGTGGCAGCCTCCACCTCCTTCTCCTCCTCCCTTTTCTCCTTCTCCTCCTGCTCCTCTCTCCGCCTGCTTCAGCTTGATGCAGCTCAAGTTGTGATGCAGCCCAAAAATGAAAACCTCCTTTTTACCCCCTCAACCTCAGGCAAAGACTGCCTCGCAACCCCTCCTCCTCTCTGCTCTGCCCCCGGCACCGCTAACCCATGGCTCCCGCTGTCCCCGGCTCCGGCCGCCGCCTCCGACCGGCTCCTGAAATAGCCCCGCGGCTGCCGGGGCCGCTCCGGTGCCCGCCCGTGCGCAGGATCCGCCCCCTCTGACAAGCAGCCAGGCTCCGCCGGCTCCGCTCCCTGCGAACTACTTTCCTCATACGCTTTATGCCACGGGCGGCTCTGCCAGCTGCTTCAGCACCATCACAGCATCACAGACTGGCTTGGGTTGGAAGGGACCCCAAAGATTATCTAGTTTCCACCTCCTTGCCTCGGGCAGGGACACCTCCTACTAAAGCAGGATGCTCAGAGCTCCATCCAACCCGGCCTTGAACATTCATGGCTTGAAGCCTCCACAACTTCTCTGGCAACCTGTTCCAGTGCTTCACCACCCTCATGGGGAAGAATTTTCTTCCTGATGTCTAATCTCAATCTAGTTTCTTCCAGTTTGAAGCTGTTGCCTCTCACCCTGTCACTACACATCTTTGAGAAAAGTCCCTCTCCAGCTCTCCTGTAGCCTCGTTCAAATATTGGGAGGCAGCTCTAAGGTCTTCCCAGTGCCTTCTCTTCTCCAGGCTGAGCACCCCCAGCTCTCCCAGCTTGTCTTCACAGCAGAGGTACTCTGATCATCTTCATGGTCTCCCTTGGACCCACTCAAACATGTTCGTGTTCCTCCTGTGCTGAGGACTCTAGAGGTGGACACAGCTATCAGAAAGTCTCATACTGGGGAGAAATGTTCAATCCTTGGCTGTGAATTGTGTAGCGTTGCCCTTGTTTTGTTGTTGCATTTTTATTTCTGAGCTCAGGCTTCATGAAAATCCTCTCTCCAGAGACAGGCGGCACAAAAACAATGAGCCACCGCATTTATCTCTTTGCTCAAAGCAGACACCGAGGCAGCGGGGGTGAGGGAATCAGCACGTTCTTGGCTGTGGCTGAACTCCAAGAGGCACGGATCCATCCTTTGGGAGCTAAGGGGAGTGTGGAATTACAGCCCTTGCAGTTCGCGAAGCACCCAGAGATTAATGACAGGAGAGGAGAGGTTGAAGCGTGGGAAAGAGGCACAGCCTAATGGGTAGAGAGGAGAGCAGCAACCAGGATGTTTCTGGCTCCTCCACCAGGTACCTTGGACAAGCCGCGGTGGGTCCCTGTCAAACCAAGGTGTGAGGGTTCTGGAGCACTGGGGCAGGCTGCCCAGAGAGGTTGTGGAGTCTCCTTCTCTAGAGAGATTTCAAACCTAGCTGGACACAATCCTTTATAACCTGCTGTGGGTGTCCCTGCTTTAGCAGGGGAGTTAGACTGGATGACCTCCCTATCAGTCTGTGATTCTGTCATCGTCAGGATTTCCTACTACACTGTACTCTCAGTGCTTCCTTTGGCAATATACTGCTGGTCAGTTCAAGCAACTCTCCTTTTCCAGAAGTTTGGAGAGTGAAAGAGGTGGCAGTTGCTGCATTTCACCCTGAGAAAGAGTAATTATTATGGACATATGAAAAACGTTGCCCCAGATGGGATACAGCAGCAAGGTTGTTTTGTTCCACTGTGCTGCCGCTCTCACTTGGCTTTGCTTAGAACTTCCAAGAACTGATGGGAATTCCATCTTCACTTACCAGGTTTTATGCCTGTGATGAAAGGGAAACTGCTCTGGTAGTAATTTATGGGCACCCTGTTTTGACTTTGTCCCACGAACAGAACGGTTCAATTCAAAAGGAAAATGAAAGGAAAAAGCATGGCCCAAGATAAGGCACTTTTCCACAAACAATAGCAGAGGGACAGTGCCAGGCTTCTCTGCACTGGAGGGGAAAGGAATTAGGGAGGTGGAAAACAGGAGCACGTTCACAAAAGGCTGGGAACTGTCTGGGAGAATTAATCTGAGACACTTGGGTGCCTGACAGAGTCCAGTTTCCTGTGGGTCCCTTGTAAATTTTACACTGCAAATACACTAATATTTTTTACTTTTCTGTTTTATGGTGTGGCTGGTTTTCTGGGGTTTTGGTTTGGGTTTTTTTGTTTGTTTGATTGTTTGTTTTTTCACTAAATATTTTTTCCCTAAATGCCTTGTTTTTATGATGTCTTTTGGTACTGCTGTGTGCCACTGAGCACAAGCTCCTAAAGAGGACCAAACCTCAACTTGCCCCTTAAGGATTCTGTGTTTCAAGAGGAAGATGCACAGAACACAAGGACACATGTCCCCAGGTATATTCTCTGTGATCCCCTTTCTTCTCTGAGGTGACTCTGCCACCTCATGGGCCTTTCATTATTTTGAGACTCTATCCAGGGCAGGTGGAGGGGGAAAAGACCTCTTAAGATCATCAAGTCCAACCATCAACCCAGCACCACCATGCACATTACACCACAGAATCACAGCATTAATCAGGTTAGAAAAGACCTCTAAGGTCACTGAGTCCAGCCTATCACCTAACCCTTCTGATTAACTAAGCCATGGCACTAAGTGCCTCATCCAGCCTCCTCTTCAGCACCTCCAGGGATGAGGACTCCACCACCTCCCTGGGCAGCCCATTCCAATGCCAATCACTCTTGCTGTAAAGAACTTTTTCCTAACGTCCAGCCTAAACCTGCCCTGGCACAGACTGAGGCTGTCCCCTCTTGTTCTGTCCCCAGGTGCCTGGGAGAAGAGCCCAACCCCACCTGGCTACAACCTCCCTTCAGGTAGTTATAGACAGCAATGAGGTCTGCCCTGAGCCTCCTCTTCTGCAGGCTGCACACCCCCAGCCTCTCCTCATAGGGCTGTGCTCCAGGCCCCTCACCAGCCTTCTCTGGACACGTTCAAACACCTCAACATCTTTCTTAAACTGAGGGGCCCAGAACTGGACACAGTACTCAACACATTCCAAAGTGCCATGTCCACACAGTTTTTGAACACCTCTAGGGACAGTGACTCCACCACCTCCCTGGGCAGCCTGTTCCAATGCCTGACCACTCTTGCTATAAAGAGATTTTTTTTTTCCCCCTGATACCTAATTTAAATCTCCCTGACCCTCACATACAGCAAAGTTTGCTATCCCTTGCCCTCTGAGGCAGCACCAGTTGCAGCAGGCACCTTAATACAAGTGATTTACTGGCATCCACTCTCATGCTGTGGAACTGAAAAGGCGCAGCAGTGAGCCAGGTTAGGCTGATGAGATGGATGCTCAGCCACACCGAGAGCCCCTTCTGTTGTGCTGGCAGCATGGAGTGTTTAGTGACAAGGAAATGCAGTCCCAGGAACCCTGACCGGGCACGTGCCTGCCTGGGTGCAGCTGGCAGCCGGGTGTGGTGTGGGCCCAGCTGTAGTCTTTTGGCTCTGTTCCTCCTCTGTCCTCCACAATGCCACTTGGAGATCCCTCTCAGAGTGGTGTAAATAGGTATGGTGTGAATGAGACTAAGACCCTAAGCGAGTAAGGCCCACCCTAATATGCCAGCTAAGCACATGCCACAGAAATCTCCATGGGGCTAGGCAAGTGCCCAGCCAGCATCACTGCTATCGTGTTTCTCATTTATTTATATCAAACCATTTCCCCCTTCTCTTAAAGCTCCCTCCTGATGGTTCTCACAGGAATCTGCAGCCACAGCCTGTCACGCCAACCCTCATTCTCCTCTCTCCTCTCTTCTTTTTTATTAGCTTGTAATGTCCAATTGTTTTCCCCTAGCATAAATTACTCCTGCACCTCCCTGGTGCTGGAGCTGTTTCTGAACAGGCTTGTGCAGCTCTCGGCATAATAGGAGGGCTGGGTGTTGGTTGAATAATACAAATAATCAGGCATAGCCCTTTGACAAGCCATTTATTTTGGCAGTGCTGGTATCCTTTGTGTGATTAATGCAGTCATTTGATAACTGAGCTGTATTTGCACAAATGATTATGAAAAGTAGATGCTAAGCCCAGCACCTTAGATTAGCTATCATGCATCTTACATGTGGTAAGGCACAGTCTCTGGCAGTGCAAGGCTGCCAAAATTCTCCTTTGGGACTGAAGCACGAGAGAGTTTACAATTACTTAGAGAAGATGTGAAGAGGCTCAGTCTAGATGCGAATTTGTCCCCAAGCCAGCCCAGCTTACAGTAGCCTAAGCCTAAGCTGTTATTTGCTCCTGCTTCAAATCCCTATCTGAGATCTGCTCCAATAACACCATTAAGAGCAGCCAACTTGTAATGGGCAGGAGCAGAGATCTGAGGGAGCCCTGATGGCTGCAGAGCTAAAATAGCAAATGAAGGCACAAGTGCACTGATACAGGCCCATGTGTAAGGAGAAACCAGCATGTATCTGGTTGAGTCTATCAAAACCAGCCACAAGTGGTGCTCCTCAGGACTCAGCACTGGGGCCAGACCTCTTTAATGTCATTATCAATGATCTGGAGGAGGACATAGAGACACCCTCACTAACTTTGCAGATGACACTCGTCTGGGAGGAAGTGTTGATCTTCATGAGGGTAAGGAGGCTCCACTGAGGGACCTGGCCAGGCTGGATCAATGGACGAAGGCCAAGCAGTATGAGACTCAACAAGGTCAAGCCCTGAACTTGGGTCACAACAACCCCATGAATGCTACAGGCTTGAGGAAGAGTGGCTGGAAAGCTGCCTTGTGGAGAAAGATCTGGGAGTGTGCTGGGGTGGCCATGAAGGGCAACAGCATCCTGGCCTGGATGGGTGACAGTGTGGCCAGCAGGACCAGGGCAGTGATCTGCCTGTACTCAGCACTGAGGAGGCCACACCTTGAAGACCAGGTTCAGTTTTGGGCCTCCCACTCTAAGAAGGACATTGAGGTGCTGGAGCAGGTCCAGAGAAGAGCCTAGAGAACAGGTTTTATGGGGAGGGCCTGAGGGAACTGGGGGTGTTGAACCTGGGGAAATGAAGGCTGAGGAGAGACCTTCTGCCTCTGTACAACTCTCTGAGAGGAGGCTGGAGTGTGACAGGAGCTGGTGTCTAACAAGAGACAGGAATGGCCTCAAGTTGCACCAGGTGAGGTTTAGGTTGGATATTAGAAGAACTTTTTCACTAGAAATGGTTCTCTAATGCTGACAGAGGCAGGTGGTTGAACCCTCAGCCCTTCCTGAGGGAACTGGAGGTGCTGAACCTGGGGAAATGAAGGCTGAAGAGAGACCTTCTGCCTCTGTACAACTCTCTGAGAGGAGGCTGGAGTGTGACAGGAGCTGGTGTCTAACAAGAGACAGGAATGGCCTCAAGTTGCACCAGGTGAGGTTTAGGTTGGATATTAAAAGAAACCTTTTCACTAGAAACAGTCTCAAATGCTGAGCCCCAAAACACCTGCCCTGCAATGTTTGCAAGAATGGGGCAACCTAGGCCAGGGTCTCACCACCCTCATGGTAAAAAAAGTCGTCTTCTCCCTAGTCTACACCTTCTTCTCTCAGTTACAAATCAGCAGGGCCTCGTCCTGTCACGACAGGCCCTGCTGAAAGCCTCTCCTCATCCTTCTAATCGGCTCCTTTAGGTACTGGAAGGCCACAATAAGGCCTCCTGTGAGCCTTCTCTTCCCCTGTCTGAACAGCCCCAAACCCCTCAGCTTGTTCTGGCAGCGGAGCTGCTCCTGGCCTCTGATGGCCTTTGCCGCCCTCCTCTCAGGAGCTGCTCCTGCCCCCTGATGGCTTTTGCTGCCCTCCTCTCAGGAGCTGCTCCTGCCCTCTCATGGCCTTTGCCGCCCTCCTCTCAGGAGCTGCTCCTGCCCTCTCATGGCCTTTGCCGCCCTCCTCTCAGGAGCTGCTCCTGCCCCCTGATGGCCTTTGCCACCCTCCTCTCAGGAGCTGCTCCTGCCCTCTCATGGCCTTTGCCGCCCTCCTCTCAGGAGCTGCTCCTGCCCCCTGATGGCCTTTGCTGCCCTCCTCTCAGGAGCTGCTCCTGCCCCCTGATGGCCTTTGCTGCCCTCCTCTCAGGAGCTGCTCCTGCCCTCTCATGGCCTTTGCCGCCCTCCTCTCAGGAGCTGCTCCTGCCCCCTCATGGCCTTTGCTGCCCTCCTCTCAGGAGCTGCTCCTGCCCTCTGATGGCCTTTGCTGCCCTCCTCTCAGGAGCTGCTCCTGCCCTCTCATGGCCTTTGCCGCCCTCCTCTCAGGAGCTGCTCCTGCCCCCTGATGGCTTTTGCCGCCCTCCTCTCAGGAGCTGCTCCTGCCCCCTGATGGCCTTTGCTGCCCTCCTCTCAGGAGCTGCTCCTGCCCCCTCATGGCCTTTGCTGCCCTCCTCTCAGCGCACTGCCCCACGCCCTCGTCGCGCTGAGGGCCGCAGGCAGAAGGAGCTCTCCACCTGCTGGCCACACTGCCCCTGGCCTTCGGCGCTGCCGGTGCACATCGCTGCCTCAGGGCTGCCTTCTCCTCCACCAGTACCCACCAAGGGCCACTCTGAATCTCCTCAGAGAATCACAGAATGGTTTAGGTTGGAAGGGACCTCAAAGCTCAGCCAGTTCCAACCCCTCTCTGTGCCACAGGCAGGGATACCTCCCACTAGAACAGGTCACTCAAGGCCTCCTCCATCCTGGCCTTGAATTGTTATAAAATCATAAAATGGTTTAGGTTGGAAGAGACCTCAAAGCTCATCCAGTTCCAACCCCCCTATGCCACAGGCAGGGTCACCTCCCACTAGAACAGGTTGCTCAAGGCCTCATCCAGCCTGGCCTTCAACACCTCCATGGAGGGAGCAGACACAACCTCCCTGGGCAACCTGTGCCAGTGTCTCACCACCCTCACTCCAAACAACTTCCTCCTAACATCCACTTTCAATCTCCCCTCTGCCAGTTCAAACCCATTCCTCCTCATCCTGTCATTACAAGGCTTTGCCAATAGTCCCTCCCCAGCCTTCCTATAGACCCCTTCAGATACTGAAAGACCACTCTAAGGTCTCCTCAGCGCCTTCTCCAGGCTGCAGAGCCTCAACTCTCTCAGCCTGTCCTCATAGCAGAGCTGCTGCAGCCTTCTGAGCATCTTTGTGGCCTCTTCTGGACTGGCTCCAACATTTCCATGCTGGGGGTTGCAGAGCTGCACACAGTGCCCCAGGTGGGGTGTGAGGAGAGCAGAGCAAAGGGGCAGAATCCCCTCCTTTGCCCTGCTGCCCACAGCTGCAGCCCAGCACACAGTTGCTGTCTGGGCTGGACTCACACTGCAGCCTCATCTTGAGCTTTGCATCAACCCCAGCCCATATTGATATCCAGGATTTCCCTGTCCTATGTACAGGACCTCGCACTTTGCCATGTTGAATCTCATGAGATTCTCCTTAGCTTACCTCTCCAGCCTGTCCAGGTCCCTCTGGATGGCATCCTGTGCTTCCGGCTCATCAACCACACCACTCAGCTTGGTATCACCTGCAAACTTGCTGATGGTGCTCTGGGTCTGCTTGTCTACAGAATGGGTCATGCACTCTCCACCTGCTGAAGAGAGATGCTTTGCACAGTTTCTGGTTGCTGAGCTGGGTGCATATTCCTGGGTATACTCGCTGTAAGATACAGCTTGATATTGCCTCAACATCAGAAATATAATTAATAATATGAACAATATTATTCATATAATATTTCTTCATATAATACAATCCACATTTATTCATATAATAGATTAATATGTAATCATGTAATATATTATTCATATATTATTCATATACTATGTTACTCATATATTATTCATTTGATATATTATTCATATAATAATATGAAACACATTTCAAAAGGCAAGGAGGCAGAGTAATAAGATGCCTGTTGGTTGGCAGCGTGGGTATTCTGCAAGGAAAGTGTCACCTTACACTGAGCAAAACATCAGTCTTGGAAGAGCATAAATTATCCATTTGTAATGGTACAGTTGGCTGAAGAAAGCTGCAGGGAAAAAAAAAAAAAAAAGAAAGAGAATAAATCAGATTCTGCACACACGTGTAGCTCTGATAGCTAACCAATATCCCAGGTACAGCAAACCTTCAGCAGGATTAACTTCCCAGATACCCCAGTGCCAAATCCAGCCAGTTGGGAGTCAGTATTTTTCCACAGTGCTTCATTCCCACTCTATTATTTCCTCCTGGCCCCAGCACCTCTTTGACTGTTTCTTTTCAGCACCTCTTCAGCTATTTCTTTTCTAACCATGATTAAAGAGGCTGTCCCCAGCAGAAGCTAAATCCCAAATTCCTCTTTCATTCCCACTTCAATTCCTCCAAAGATGCCTTGGGCAGACATGCTGTATTCTTTATTTTGTCTCTTTTCAGCAACTTCAATTAATCTACCTCCAGTTGATGCTAAACCTTTAGGACCTCTGGCTTTAGTGCCAGCTCGCTTCAAAGCTGTAGCTGGTTTTGATTTAAGCCTGGGTTTTTTTTGAGACAGCTGCTCCCTATGCCTTTTTTTTCCACCCCCCTGCCTCTGAAAATCCCAGACAATTACTTCTTACAAATACCCTGCCCATGCTGCTTTAGGACTTGCTTTGTCCTCCGTGCATCTGCTGTTCTTTTAGAGCTCAGGAAAGCTGATTACTGAAGCCTGCTTCCCTGCCCCTGCTTCCACTCGGAGCTGCCTCTCCAACTCACCCATCCAAATTTGGGGCACGTCCTCGTATCCCTGTGCGACAGTCAAGCTCTCGATTATGCAGCAGCTTTGAGGCAAGCCCACAGTTATCTCCTGCAGCTGAGGAGGCTCCACAAGCAGCTGATAATTCAATGATTTTTAAGGAACGTGCAGCTTTCACCCATCACCCTTAAGTAACTACAAAACACAGTCCTGGAAGAAGCAGAAGTTGACACTCAGGAATGAATTACCCTGACACAAGGAGAAGTATGAGCAAGAAAAGACAGTTCCACACACCAGGATGTTTGGAAGATGGACTGTTGATTGCAGGAGGAGGTGGACACACAACATAGGTACAACCTAAACAGAATAGGAGCCACCAAAAATAGTACTTGATGGTATGCTGAGGGTTCCCTGCTCCTTCAGTCAGCAAAGAATTGACTTTAATTTGTGAATACTTTTAAGTATGGCTGAAGAAAACACTTCTCTTTTCCACATGTTCACAATGATAGAGTCATAGAACGGGTTGGAAGAAACCTTCTAGCCTCAAATCCCTTGCAGTTAGCAGGAACATCTGCTACTAGAGCAGGTTCCTTGGAGTCCTGTCCAACCTGACCCAGAATGGTTCCAGGAGCATCTACCACATCTATGGGCAACCTGGGCCAGTGTTTCACCACCCTCATGGTAAAAGATGTCTTCTTTCTATCTGGTCTAAATCTCCTCTTTTAGTTAAAACCATCACCCTCTGTCCTGTCACAACAGGTCCTGCTAAAATCTCTGTCCCCAGCTTTCTTCTGGGCCACTTTAAGTACTGAAAAGCCACAAGGTCTCCCAGGAGCTTTCTCTTCTCCAGAATGAACCACCACAACTCTCAGCCTGTCCTCACAGCAGTGTGGTTCCAGCCCTCCCATCATCACTGTGGTCTCTTCTGGTCCATCTCTCTCTGGTGCTGACGACTCCAGAGCTGGACCCAGTACTGCAAGTGGGGTCTCATCAGGGTGGAGTAAAGGAGCAGAATTCCCTCCCTCTACCTGCTGCCTGCACTGCTTTGGACACAGCCCAGGACATGGTTGGCTTCTGGGCTGTTAGCACATGTGGGTGGCTCATACCCAGCTTTTTACCCACCAGCACCCCTAAACCCTTCTCCCCAGGGCTGCTCTCCATCCCTTCACCCTCCAGCCTGGATTGCTACCAGGGATTTCCCCAACCTAGATGGAGGACCTTGCACTTGGCCTGTTTGAACCTCTTGAGGCTCACACAGATCTCAAGCTTATCCTGGTCCCTCTTGATGCTGCATTGCTATTGCATGTGCCAACAAATAGATGCTGCTCTTTTTTGCTGTTTTTTTTTGTCTCCATTATCATCTACACCGGTATTAAATGAAGAGTAGGATCCAAACAAAAAGACCATGGCTAAGGTTAAGAATTAAAATCATAGTCAGACAATGGTTTGGGTTGCAATGGACCTTAAAGGCCATAGGCAAGAACATTTTCCACTAATTTATGTTGTTATCTGGAGGCTGCCACACACCAGAAAGCAAAACCTTCCATAGGATACCATACAATACATTACAGATCGAAAGCTTTTCCAAGCAGGTTCTGCAGGATTAAGGATACATTTAAATCCAAACATGATAAAAGGGGAGGGAAAAAAAAAATCCCAAACAGGCAAAGCATGACTACTTCAGAGCCATGTTATATAAGAACTTACACAGGGGAAAAAAATATTATCCCTTGGTTCTATCATGTAATGGTATTGGGGTGGGGAAATGATATTTTAAAACATTAATTCCTTCTTTTTTTTTTTTTCCCATCCTTATCTAATCTGATGCCATAAATACCAAAATACTTTAATCCAAACTACATGGCTGTTGTCATCACATCATGGAGCTCATTTTGTTTGTCCCCTGCTTTCTATTTCAGCACATTTTGGTCTCTCTCTGCTACCAGCTCTGCTGAGAGGCTGCGACCACTGGAACAGAGCTTTGGAACACTCTTCAGACCACTGAGTCTGGGTTGATGAAAAGTTCAACATGAGCTGGCAGTGTGTGCATGCAACCCAGGCAGCAACTGTGTCCTGGGCTGCAGTGAGAGCAGCATGGCTAGCAGGGCAAGGCAGAGTAGGACTAGGGGGGATGGAACAAAGCTAGAAACAGGTAGATTCAGACTGGGTGTTAGGAAGATTTCATCACCATGAGAGTGGTGAGAGCCTGGAATGGGCTGCCCAGGGAGGTGTTTAAGGCCAGGCTGGATGAGGCTCTAGACAGCTTGATCTAGTGTGAGGTGTCCCTGCCCATGGCAGGGCGGTTGGAACTGGATGATCCTTTCCTTGTGGTCCCTTTCAACCCTGACTTCAATTCTATGATTCTATGACATCCACATGGCTTTCAAATCTCTCTACCACTGTCTTGGGCATCCTGATCCAGGACTGAACAGGAAGAAAAAACTGTTCCTCATGTCCAATCCAAACTTCTGTCTGCACAACTTGAGGCTGTTTCTTCTCATCAGATCGCTTGTTACTTGACACTAAGCTACTGCTAACGTTTCTGTCAATGGTTAGGGTTGGGTTGGCTGTCAAATGACTGCCAGAGGCTTTCTATGAACCCCTCTGTCTTTCCCAAGGGAAGAAAACAAAGGGAATAAGGAAGAGAGACTGTTGGGCTGGGAAAGAAACTAAACCAGCTGGGATGGAAATAAGAACAATCCAATGAAACAGAGACAAATAGACACAAACCAGTACCCAACCTAAGCCCTGATGGCAATGATGTCACCATTGTCACCACTGATGCTGGGGGCAGGCACTGGGCAAGTCCCTGACTGAACCTGCCCTTTCTTTCTGTTCCTGCTTACTCATTATTCCATGCTTGTTATCCCTACCTTTCCTATTGGAAATTGCAGACAGCAAAGCAGGCAGCAGCATAACCTCTGTAGTGATCAATATGCCTATGAGGCTCCTGGGTCCTCACCATGCTGTTCCATCTTCCACCTCCCCAGGAAGAAATGGTGTGATGGAAACAGCAGAATTATCCACAGGAGGGGACTGCTGCTTCTCTCCTCCTGCCCCAGGGAGAGGCTGCCTTCAAAACCCACGTGCCAGGAATCAATTCAAAGATTGATGCTCCCCAATTCACGCTCCAGCCTGCTCTTGCAGCTTTGTTTACTTGGCAGGGTGAGGGAGGGAGGAGGGACCTGGATTAGCCTCCGAACCTCACAACAAAAGGCAGAAAAGCTCTGCCTGGGGCATTTAATAATCCACATTTCTAGAGGATTACTGAATACGCCAGGAAAATTGGCAAAATGGTTACTGGTGGCACTTAAGAAACATCAAAACAGGATTCGAAGCCAAGAGCAGTTTTGTTGCGATCTGGGAACCACTGCTACACACCCGAAGAGGGGAGCAACCCAAAACATGCTGGATTGATCCTCTCCACTTCTAGAAGCATTTCATGGTACACAGCTGAAAAAGAAAAAAATCAGAATCACCAGGATGGGGAAAAAAGAAAAGGAGGAAATTCAGGTTTTTGGTCAACTGAACAGTTACCTTTCCATGGTAGACGTCCCTACCCATGGCATGGAAATACAAGCAGATGATCTTTAAGGTCCCTTCCAAGCCAGTCCAGTCTGACCAGGTCATCTTTAAGGTGCTTTCCAAGCCAGTCCAGTCTGACCAGGTGCTCTTTAAGGTCCCTTCCAAGCCAGTCCAGTCTGACCAGGTGCTCTTTAAGGTCCCTTCCAAGACAGTCCAGTCTGACCAGGTGATCTTTAAGGTCCCTTCCAACCCAGTCCAATCTGACCAGGTGATCTGGTCAGCCTGATAGGCTCTGGCCAGCCTGATGTAGAGTAGGGTGTCCCTGCCCATGGCAGAGGGGGTGGAATGAGATGATCCTTGTGGTCCCTTCCAGTTCTGATTGATTCTATGATTGTTAAGGTCCCTTCCAACCCAAAGCAGTCTGTGACTCTATGCTTTATAGACCCTTAGAGCTGAGAGAGGGTGACAGCATTTCCCTGAAGGTAACACAGGATATTGGGCTTGTTGCTTAGTGTTTTTACCAGAGGAGGAAAGCTACCTAGCCTTTTGCTCATGGCATTAGCCAGACATCATGCAATGGCTCAAAATGCTAATTTGCTTAATTGCATTAGTCCAGTCCCCTCCTGTTGTGGGAATTGAAGCTTCAATGGTAAATTCGCCCTCCTAATGAGATTACGGTGACGTTCTCCACATGAGGTTGGAAGGTGGCAGCGAGATGGGCAAAGGAGCCACACGTTTCCTTGGCGACTGGCAGGGTGGCTAACCCTGGTGAGAAGGGGTGGAGGGAGGAAGTGGGTTGAGTGACAGCACTTCATGCTTTAAACTTCAGCTTGTGGCTGAGCAAAGCAGAAATAGCGCCAAGCAACCAACCACCATGGGGAAATTACCCTTGTCTTCATCTCTCTCTCTCTTCCAGCTGATGTCAGTGGAAAGGGACAAGACAAAAGGACTTCAAGCTGTGGTAAAGATCATTAAAGCAGAAGAGCATAAAGCCATGTGCATCGTTGTGGCATCCATTAAATATTCATTTCAGGGAAACGCAGGCATTTTCGCTTTGTTATGCTCTTTGATACCATTTATTAGTATTTTACCTTTAATTCATTTGGGATAGTTATCTTCTTTTTTTTTTTTTTTTAAGCTCCTTTGTAGTGAAGGTGCCTTTTAGTCAGCTGCACCAGCTAATCAGACTGCTTTCTCTTCATTACTCGCATGGAGATTTTTAAAGCCTGAAGCCTAAGCCAAGTGGGATATGTGGCCGTGGCTTAGGTTCTGTGGAAGAGCTGAAACTCTCCCCGAAACATAGCACATAGCTATGGCTTTATGGCTTTCACAGCAAAAGCAGGTGAGATGCTTTTGAATTAGGGACTATTTAACCACATACATGCCCTGTTGCTGTACAGGAGTAAATCACATTATCCACACACTCCAGTGAAAACAACTAGTAATCTTTTTGTTGCCATTTATCCAATAAATTGCATAGGGCAACATTAAAGAAATGTTATCTGTGAATGAGAAAGACAAGATTTCTTTTTTTTCTTTTTACACAGTGATGGAGGTTGGAAGGGAGCTCTGGAGATCACCTAGCCCAACAGCCTTGCTGAAGCAGGGTCACCCACAGCAGGTTGCCCAGGATCACAGTGTCCAGCTGGATTTGGGATCTCTCCAGACAAGGAGACTCCACAATCTCTCTGGGCAGCCTGCTCCAGATCTCTTCACCCTCAAAGAATCACAGAACACTTAGACTGGCAAAGATCTTCAAGATCATTGAGTCCAACCATTAGCCTAACACTGGTAAGTCCTTGACTAAACCATACGCCTAAGCACTACATCTACACCACTCTTAAATACCTCTGGGTATGGGGAAGAAAGAAGTTTCTCCTTGAGCTCAAATGAAACCTGCCCTGTTCTAATTTGTACCCATTACCCCATGCCCTGTTTGTGGACACCACTGAGAAGAGTCCAGCCCCATCCTCATGACCTCCACCCTTTAGATATTGAGAACCATTGAGAAGATCCTCTCATTCTTTTCTTTCCCAGGCTAAACAGCCCCCCAGTCTCAGCCTTTCCTCCAGTCTCCTCAGCATCTTTGTGGCCCTTTTTGGGGTATGTTATTTTTTCTTGAGGCAGAGATATTCCTGAGTCAGAGGACAGCATTGCCCACATGTGGTGAAGGATCCTATAAACATCCTCCCCACCCAGATCCCCTGAACCCCATTCAGTTCACAGCAAGAAAAGTTAAGCTCTGCTCAAAGACACTCACAAAGGCAAATCCCTTCCCACCTTCCCAAGGCTGTGAATGTGAGGAAAGATGGCAGATGCTGGCCTGCTGATAACCTGATCAAAGGGCTCCAAAGGCTACTAGAACCTCCACGGGACAAGATGTGCCCACCGAGGAGATGCTTTGTCTCTCTGGGATGTGGCTGCTGGGGCACGGTGCCTTGGTGCAAGGGCAAGAAGAAAGGAAGACATCATTACTGTGTGGGACCAGCAACACACTCCAATTTGCTCCAAATGAGAGTGTCGCCAATTGCTGAATTATTTCCACTGTTTTTAAACCTTAGGGAGCAAGTGGGAAGCACATTTTAAAGGCAGAAACTTAATTAGGCTTTCTGCAACCCAGCCATTTGCCAAAGGAGAAGCCACAAAGCCAGTTGTGCATTCCTCACCTCTTTTCTCCTCTGGGAAGGTTTCTGATGTCTGCCTCTGATCCTCGCGGTGTGTCCTTTGTTGTGGATCCGGCTGCCAGGGCTCCGGGCAGATTGTTTGGCTGGAGCTGGCCATCAGGATTGGAAGAGAACAATCAATGAGGTTTCCAGTTGGTTTGTGTTTGTGTTTTCCTGGGTGCTTTGTGGAAAGCCTGTAATTCCCACAACCACACCCTGGCCTGTTGCTGCAGATAGCTACACTGTCATCAAAGCTGCCATTGCTGCGCCGGGAGGTGACCTGCACCACCTTTCATCTACCTCGAGTCAGATTAAAGGTTGCTGCTGCAGCCCATGGCAGAGAGGCTCTTGCAGCTGTGGGGACCTTCCAGCCCCACAGGGAACACAGCATCTGCTTGCCATGATAGCTCCTGCCTACGTGACACCTTTGCCTCCTATAATTACGTCGTTACCCCCATCATGAGTAGATTGTTTCCAGTTAGGTCTTCAAACCATGACCTTCTTCAGTCCTTCAGCAAAAATGTTAAAGTGCATGGGCAGTGTTACACCTTAAGCTCTTGCAGTTCATACTGACTGAGAGTTTTGGTCCAAATTATCCTGGCTTGAGCTAGAGCAGAGCCAATTCTGGTCAGGGATTTGACTTCTCAGCTCAGGCTCTGCTCAGTGAGGGCACTTGCTGAAGGTCAGGGGAGGTTTGCACAGCCAGGAGCTGCTGCTAGCAGTGAGAGCACTGATGGGGAGAGTTACTGCCAAGGGCTGGGCTGAACAAAGGCTCTGGCTTAGACTTGCTTCTGGGCAGACCAAAGGTAATGCCACATCTTCTGCCTCACCTTGGGCGAGAGGAAGTCAGAGGAGGCATCTGCAGAGAGGAGCAGACAAGAGAGGTGACCCTCAACTGACCAACAACAGATTGCATCCCATGGAAGTAATCTCCAGGATAAAGCTGAGGGATGAGCAGGCTCAAGCCTCTTTTTCACTGTCTGGTGTCTCAGGAAGACTGTTCTGACTTTGATTCATGTATTCCTGAATCTGGCTCCTGAATCCAGTTCCTATCTGCTGCAGAGTCCAGTTTGGGACTTCCCCAGTGCCTGCTCCCAGCATCAGTGGTGGCAGTGGCGATACCATTGCCATCAGGGGTTGGCTTCCATATTGGCTTTGTATCTCTGGCTCTGTTTTCCTTTCCATCTCAGCTGGTTTAGTTTCTTTCCCAGCCCACCAATCTCTCTCCATTCTTCCCTTTCTCTGCCCTTTGGGAAGGCAGAGGAGTTCACAGAGAGCCTCTTCTCTGCTTTCTTCAAGCTTCTTTGCTGCTTTGTGTTGGTCTAGAGCTCAAGAGAAGGCATTGTGCTGTGCTCAAAGTTCAGCAGGATCAGTCAGCAGCCTAATAAACTGAGAGGCTGGGAAGAAGGTGAGATACAGCAGCTTTATATGGTGCTTGATACACAATCAGATACAGGCAAATACTTTGATAAATAAATTATGAGCCTACTATCTCTTGGCTTCCCTAACAGTGAGGGAGATGACTCCTCCTGACTCCACTTGGTGGAGGAATCTAATTTAAGCACACAGATTTAGATGAGCTAAGTATATGATGTGATGACTCCTTCCCACTCCTCTTCCATTTTTCCACTGCTCACATGGGTTGGAAATTTAGATGTAAGATACTGTTTATTATTTCTTCTTTTTTAGCCATGAGATGTGACCCTTTATGGCTAATGAGAAGACATTAACCTTTTGAAATGGAGGATGAAATTACACTCTCTTCAGGGCTACAGCCATGAGCTAATATAATAATCTAGAGCCTAGGAAAGAATTATGGAGACCTCAGAACCTCAGATCTGAAAACGAGGCAACCAGAAGCCTTATTAAAGGGTTATTTCCACAGGCTGGGGATCACAACCCCAGAGATTCCCTGGCCAGGAATAGGGAAGAGTTAACAAGTAAGGATGAGAACTCTGATCTCCACCCACCATTTCAGTGGGAGGAAACAATCCCCTTCCAGCTGGATTTTGCCACTGACTAATCCTGCAACATCCAGAGTTTCGATTGTGAGTCTCAGAACTCACAAGAGCTCTTAAAATGCAGCCCCAACACTATTTGGAACTGAATTTTGGGGGTGTAACCTGCGCTCCTGACAGCCTTTGGCTGTGCTGTGTCACATCTGCAAGCAGTCCTGGAGCCTTTCCCTCAGAAACATCCATCCTGCTGATGGAAATATTAGTACTATTAGAAAATAGTTTGTAGTCTTCAGGAGAGAGCAGCCTCGTCTGGCTATATGCTAAGAGAAGGACATTTATTTCAGTTTCTCTCTCTTTTATTCAGAGAATCATTACGGTTAGAAAAGACCTCTAAGATCAAATATTCATGGAATCATTAAGGTTGGAAAAGACCTCTGAGTTAACTGTCAACCTAACACCACCATGTCCACTACACCATGGCCCAGAGTGCCAGGACTACACAGTTCTTGAACACCTCTCTGTGATTCTGTGCTCCACAGCCTCCCTGGGCAACCTGTGCCAGTGTCTCGCTACCCTCACTGCAAAGAACTTCATCCAGTTTCAATCTCCCCTCTGCCAGTTTAAACTCATTCCTCCTTGTTCTGTCATTACAAGACCTTGTCAATAGTCCCTCCTCAGCCTTCCTGTAGGCCTCTTTCAGATACTGGAAGGCTACCATAAAGTCTTCTTGAAGCCTTCTATTTTCCAGGCTGCAGAGCCCCAACCTTCTCAGCCTGTCCTCATAGCAGAGCTGGGCTATCTCTCAACTAGACCAGGTTACCCAAAGCCACATCCAACCTCACCTTTCAACACCTCCAGGGAAGAGGCATCTACCCCTTCTCTCAACAATCAGAGTCCTGCCACCCTCACAGGGAAGAATTTCTTCCTAAAATCCAACCTAAACCCATTCTACTTCAATTTAAATCCATTTCCCCATGTTCTATAGGTAGATGCTCTTGTAGAAAGTCCCTCTCCAGTCTTCCTATAGGGCCCCCCAGAGTCTTCTCCAGGGTGAACAATCTCAGTCCCCTTAGCCTGTCCCCATAGCAGAGGTGTTCCAGCCCTGGGTCATCTTTGTGGCCCTCCTCTGAACTTGTTCCAACACTCATGGTGGGACCCCAGAACTGGATGCATTATTTGAGATGGGCCCTCACAAACATCCTCTCTGAGTGCTACCACAGCCTAGCACAACTTGCCATGATTTAAATCTCTCCTACCCAAACACATTTAACCTATCAGTGTCTTATGACCCAGAAAGACATGAAACTCAATTTCCTCATTAACCTGAGCTTCCTGAAACTGCAATTACTGCCCTGTGCACAGGCAGGAACTGAATTGAATAAGGGGAGCAAGCAGATGCCAGTCTGTGCTAGCTACTGCTAGGAAGATAATCCACTGTGCTTACAGAATCACACAATCCCTGCAGGGTGGGAAGGTAGGAAGGGACCTCTGGAGATCATCTAGGCCAATCCCCCAGCTAAAGCAGGGTCACCCACAGCAGGTTGCCCAAGATGACAATGATAGAAACATTAGATAAAGGGTCTGAAAATGATGAGAAGCATAGAAAAAAAAGGGGAAATGANAAAGGGGAAGTGCTTTTCTTCCCCCACAGAGCATCATTCTGCTGCATAACTTACTGCCACAGCATACTGAAGGTATCAATAATTCAAAAAACAAATGCAAGCAGCAACCAATTCTGGGAAGCAGAATCCACTGTGCCATTATGATTCATCCAACCTGGCACATGAGAAGTTCAGCATCAAGATTTCCCATCCTGTTTTCCCATTTTCTTCTAATCCTTGTCTACTAAAGGATGGCAGTGGGGGGAAAAGCCTACAATTTTATGCCTACAGTCATGAGGGATTAAGCTAAAGAGGCCTGAGCAGTCCCTTCCACTTTGCCCACAGAAAGAGAAGACACAACTTTGCCCCCAGAAGTGTCTATTTTAAATCCTTCGATCCTTCCTTGTATTAATGCCACACATTTGACTACACCTTCAGTGCTCAAAGCTACTCCTCGCTATTGGAATTCCCAGTTGCCGCCTTGGGAAAAAGCAGTTTTGGGATGAGACAGCCGCTTAAGGAGGAAGCAGCAGTTGCTAGTCCACCAGGACGGGTACCAGATGCTGCCGTGGTGGAGCTTCAGTGACCCCTAACGGTCAATCTGCAGCAGCCCTTGCGGAGAACTCAAACCCATAACCATAAAACATTTGCAGCACCCCAAACTTCTTCTTCCAGCCTAATATGAACTCTGGCCCTTTGGCTTTTCGTTATTTACCATGTTTACAGCTCGCACAGACCCTCCAATTTTGACCACTTGGAACGTTTTAAGCCAGAAAGAGAAGTGGACAAGTTGCGTCCATTCTGCCCAGATCAAGCTCAGCTTCACTAAACCCAGGCTGAGCTGGTGTTACATCATGCAAGGAAGATGGGACTGCCACTGCTCCTCTGGCACACACAACACAACAGTATCTAATTCCAGGCATCCTGGTAAGCCAGTGGCTTCCAGCTTTTTCCGTATCACAGAAACAGTCAGGTTGGAAAAGCCTCTCAGGATCACCAAGTCCAACCCATATCTCTACTCCACAAAGTTCACCCTCAAACCATATCCTCAAGCATCACATCCAAACGACCTTTAAACACACCCAGGGTTGGTGACTCAACCACCTCCCTGGTCAGCCCATTCCAATGCCTCACCATTTTTGCTGGGGAAAAAAAAATAAATCCAGTGGCAGTTTGAGGCCATTCCCCCTTGTTCTATCACTATTTACCTGTGAGAAGGGGGATGACTCTTTCTCACGAGGAGAAGCTTCCAGTCTTCCTACTTTCCTTCTGGTCACCTATGAAGAAATAAGCTGTTAAGCCATCCCTCTCGTTCAATGTCCATCACAGTCAGGTCTAACACTTTATGGACACAGCTCAATATTCTATCAGTCTCCTGACTCTTGAACTTTGGTTTTGGTAGGAGATGCTGTGCTAAGTGGACAAACCACTCAAATTGTCTGATTACAGGAGCTTATTGCACTAAATCCCAACCACCATTCAAGAATCTGATTACCATCATTACATGTATCACAGGATGTTAGGGCTTGGAAGGGGCCTCCGGAGATCATCAAATTCAATCCCTTTGCCAGAGCAGGACCATAAGGTCACACAGGAATGCATCCAGACAGGTCTTGAAAGTCTCCAGAGAAAGAGACTCCATAACCTCTCTGGGGAGCCTGGGGAAGTCAAGAAACTACCACTACTTTGAGCTAGATGTTACTATCTTATTTCTGACACTCTTGGCATTTCTGGTTGCTTATCAAAAGATACTCTTGTGTACTTTCTCCAGCATGAAGAAACTACCAGGGACTAGAGGATCTTGGCAGCAGGTGATGAATTTAGTGGCAGAGCATGTCAGGCACTAGAAGGAAACACCACCACACAGCCCCTGAAGAGTGGGAATGGGCTACCTGAACCAGGGGCTCCTGAACAACAGCAATCTTCCAACACAGGTCAGCACAGACTTAAAGCTCATCTTCCCTTTTTCCCATCCTGTGACCTCTCCATGGTTGTGCAGACCATTCAAGAAGTCCATCAGCAGTCAGGCAAACCCTTGTTAACATCTAAGGAGCTGCAGTATGAGGCAGTGCAGCAAGAACCATTATTTTCCCCACTCATCTTTCCATATCACCTTCCAAGGTGCTGCCAGGTAGAGCAAGGGCAGAAATGAACTTTTTTTTTGACTGGTAAGTTGAAGATCTAGAATTAGAAGACAAGATCCTCTTCAGTCTCACAGGACAATGGATGCAAAGCAAACAGGTTTTCCTGAACTCTTTATGATTTCCAGTGAATAATCAAATACATTCAAGCACTCATACATAAATATGTTTTTCTCAAAGGCAATAGTATTTAATTTTTTTTTTGGTACAAGAGACTGGGATCCCAATCCACCTATATACAGACAGCACAGAATTACAAAAAGAAAGTTTATCTAAGTCAAAGTTCTTAAGTTTTATTAAAGTCCAAAACTGCAGGAAAAAAAAAATCACAAGTTTCTAAGTACAAATAAAAACAAATCAGCTAAAATAAAATGGTTGTCAAGGTAAAACTCATTTTCCCATCGCTTTCCCTTCCTTGCTATTGCCCACAGTACCATCAGAAGCCCTACGAGTGCTTTAGAAACCGATTTTCTCTCACCAGCGTGATAGTAAACCCTAAGTTTACTACCCAAAAAAAGCAAACTGTTTTAGGCACAAGGTGGCAGAAGACATAAGCACAAATATCAACCACGCTTCCTCAAGTTGTCAGTTGAAATCCGAGTGTGGTAAAGACCTGCATTGTGTTGTATGCAGGATGTCAGAGCTCACTTGTTGAAATAAGGGCTCTGTTTTCACCCTTTTGATAAATATATATTTTTTTTATGTTAACAGTTTGTTGTGTTTTTTTTTTCCCTCCCCTTTCCTTCCAGAATAGAGAGAGAGAGAGAAGCTGTTTAAGTCAGTGGTATTACCTTACTGCTCAGTGCCAGTGTTCCAGCTAGAAGAGCGGCCAAAGTGTCAAAATGGGTTCCAGCACCAGAGAATGAGAAGTGGAGAAGCTGTAGTGTGAAAGTTCTGGTTCATGCTTGTGTTGCCAGTGTAATTAATCGTTTGCTGCCTGCCTGCTAAGGCAGCACAAGCAGTCACATGCTATTTGAAGCCATCAGCCAGGCTACCTCGTCAGCTGCTCTTCCCCAGCCGAGCCGTGCTCAAGGTGAACGACTAACATCTGCTGCTCTCCTCACTGCACCTCCAGGAACTGCCCCACTGAAAATTAAAGCCTAACAGAAATCCAACCAAGCATTGCTCCAGATTGCACCTCTTAGCCATCGTTTGTGAGTTGCCATGCTAAGAACAGGTGCAGTTCCACTGCCATTCATAAATACAAAGTTTTATTTGCACTTCATTAGTTTAGAAAGACCACAAAGTGTTTTGTTTTGTTTTGTTTTCAATACCACAACATTCAGGACACGCCAAGTTATTCAAATAGGTAACTACTGATTTACCACAGCTAAACTAAACAGTGCATTTGAATAAAAGAAGATACCCCGAAGATAGGATTCACAAACTCATGATCAGACAGGAAAAAAAACCCAACCCAAACCCCAACACAGTATTTGTTTGTATGGGAATCATTTCCACCAGCAGGGAAGAAAATACTTTTACCTTAGGTTCCCTTCCCCCCTGCCCTCCCAACCTGACAGATGTCCAGACAA